>JAJPUD010000540.1:982-81921 GCA_023553655.1 Myrmecobius fasciatus | reverse complement strand
CATTGCCAGTGGGAGGGCTTTTTCACTCTGTATTGTCTGGTATAAATATATTTCATATGTATATTTTTTCTGATTTCGGTTTACTACCAACTTGCATAAATGGGCTTCTATACTATATGCCATATGTGTGTTCATTGTGGGAATTCGGTGGGAAAGGGATCAAGTCTTGGATCTAGAGCTTGGGATTCTGCTTCTTCCATTAAAAAAAAACAGTGATCAGGGGGCAGCTAGATGGTGCAGTGGATAGAGCACCAGCCTTGAAGTCAGGAAGACCTGAGTTCAAATCTGGTCTCAGACACTTAATATCCCCTAGCTGTGTGACCCTGGGCAAGTCACTTAACCCCAATTGCCTCAACAAACAAACAAAAACAAACCAGTGATCAGAAGATTAGCTTAAATCTGAAGACTATATTTTCTAAATTAACAATATTTAAGGGAGAATATAGATATAATTCTCACCTAGTATGCCCTCTCTTTGAGGAAAACATAGTGACTAAGCTATGCTTCTGGTCCCAACCTCTTGTTTCCCTTCCAGCAGGATCTAAAATCTCCTTTGAAGAAGGATAGATGGAGAAGAAATTAGAGATGTCTAGTGCCTCTCTTATAACCATACAATGATGTTCCCATGTTACATATGGAAGACAGCCACCACCACCACACACAAACATATGTAAACATTTATAATCATGAAATTTTGTAATTTGAGATATAATCAGAGAACACATCTCAGCCTGGGTTCATTGCCCAAACTTTGGAGGAAAAAGCAAGAGAGGCCTCATTCCTATGCTTCTAGGGAGGAAATAAACATAAAAGCTGCATTTTAATTGGTATGTTTCCCAAAAGATAATTATTCAGCATTAGAAGCTGATTACAATAGGCAGATTCCCACTGGTGTGGTGAGTAATATCATACCTAGGTGTGAAATAACCTGTGACTTATCAATGAGCACTAAAAATGAAAGGGTGACAAAATTAACATTATAGATAAGAATTTATAATAGCTCATTCCCCTTCCCTTTAGATATTATCTTAATTTTTGCAATTATTTTCACATCATGAATTATTAAGTTGATTTGCAGATTCTGATCATGATACTTACCCCAGACATCAAACCTACTAGTTTTAGCTTTGGTGGCTGTTCTGCTATGTGAAATGTCTCAAACATTGTGTTGTTTTTTTAAAGGAAAGTGAATAACTGACATTTGAACAGGACTTTAAAGATTTTGAGAGGATTTAAATATATCTCATTAACTCTTTACAATAACTTTAAGAGTAGGTTTTATTATTATTATTATTATTCTCATTTGACATATGACCAAGTTAAGAATTTGATAGGTTAGGTGACTTGTGTCTGGTCACACAGCCATTAAGTGTCTGAGGAAGAATTTGAATTAAAGTCTCTCCTTGCTCAGAAGTCTTTATTCTATACATTATGCCATAGTGACTCTCCATGTGTAGTTTTATACATTTTTTTCTGAGTGGGTTTTCTTATGCGCCAGTCAATAGGAATGACTAAGTGAGTTCCTGGGCATATTTGGCACTTTTGGGAGTGCATGAACTATTCCAGACCAAGAATAAATTATTGATCCCTGGCATCCATTCAGTGGTATGAATTCTAGTAACCTGCAGAGCTGGTACTTTGAAAAGCACCTCATTTGCATTCAACAACTGCCTTTCTTAACAGACTTGGGTCAATTGAGAGGAGCATCAAGCGTTCAAGGTTCTAGAGAAGGTACCAAGGATAAACTACTTCCTCAGGAACAAAGATTCGATGGGCTAAAAATAGTTCTCCATTATGTGGGTGATACATTAACACAGGTCCCTTTAATTTAGATGGTAGTCCAGGGGTCTTAATTGTATTGCGGAAAATGTCTTTCTCAAACAGTAAAACGCTATTCTAATTTGGTTTTGAGGTGTTGGGAGGAGGTGGAGTGGGTAAGATGGTATAGATGAGTAAGCTTAACACCCCTATTATAGGCTCTTTGTTTCTATAAGAGAGATGTGCTGTGTTCTTGGGGGCCATGCTTTGGCCAGGAATGCAGCCAGACTCTTTAAAGCAATCTGTAGTACGATCCCATGTATGGCAGAACAGGGCTTTTTCATAAAGGCGTTTTACTGTAATTAATAAAAAATTAATGGTCCAGTTCTTTCTTTAGGGAGGTACATTAACTCTTTCAGGACATTAGGGTCCATTTATTTCATTCCTTCCCCCCCTCCTCGTGTAAGTAACAGAACCCAAGCAGCCCTAAGGAATTAGCACAGCTTTACAAAGAAAGTGCCATTTAGTCCTATCTCAGTAATAGAATCAATTCATTATAAAGGGAAACCTAAAGTTGTGAGATTTATTCCTCCCTGATTAGCTATACAGAGTAGCACCTGGCTTAGACAAATCATATTCTTGGCCCTCCAGTTAATCCTGGCTGTCTGAAATCCCCTACTTAGGGTTTTTCCCCCTTGTTAAGTTTCCTAAATATATCTAAGATAATAAAGCTAGAATTCAAAGTGGATTGGTTATTACAATAGTGACTGGAGCTAAAAGTTTGAAATGGCTTGGCAGATGCTTAGGCAGTGGGGGTTCAGTAGGTGCTATCGCATTTGTGGGACTTTTTTTTCCCTTCTGCTTTCAGTGTCCTCTGAGGTAGAATAAAGTTCTGCCCCTGGCTGGGAAGCAAGTTTGGAGCGAACTTCCTTGTATCAAGTAGTATGGAGCAGGGAGAGACTAGAAACAGAAAAAATGGTTTAACTAGTGTATGGTAATCTAGAGATTAGATGGTTAGGATTTGGATCATGGTGGCAGAGTTACCAGAGTTCTAGACTCAAAGTAGTAATGAAATTGTAAGTTTTCTGGCAGATTTTGGCTCATAAATTTAGTGATCTTTTAAGTGTTGGTTATGTCTTATTTTGGTTTTGCCTCAATAAATCTCAGGCACAGTGATGTTTGCTTGTTAACTGAGACATGTCTTTATCAAGTGCAGAGGACTAAAATATATGTTAATTACTTTAGGGAAATTTGAGCTCCAAAACATGTATGCTGGGCTATGTCTGTCAACTTCTTGGCACAGTTGAATTTTAATTCTTGCGTGAAACTAGATTCAACTGTTCATAGAAGAAGGAATGGAAGCAGATTATAACTTTTCAGAGTTCTAGTAGGCTATTTGAATTTTCTTCAGAGGCTAAAATACACCCTATTGTAAGAATAAAGAAATCAAGGAGGTAAAAGGGGAGAGACAGAAATAAAGACATAGAAAAATAGAGTGAGACAGAAATAAGCAGAAAGGAAGAAGCAAAACAAGGAGAAAAGAGGTAAGAAAATAGGGAGTTTTACAAAGTGATGTTTTAGTGGATCTGCTTCCTTGAAGTGTATCTGACTTCTTGAAGAGGATGAGATATAGATTGGGCTCATGGTCCCTTATAGACTTCAGAGATTTTGAATTTTCTCTTCTCTCTCTGGTCAGGAAAAATAGATTTTTCAATGGAGATGGTACTTTGGTGAGACAGGGGATTGAGAGATGATTTGGGGAAAGATAGAGAAAGGGAGAGAAATGGCTCATTTACCCTTTCTTAGTGGTTGTTGAAGTAGAGAAGCTGCAAAAAAAGTGGCAAAAAATAATTTGCTGCAGGTGGCACTAAAAGTAACATCTGAGATGTGATTTCCCTTTCCAAAACCATGGAAGATGAAACCAATGGAGAAGATTGGAAATGTTTATTGGATGCCCTTTGGTATGGCAGCAAGTTGTGTGGTTGGCTTTTTCCAGGCATGTGGAGTACCTGAATTGTTATAGATTTAATTATGAAACAGACCTTCGACACTACTGAATCTGCCTCCCCCCTTGTTTTATAGGTAAGGGGAAAATGGCATCTGAGAAAGCATTCAGAACCTCACTGTTGTGTCTCCAAGTCAAGAATTCTATTCCTATGCCACCCAGCTGTCATATTTCCCTTCCCTTTTACCTCCTATTTTGGGTGTGATGGGCCCTTATTTTTAAGAATTCTGTGGTAAGGTTTTTTTTTTTTTTTAATGTAGTCCAATTGTATTTGCCATAAGCATCTCTAGTCTATCCAGATGTGTATTTCCTTGTGACCCTTTGTTTATGGAATGTGTGTGATGTGGGTCAGCTCTGGTTGTTCTAATTACACAGAGGAAATGACTTCAGAAGCATACTTTTCTAGCTAAGGTTTAGGAAGCCCATCATTAGGCCAGGATAAAGAGTAAACTCTAATCCCAGAGGTCTACAAAAGTTTCCATTTACAAAATTCCAGCTAGCTACAGGATTTCATACCTCTCCAAATGAATCAATGAATGAAAAAGTATTTATTAAGTTCTTATTATTTGCCAAGTAATGTGCTAACCACTGGGGATATGAATACAAAAATAATGACAGTTTCTGCTTTAAAGGAATTTATATTCTAATATGGTGAGACAATACAGAAAGAAAAGAGAATGGTAGCCTGAGTGGGAAGGATTGTTTAGTTTGCAAAGTCATCAAGATAGTGAATGGAGCCACAAGCAAAGTTGATTGACAAGAACTCTTTCCAGAAGCAATAGCAATATTGATTTGATTATGATTCTAGAAATGGAATGGAGGAGGGGAGAAGGACAAATATTTCACATTTAGTGAAGTGACCAGTGAAGAGATACTCAGAGAATAAAATAAAGTATGACTGGATTCAGCTGAAGGAAAACTCCCAATGGTGACATCTTTCTGCTGTGTGACTGTCTTTGTCTCTCTCTCCCTTATCTCTCTCTCTGTCTATTCTCTCTCTGTCTCTGTCTCTCTTTTGGCCAGTGTTAGAAATAGGATGGAAGATATTAAAGCAATATATAGATCTATGGGGTGGAGCAGTAATCAAAGAATCAGAAAAGAGTATCCTCCAACTCTTGCACAAAATTGGTTACCACCCCCTATTCTGACCCAAAGACTTTGACTCGATCTCTGCCCACAACTCTAACTCCTTTAGCCAGATTTTGATGACAATATGAGGGAAAGGTAGGGAAGCGATCTATGTCATTTATCCTTGTCATTACCACTTCCATGCTTGAAGCCTTTTGTTGCATTCCAGAGGGAGAGAGAGAAGAAATAATATGCTATTTTCTCTACATTGATCCTCATTTATCCAAAATTAAAATAATCATGCTTAACCCCAAAGAAAAAATATAAGCAGTCTAAAGTTGTAGAACACATTATATAGAGTCAGATTTTGAAAATATATCAGCTAGTTTTGCTCCCCATTTTAATCCCTTATTGAAGGGAAAATAAGGGAAAAGGCATATTAGGAAATGTACATGATACAAGAACAAAATATATCAAATATATACATATATCCACATACACACACAAACATACACACATATTAAAAGAATTCCTGTTTCTTCCAAAATACTGCTTAAGTGTGACACTTTTTTAGATAAAGCTTTTTCTGATTCTCCTAGCTATTAGTACTCTCCACCTCAAGCCAGTTACCTTGTGAGTTTGTATACATGTATGTGGACACACATACGTGCACACATATATATCTATACATACGCTTATTTTTCTACACCTCCTCAAAAGCAGGGGACTGTTTCATTTTGTCTTTGTAACTCCAGCACCTAGTAGAGTGCCTGGCACATAGTAAGTGATTTTTAAAAATGTTGATTTATTGATTGATAAATGAATGGAACAAAGAATTAATGCACTATACATGTAATTAATATATTAAGTCTCAAGTTTGACTATATGTTGTGTTGGAGGGTGATAGAGATGCCAGGCAGGGTCTATAGAAGTTTCTGTCTTTTTCAGGGCTGTAGCCAAAGGCTCATTTCCAGGTTGATGCTATTCCTTGTGCGGAGATGGGAATGTTACAATGAACAGAAAGGATTAAGTTTCAGCTCAGGACTGTGCTGGTCTGCTTGAAGTTCCGTCAAAGACTTTGGGTGGGCAGAGCCCTTGAACTGTTTCCCAAGGGTTGATCCTGATTTCTCTGAAACACTTGCAACATCTGCTACATTTAATAAAAGGAGATGGTAAACAGCAGAGCTGCTCCTTAACCAATGCTTTGGCTCATCTCACCTTCATTATGTTCTGAATGGGAAAATATCCGTGTGCTTACATAATAGGCAAGGGTTGTGTGTTTAACATACAGGAGATCTGATGCCTTAGCAGAGCCTCTCAAGCTTTTTAGTTTCATCATTCTGTGTTCGGTAGACATTGCCACATTTTCTCTATTCCCTCCCTTTTCTCTCCAACCTGGCTGGTAGTCAATTGTTTAATTCACTCTTCATGGTCATACTTCTTTGTCTTAAATGCCCCAGGATATTGGGCAGCAGGCATCTGAGTGCACACAAAGTGACATGAAACAGATGTCTTCTCCTTTCAGCACATCCTTTTTATAGGTCAGTCTCATATGGGACTTGCTGGGTGGTGCCATTTTGCCTGGCATCCTTGAGCTAAGAGGGAGATCTGGGGTTTAGAGTAAGGGATACAACTTCAGGTTCAAGTCTCTCAGTTCTTTACATCCATTAAAGTCTCAGTCAATTAAACCCAGTTTCCAGGCTTGGAAAGAAAGGATATAATACCTTTCTCAATGAACTACTGACTATAATACTATCTTTTGTTAGGTCTTTAATTAGTCTTGGATATTGTATAAGTAAGAGCTGGTATTCATTTTAAGCAAATCTGCAATATGGCAAGAAATATTTTTCCCCCCAAAAGATTCTACCCTTTCCAACCACTCTACCAATATAGCTAGGATGTAAGCTTTGTGAGGGCAAAAGTGCTTCACTTTAATATTTGCATCCCCTATGCCTAACACAGAGGATCACATATGCAGAATTGGAAGAGACTCCAGTGGCTATCTAGTCTAATGCTCTCATTTTGCTATGAAGAATTTAAGTGATTTGCCTAAGATAACACAGATAGGCAATATCAGAGGCAGAATTTACAGTTAGGTTCTTTCACTCTAGAGCCATCTCTTTCTGTTGTGCCATACTGCCTCTAATAACAAATACTTGTTGATGATTTACTCTGGAGGCAGAAAAGAGCAATCAGAGCTGAAAGAGGAAATCCATTGAAGTATCTTCTTCCATATTTGGTTGTATCTGTGATCTCATCAATGTGGATGTGCTCTCAAAGGTATAGATTGTAACTCTCCTATAGTCTCTCATCTTGTGTGATTACCACTCTTGCATTCCCACAAATCTTTCCTAGAACATCTATCCAACTTATCAGGGTCCTTGTTGAGGTATTTTTATATTCATGAATAGCAGTGATTTTACATGGGCTAGTTCTTGCTTTCACCATAGGGAGGCCCATATGTTTTGTTCATAAAGCTCTCTGATGACATCCTTTAAGAAGTTTCACTTTTGTATTTGCATCCCCGGGGACTAGGACATAGGATGATGGATTATTTATTTGCATACTTCTTCATTATTAATGTGCTGCACCCTATTCATTCTCATTATGCACTTCTGAAAAACAGAAGAGAAGTCAAGAAGGTTGAGGATTGACAGAAACGACTATTGGATTTAGCAGTTGAGAGCTCATTGATAACCTTGGAGAAAGCTATTTCAATAAAACAGTGGTTGTCATTCATACTTCATTTTTGAAAAGGATCACCCATGGCATGATATGTGGAATCATATGTGGATTAGATTTAGGTGAGACAGAATTACACAAAGTCATCAACCTTACTCTCTCATCAATGTCCAGTGCCAAGACAAAAACCAAGATGATTGGTGATGGCCCAGGAGGCAATGGATGACTTTGATGTCTTCAGTGACTGACTAGATCTATGTACTCCACACCTACATCAGCCTTCAAGGCTGTTGGGACAAATGGTTTTCATCTACCCATTCCACCAGGGAAGTCTTTATATGCTTGGGGTAGATATTCCCTGACTCACCAACAAATTTGAGTTACTTCAACCTGTTTAGCATCTGCCAAAGCAGTTTTTAGCTGCTGTGCATGCTACAGCTTCTTAAAGCCATGCCTGAGAGCTAAGTAGACACTAAAAGTGGATGAGCAGCCCTGCAAATGGCTTGGGAAGACCTCTTACCAGAGGTGCTAGTTTTTCTTGAACTCCTCATATACCCAAGATGTTGAGAAATGATAGGAAGGATTTAAAAAAGGACTTATGGAGCTGTTATTTTCCCTAGGAGTTTATTATAGGAAAGGGATGAGACAAGATGATAGCATGTGGGAATTATAGGATCATGGGAAGTTATTTTTTCTTAAGGTGGGGAAGAATGGGGCATATTTATTGATAGCAAGGAAGAATTAAGTCTCTAAAGACATTGAAGCCAAGTCAAATCAACCCAAAGAGCTTATATTCTAATTGGCAAAATGACAAGTGAGCAAGTAGGTATATAAATGATAATATACAAGCTAAACTGGATTTAATCTCAGAGGGAGGGAACCAGTATTGAGGGGGATCATGGAATGCTTATTTTTAGAAGATAGAATTTAGCTGAGATTTGAAGAAAGCCAGGGGAAAAGAGAGGGAGGATTGATTAAAAAATATAGTCTTCTAGATGGAACAGAAGGAGAAATAATTAAGGTCATGCAGAAGGGATGACCTTGAAAAAAAAGAAGAAAAGGAAAAGGACTACTTTTGCCTCAAAGTCTAGATATAGGGAAAGAATGGAGAATGAAGTAAAAGAGTTGGAAGGCATAGAATAGAGGAATGAAAGAACTCACTATAACTCACTCCAGGAGATGAGAGCTGAGAGGGAGATATGAGAACTGATATGGGAGGTTCAAGGAGTGAGACTTTTATCTGTTGGTATTAACTTAAGTGACTGCTTCATAACATTTTGTAAAGAAGGTGAGAAGGGTCTTCTGTTCCCTTGAACAAATAAATAAATAAACACTATTAAGTTGAAAATGTCTATGAAGGAACCAGCTTGTTTATGTGTCATATATATATATATATATATATATATATATATATAGCCACTATATAGTGGCTAAAGATATGTAGTTCAGGCTAAATATTCTTTGGGCAGCTCAAAACTTAAAACGCAACACGAAAAAGTGAGTGAAGTGGAAGCAGTCAAATGGACAAGTAGTCAAGGTTGTACTCTTAGTCCTGCACTAAATATTCTGTGTGACATTAATCATCATAATAAAAGCTAACACTTATATAGAGTTTTAAAGTTTGGGAAACTCTTTGCAAATATTATCATATTTGATCCTCACAAGAACCCTGGAAGGGAGATCTTATTATTATCAACCCCATTTTACAGATGAAGAGCAGGTTAAGAAAGATGGTACAGTTAGCCACTATGTGAGGCAGGATTTAAATGTAAGTTTTCCTAACTCTGGATCCGACTCTTTATACACTACATTAACCAGCTGCTTATTTTCCTTTAGGTAAGTCATAATCTCTCTCAGCTAGTTTCCTCATCAATAATATGGTAGAGTTAGATGAGCTGCTGACAATGGGGCTAAATTCAGTTAAACTGAAGGATAAGTGCAACTGCAAAAATGGGAATCTCAGGCATGAACACTTCTAGGTGAGGTTCAAGTAGAATGGAAATAGAGCTCAGGTGAGTTTCATGATGGGAAGAAGAAAACTAAGGTATTCAGTGGGAAGTAGAGGAGATTGAACCAGGCATTCTAAAATTCTGGAGCCATATAACTGAGCTATTACTACAACTTTTCTTTTTTTAAATAGATCTCCAGTTGCTCAGAAATCTTTACATCACTAGTCTAGAACATCGAATTTCTATATAATGACTTCAAACTCTAAAGCTTTCTCTAGTTTTCCCATTTCTGTTCCAACCTTCTCCCATTTGATAATCTTCCCCATCTTCTCTTTCCCTTATAATCTCTTAGAACATACTTTTGCTATGGTACAGTGAGAAAATGACTCAGAGGATCTAAGTTCAAATCTTAGCTCTGCAGCTTACTCTACTTATAACAATAGACAATTTACTTTCCCTCAGATGCCCTCAATTTCCTCATCTGTCAAAAAAAGGGAATTCAACTAGACAAGCTGAGGTTTCTTCCAACACTAAACTCATGATTTCACTCCTTTAGACTTTTCCTTTTTATGAAGAAAATTAATGTTTCTTTTTTATTATGAATTTAATATATTTCAAAAATATATACATTGTATTTTTTTTATTAAAAGCTTTTTATTTACAAAACATATGGGTGATTTTTCTACATTGACCTTTGCAAAAAACTTTTTTTTTGTTCCAAGCTTTTCCCTTCCTTCCCCCCACCCCCACCCCTAGATGATAGGTAATCTAATACATGCTAAACATGATAAATTATATGACAAATCCAATATATGTATACATATCCATACAGTTATCTTACTGCACAAGAAACATCAGATCTAGAAAGAGAGAAGAAAAAAAACAACCTAAGAAGGAAAACAAAATGCATGGAAATATTCACAGAAAGCGTTAAAATGCTGTGTTGTGGTCCACACTCAGTTCCCTCATGCCTCTCTCTGGATGTATATCACTGTCTTCATCATTGAACAATAGGAACTGGTTTGAATCACATCATTGTTGAAGAGAACCATGTCCATCAGAATTGATCATCATATAGTCTTGTTGCTGTGTATAATGTTCTCCTGGTTCTGCTGATTTCACTCAGCATCAGTTCATGTAAGTCTCTCCAGGCCTTTCTAAAATCATCCTGATGGTCGTTTCTTACAGAACAATAATATTCCATAATATTCATATACCATAATTTATTCAGCCATTCTCCAATTGATGGGCATCCTTTCAATTTCCAGTTTCTTGCCACTACAAAAAGGGCTGCCACAAACATTTTTTGCACATGTGGGTCCCTTTCCTTCCTTTAAGATCTCTTTGGGATATAGGTCCAGTAGAAACACTGCTGGGTCAAATGGTATGCACAGTTTGATAACTTTTTGAGCATAGTTCCAAATTGCTCTCCAGAATGGTTGGATCCATTCACAGTTCCACCAACAATGTATCAGTGTCCCAGTTTTCCCACATCCCCTCCAACAGTTATCATTATCATTTCCTGTCATTTTAGCCAATCTGAGAGGTGTGTAGTGGTACCTCAGAGTTGTCTTAATTTGCATTTCTCTGATCAATAGTGATTTGGAGCACCTTTTCATGTGACTAGAAATAGTTTCAATTTCTTCATCTGAAAATTGTCTGTTCATATCTTTTGACCATTTATCAATTGGAGAATGGCTTGAATTCTTATATATTTGAGTCAATTCTCTATATATTTTAGAAATGAGGCCTTTATCCGAACCTTTGAATCTAAAAATATTTTCCCACTTTACTGCTACCCTTCTAATCTTGTCTGCATTCATTTTGTTTGTACAAAAATTTTTTAACGATATAGTCAAACATCAATTTTGTGATTAATGATGATCTCTAGTTCTTTGGTCACAAATTCCTTCCCCCTCCACAGGTCTGAGAGGTAAACCACCCTACATTGTTCTAATTTTATACATTGTAATTTTTAAAAAGTTCCAAGCATATGGTAAATAAAACAAGCCATATAGGTACTATTAGTAGTAGTAATTATTTAATAGTATTAGCAATTTTTTTAAGTAGTAGTAATAATAGCTGAGTGATGCAGAGCTTTGAGGTTTGCAAAATGTTTTACAAATAGTATCTCATTTGATCCTCACAATAATCTGAAAAGTTAGGTGGTATCTCCATTTTATGTATGATACAGGGGCATATTGGGATTAAGGGACTTGTTTATAGAAGTCAGATAGTTAGTAAGTGACTGCAGCTGGATTTGATCTCAGTTCTTTCTGATACCAGGTTATATTTGTTGCCAGTTCTAGTCTCAGTCTTCTCCACTTCCCATAAAACACCTTGGTTTTTCATTTCTACAATCATGGAAGTCCCCTGACTCCTATTTCCATGCTACATTACTCTCATTTAATAGTGGTCATGCTTAGACCCCCATTCTTGCAGTCATCTTTGCCCTCTGACTCAACTTGCAATAATTCCCAAGTAGAATTTGGCTTCTTTCTTCTATACCTCGCCATCTTTAAATGAAAATAGTTTGGCACAGCAGAAAGAGCACAGACTTTGCAATCAGAAAACATGATCTTGGGGCTTGCCTCTCCCAAGGACTACCTGTAGAGGCAAGTCCCTCTGACTCACTGAACTTTAGTTTTCTCATTTGGAAAATGGAGAGATTAAATAAGCTGACCTTGAAAATATCTTCCATCTATTAACATTTTGTGTTTCTGACAGCAACACGTGATCCCGCTCCCCAAACTTTTTGCACTGGACTCCAAGAGGAAACAGACTACTGTCCATATTGGCCCCTGCACTTGCCCATCAATTGATGCTCCTTCCTCCAAAGCTGCCATCAGGGCCGTTGCCAACTGAAGTCCCGAGACCTGTATTTGTCTGTAAGGAAGATGAATAACTTTCCCTCCAGTGAGCCTGGATGTTTGTGGAAATGCCTGCCAAATCTCTGAGTTACTCAAGTGATCAGGGAGACATGAAAGGCATGCATGAGCTCTCATGCAGATGTGAATGCTTGTCTCCAGAGGTTGAAAAACAAGTTTGTTAAGCCCTCACAGTTCATTAAGTCTTACTTCGACTCAACAATTTCTCTGAAGATTACTCTGAAGAAAATATGTGTTTATACAGTACTTATCACCCCTTTATTCTTCTTAAAAATGAGATGCTAAAACCTTTAATCCAAAGGGAAGGCTTGAAAGCCACAGGACGGGATCACAGAGTGGTTGCTTTCTAGGATTGTATCCGTGTGCTTGTCACCCTCCTGGGACACGGTGAGGAATAATTATCCTAAAGAAGGAATATCAGGCAAATAGACTAGAGGCCCCATAATTAGGGGTGGGGATGTTGAGGGCAAGGTCAGCTTGACCTAGGGAAAAGTCTGAGATGCGGCACATTTGGAGGGGAAAGTCTCATTACTAAAATCCTGAGACGCCATTCAGAAGGAAGGAGAAGAAAAGAATAAAAGTGCACCCCAGGACCAGAGATTTGAACCAGAAGAGAACAGAGTCCAACTCCATCCTTTTACAAATTAAGGAATTGAGCCCCAGACATGGGGGCCCAAGTGCACAACTTCCTTGGTATCTTAGAATATTTTGCAAATTTCTAAAGAGATTGATGGAAATTGTTTCCAATCAGCACATTCATAAGACAAACTAGGCTGGGTCAAGCAGCATAGAATTCAGCTTAGTGGGAAACAGTGGAGAGACCTTGTACCTCAAATATGTGCTTTCATGGAGTGAGATACTTTCTTGGAGGCCAGGTCCCATTAGAAAATATTCTGAAATTCCTGGCTGTAGGGACATTACCACCAGGGTAGGATACAGAGCGGGGCAGTGAATCCCCAGAGGATAATTTGTTCCTTTCATTAACTTTTCTTGCTAATAATCTTCTATCATTCAGTGCTAAAGGAATATAAATGCTGTCCAAGCCCTTGTTTTTTTTTTTTTTTGCAACTCTCAAAGGGACACAACAGGATCAAAGGTTTAGAACTTTAAGGCACCTGAAAAAACCTATCCCCCCACTTCACAAATAATGAACCCAATGTTCTTTGTGGAGGGAAAAAATAATTTACTCAAGATAGCAAACATCTGGAATGGGACTTGAACTATAGTCAGTGCTTTTTCTACTTTATCCTAGGAGTAAACTCTTCATATTCTCTCCCTAATTTTTGTCAGTTACAAGTAGCATCTGACCTTTCTTCTAAAGTGAGCTAACTTTTCTTCATTCACCCTGTATATTTACTTAATCAGTCAATCTATCAATATTTATTACATGCTTTCTTGTGCCTAGGATTGAGCTAAACACTTTAGAAATAAAAACAGACAAAAGATAGTTCCTATCTTCAAAAAGTTTACCATCTAAAAAATCTCTTCCCTCTACCCCCACCATCCCATAGATAGGAGAAAGGCAGTCTTTATTCTGTTCCCTTCTCCCAGATACTAATCAAGATATTTGTGGAATTAATCATTTAACATACATTTATTAAGTATCTATTATGTGTTAGGTATATCTTGAGGTGTCAGATATATAAGAATAGAAATGCAACAACCCTTGCCTGTAAGGAGTGTACATTATGCTGGGGCTTACAACATGTGCTTCACTAAGTATATATAAAAGTTCAGCCATTGAGACTGGAAATGTGATTTCATTGCTATAGTAACTTTGGCGCAGCTGGATGGTGCAATGGCTAGAGCACCAGTTCTAAAGTCAGGAGGACCTGAGTTCAAATCCAAAGTCAGACCCTTAACACTTTCTAGCTGTGTGACAACTGGTTTTAACCTCAAGCATCTTGCAGCAAAAAAAGGTAAAAAGAAGAAAAAATGATATATTGACTTTTAAAGTAAGAAAATTCTTTCTATGAATACAGGTCAGTTTGCCCAATGATTTCTCGAAAGAGAAATACTTGTGATTTGGTTAAGTGACAACCAATTTGTGTCACAGACTGCATTTGAGCTCAGGTCTTCTTGGCTACACTGCTTGCTTTCTATCCACTGTAACATTGGATAGGTATAAAATAAATGAAAGGTAATTTTGGGAAGAAGACTCCAGCAGATTTCAGAATCAGGAAAGGCTTCATATTGGAAACCTCACTCGAGCTGAGCCTACTGAAGAAGGGAATTGTCAGTGGCAGAGGTGAAAAAGAACTATATTATCAGCATATGGCATGGCTACAGATGGAGCCATCTGAATGAATGAGGTTTGGCTTTCTCTGTGAAATGTTGCAGACTGAAGATCTCACTAGGGAAAGAGGGAGGAGGAGCTGGAGTTTGAATGAAATGGGGGAAGTCTGTTTCTAATGTTCCATGAAGACTTTAGGAAAGACAAGTAGTGGAACACATCAGTGTTCTTGGTATCTTCCACTGCCTGGAAATCCCTCCTAGAAAAACCCCACTTGTTCAAAGGGAGATGCTATCATTTTACATATAATCTACTTTTTGTTTATTTTGAGGCTTACCAATATTATCTTAATGACTTATGGAAGGGGAAATATGTGTGATTTGAATTTCCCCCTTCCAACACTGGCCTCATCCAGGCACATTAATGATTATTTGTCAAAGTCACACTGTTTGCTTACAAGGTGTGAAGGCTTTTTAGACACTGTAATGACAGCTTTTGATTCACTTGATAATATTTAGAATAAGCCGTAAAAGCTGATCTCTTAGCAAGCAGACCGCTTTTATTGGCTTTTAGTGCTATTACCGCTGTCATAAGTGGTAAATTGGCCTAATGTAAGCAATACTGCTGTGTCATACTGGAAAAAAAGAACAGTTTCATTTGGAATTCCTTTCTTTGACATGAAGGTATGGCAGCCCATGGGGAATGGTCTGTTTTGCTCAAGTTGAAGAACAATGGCAGTGGCAATGGCGCTGTCCATGGTGCATCGCTGAACAGAAAATGGGGTGAAGTTGGAAAAACAGCACTCTGGTTTGACACATTCCCTTTAAGTGTGATCACATCTGTGTTCAAGGCTCACATTTAAGCCTCAGTTATTTTCAGTAATAAAAGAGAGGAAGTATGCTATATTGTAGTAGATAGAGAACTGACCTCGGGATTAAGAAGTCCTAGGTTCAAGGCCTGCCTTGGACACCTGATAAATGTGTGTTGCAAAACAAATCACTTAACTTTAGTGCTCTAGGAAACTAAGACTTTAGATTGCTGATGTGTATATCTCAAGAGTTTCCTGTATCAATGGAATCATAGGTTCAGACCAATGGAAGAGAAGAGAAATAGGAACAATTAAAAAAACCCTCTTTTATAGTTCACTTTTATATACATACATACATATAACTATATATATATATACATATATGTGTGTATATATGTATATATATAGTTACAGTGAAATATAGAAAAGCATCATTTTGGGAACTGAAACACAATAATGGGGTAACTGTGAAGATTTAAGAATGAGAAGGGATTTCATTGGCCATCTAAAGCAACTTATATCTGAAAACAAATCTCCTTTACAACATAACATAGTGAGTAATCATTTACCTTTTATTTGACATCTTCTGACTCAGAAATGAGGGGTGGAACCTATTTCCTCCTATGACAACCCATTCCATTATTTCAACTTTCTTGCTAATTTTTCCTTCTGTTAAGCTTAAATGGAATTCTTCTTCACTTCTAACCATTGTTTCTGGTTTTATCTTCTTGTACAGAGAACATCTTACAGATGACTGTAACTCATATACTTGAAACTATTTATGATGCTGCCACAACCTTATTTGAGTATTATTCTATTTTCTAGGCCCAAACATGCCCAGCCCCTTCAATAAGTCTTCATATGACCCTTCTCACCATCTTAGTTCATAGATCCATAGGATAAGGGTGGAGGAAGCAAATGGATTACTCACTCACTCACTCACTTAATTATTTATTTTAACCTTATTAAAGTAACTAAGAAAATACTCTGCACTTGGATACCTTTAGAGATGAAACTACCTCTACTGACTCAATGAGCCAAAGGTTTTAAACTAAATGTGAAAAGTTCTTAATTAGGTTGGAAGGATAAAAATGCTTTTAGTTAAAGAAATTAAATTTTGATCCATGAATTCAAAGGAAATATGTAGATTGAGGAAGCTGTCACATTTTGGCTAACACAGCAAGCCAGCTTGGAGTCAGCATTCTGGTGGAGGGCCAGTCTCGAGAAGAGGAGGGGTTCAGCTCCTGAGAAGCAATGGCTTGGGGTAGAGGAGGAAAAAGCTTATGTTTCCTCTTTATTCATTTGACCTTGTGAGCTGCAAAAAATTAAAAAGATTTGGAATTTCTCATCTGTGCCCCTTTACTGTCTCTGTCACAATGCTGGTTGATGGCAGTCCCTGCAATGGGAACCATGAACGGGAATGATGGAGAAAGGTTGTTTCAGAATTCTACAAAGAATTCAGCTCAGAGTCTTCTAAGGAGGACTTATGTGAGGCAGAGAAGTAATCTGGCAACCAGTAGTGATGAAGTTCTCTTTTGCCACTGTGTTCTCTAAGCTCATGTTCCTATGTACTCTGCATATATTATTGTTCTATTTAAAAAAAAAATGATGAACTAGCTGATTTTAGAAGGCCTGGAAAGATTTACATGAACTGATTCTGAGAGAAACAAGCAGAACCAGAAATACATTGTACATAGTAACAGCAAGAATGTGCATTGATCAACTATGAAAGACTTGTTTCTTCCCAGTGGTTCAGTGATCCAAGGCAATCCCAATAAACTTTGAATAGAAAATGATATCTGCCATCAGAGAAAGAATGTAAATGATTGTATGTAAATTGAATTGTAAATCCAAAAATGCTATGTTCAACTTTTTTTCTTTTTTCTGTTTTTTTCTCTCCCATGGTTTTCCCCTTTTGTTATAATTTTTCTATCCCAAAATGATATTTAACTAAATGTATATATTAAAAAAGCAATTAAAAAGAAAACAAACAAAAAGCTTAATAGATGGAATCATGATGGTGGAGAAAAAAAAGAGATTCACCTGAGCTCTCCCCCAAACCTTTCCAAATATTTTTAAATAGTGCCAGAAGCAATTTCTGAAGTAGCAGAACTCACCAAAGATGGGGTGAAATAATTTTCCACCCAAAGACAACTTAGAAGTTTGACAGGAAAGGGCTATTGCATAGAGTAAGAGTGGAATATAATTCAGTACAAGCCTAGCCAGGTTAGCCCTAGCAAAACCTAGAAGCAATCCTTGGGAACTATTGCATCAACAATGGTAGCAGCTGCTTCTGGAGTTATCAAGCCACAGATGGTGGCAAGTGTCAAATAATGGATCAGAAAAGATTACAGAGATCCATATAGAGAAAGGATTGTATGGCTTTGCAATAGATCTGGTAGAAGTCTTAAGTGTCAGTTTCAGAATATAACAGAGCTTGTAGCAAGTGAATCAAGGACCATCCTCACAGTTTTAGAACAAAGGTTTTCTTGTAGTTGCTCATAGACCAGAGCACAAGAGAGTAATAAACACACTTCTCCTTATATTATACCACTTTGGAAAAACTGAAAACTTATAGGTCCCTAGAAGAATAAGTGACAACAGCAGTACAAATGTCCTGAAATTTGGGACAATGAGCAGAAGAAGCAGAGCCTCACAAAAAAGTTTTAATTCAAGAAATAGTCTGGGAAAAATCTGACCATAGAAAGTTATTATGTTGACAAGGAAGATCAAAATACACACTCAGAAAAAGATAACAGAGTCAAAAGTTACTAAATGCAAAGCCTCCAAGAAAAAAACATATAAATTGGTCATGTCATTGAAGAGCTCAAATAAAATTTTGAAAATTAAGCAAGAGAGGCAGAGAAAAACTTTAAAAAAATAAAAGTGATTCAAGAAAATCATGAAAAAACAAGTCAACAGCTTAATAAAGGAGACAAAAATTATTTAAGAAAATAATACCTTTAAAGTAGGTGAGGTCAAATGGTGAAAGAACATAAAATTCTAAAAATGCGAAAAATTGCTTTAAAAGTAGAACTAGAATTTTTTAAAATTGTTTTCCCAGTGGGAGGCGGAGCCAAGATGGTGAACTGCAGACAGCATTCTCTGTGAGCTCCTGAGACCTTCCCTCAGACCCAGACAAAGTGAGCCTCCGAACTGGTTTTGGAGTGAGGGCTCCACCAAACACTTGGACTACAACACACTCCTATCAACAATCTATTTTGAAAAAACTCCAGAGAAGGTTAGCCTCAGGGGAAATTGGCAGCTGGTCCCAGGCGGAAGTCAGGGCTGCTATAGAGGGGCTGATTTTAGACACCCAGGAAGCCCCTGGGAGACGACGCCTGGGCCACGTTGCTGTGCTTGCGGGCAGGTGCTTTGGCAGATCTGCCTTTGCTAAAGGGTGGATTGAGTGCAGCTGAAAACGTAGTCCTAGTGCAGGTCTAGCCCGAACAGCCTCAGACCGGAAGTCAACTCAGCAAACTGCCCCAGGGCAAATACAAACCGCTGCAGTATTCTCTGCTGGTGACTGATACCTCAACTCAAAACCATGAGTAAGAAGCAGAAGAGAGCTCTCACCATAGACAGCTTTTATGGAGAAAAAATAGAACAGTCCCCAGATCCTGAGATTCTGAAAACAATCCCAGATGAAGCCACAAAGGCAGACTTAAGTTGGTCTCCCTTCCAGAAGGCTTACCTGGAAGATTGCATAAAGAATCTCAAAAGAGAGCTAGAAGAAGAATGGGGAAATAAATTGAGATCAGTGCAACAGAGATATCAAAAACTGGAAAACAGGACGGGTGAATTGGAAAAAGAAAACAATTCACTGAAAAACAAAATTGGTGAATTGGAAAAAGAAAAAAATTCACTGAAAAACAAAATTGGTGAATTGGAAAAAATCACCAATTCACTGGAAAATAAAACTGGCAAAATGGAAAAATAATGCATTGAATCAAGAAATTCAATTGGCCAGCTACAAAAGGAGCTAAAAAAGATAACTGAAGGAAATAATACTTTAAAAATTAAAATTGAACAAATAGAAGTAAATGACTCAATAAGACTTCAAGAATCAGTCAAACAAAAACAAAATAAATGAAAAAATAGAAGAAAATATGAAATATCTCCTAGGAAAAACAACTGACTTGGAAAACAGATCCAGGAGAGACAATCTAAGGATTATCAGACTCCCTGAAAGCCACGATGAAAACAAGAACCTGGCTGCTATCTTCCAGGAAATCATGAAAGAGAATTGCCCTGATGTTTTAGAATCAGAAGGCAAAATTGGTATTGAAAGAATTCACCGATCACCTCCTGAAAGAGACCCCAAAATTAAAACCCCAAGGAATATCGTGGCCAAATTTCAGGACTATCACACCAAGGAAAGGATATTGCAAGCAGCTAGAAAGAAACAGTTCAAATACTGAGGAACTGTAATTATAATTACACAAGATCTGTCAGCTTCCACATTAAAGGATTGAAAAGCCTGGAATCAGATATTCCGAAAGGCAAAAGAACTCGTATTATAGCCAAGAATAAGTTATCTAGCTAGAATGAGCATCATCTTCCAGGGAAGAAGATGGCCATTCAATGATACAGGAGAATTTCACCTGTTTCTAATGAAAAGACCAGATCTGAACAAAAAATTTGACCTCCAAATAGAGAACGCAAGAGAAGCATAAAAAGGTAAAAAGGAAAACTCTTTTTTTTATTTAAAGCTTTTTATTTGTATGACATGTATATGGGTAGTTTCCCAACATTGATCTTTACAGAGCTTTCCATTACAAATTTTACCCCCAGTCCCCTCCCCTCCCTTAGATGGCAGGAAGTCCACTACATATTAATAATGTTGAAATGCTTGAGAAGTTATGCAAGAAAAATCCTATCTACAAGAAAAAAAAAGAATCAGAGAAAGGCAACACAATGCAAGCAAATGTCAATAGAGATCATGAAAATGTTACGTTGTGGTCCATATTTCATATCCCTCTCTCTGGGTG
The DNA here is from genome assembly GCA_023553655.1 of Myrmecobius fasciatus. Taxonomy (NCBI): domain Eukaryota; kingdom Metazoa; phylum Chordata; class Mammalia; order Dasyuromorphia; family Myrmecobiidae; genus Myrmecobius; species Myrmecobius fasciatus. Next base: position 61,539 of record JAJPUD010000540.1, on the reverse strand, counting down.
TATATGGTTTTCTTCATTGAACAATTTAAACTGGTTTGAGACAATTCTTTGTTGCAGAGAGCCATGTCCATCAGAATTGATCATCATGTAATACTGTTGTTGCCGTGTATGATGATCTCCTGGTTCTGCTCGTTTCACTCAGCATCAGTTCATGCAAGTCCCTCCAGGCCTCTCTGAAATCATCCTGCTGGTCATTTCTTACAGAGCAATAATATTCCATAACAATCATATACCATAATTTATTCAGCCACTCTCCAATTGATGGGCATCCCTTCAGTTTCCAGTTTCTAGCCACTACAAAAAGGGCTGCCACAAACATTCTTGCACAGGTGGGTCCCTTTCCCTCTTCTAAGATCTCTTTGGGATATAAGCCCAGTAGAAACACTGCTGGGTCAAAGGGTATGCACAGTTTGACAACTTTTTGAGCATAGCTCCAAATTGCTCTCCAGAATGGTTGGATAAAAGGATAACTCTTGAGAACTATATTTCTACTATAGGTATCCTTAAAGAATGGGGGTATAATTTGATTTTTCTTTGATAATAATGGAAAAGAAATTAGAGGTGGAAGGGATACCATACTGAAAAAGAAAAAGGGGGGGAAGGAGGCAAAATAAAGTAAAAATAAAGGAGGTAAAATAAGGCAAAATCTCATAAAGAGACATAGAAGATCTAATATAATTGAGGGAAAGAAGGGAGGGTGATGAGTATTGTGTAAACCTTACTCTCATTAGATTGGACTCTAAGAGAGGATATCAGACACATTTGGCTTCAAAGAAAGGCCTGACCCTCCTTGTGGGAAGGTGGGAGGGAAAGGAGGAAAGGAAAGGTATAAACTAATAGAAGGATTAGGGGAAAGGTATAAAGGGGAGGGAGGGACTCTAAAGGGGAGAGGACTATTGGTGGGAGGTGGTCACCAAAAACAAAGTACTGGGGAGGGGGGAAGGGAGAGAAGGTAAAGGGAAGAGGAAATCAGAACTTTGTGTAAATTAGATGGCAGGAAATACAGATATAGTTATTTTAACTGTGAATGTGAATGGGATGAACTCTCCCATAAAAAGGAAGAGGGTAGCAGACTGGATTAAAAGCCAGAATCCTACAATATGTTGTTTACATGAAACACATCTAAAACATAGAGATACATACAGAGTGAAGGTAAAGGGCTGGAGCAGAATCTTCTATGCTTCAGGTGAACAAAGAAAGGCAGGGGTAGCAATCCTTATCTTGGATCAAGTAAAAACAAAAATAGATCTAATTAAAAGAGATAAGGAAGGAAACTATATTTTACTAAAGGGTACCATAGACAATGAAGCGGTATCAATACTAAACATATATGCACCAAGTGATATAGCATCCAAATTCCTAGAGGAGAAACTAACAGAGATGAAAGGAGAAATAGACAGTAATACTATACTAGTGGGGGATCTCAACCTTGCTCTCTCAGAATTAGATAAATCAAATCACAAAATCAATAAGAAAGAAGTTAGGGAGGTAAACAAAAGGCTAGAAAAGTTAGGTATGATAGACCTCTGGAGGAAATTGAATGGGGATAGAAGGGAGTATACTTTTTTCTCAGGGGTTCATGGAACTTATATGAAAATTGATCATATGTTAGGGCATAAAAACCTCAAAATCAATTACAGAAAAGCAGAAATAGTAAATGCATCCTTCTCAGATCATGATGCAATAAAACTCACATGTAATATAAGGCCAGGAGAAAATAGACCACAAGTTAATTGGAAATTAAATAATCTAATCCCGAAGAATGAATGGGTGAAAGAGCAAATTATATATGCAATCAAAAATTTCATCCAGGAGAATAACAATAATGAGACAACATACCAAAATTTGTGGGACATGGCTAAAGTGGCTATAAGGGGTAATTTTATATCTCTAGATGCTTACTTGCATAAAACAGAGAAAGAGAAAATCAATGAACTGGGCTTACAATTAAAAAAGCTAGAAAAAGACCAAATTAAAAACCCTCAATTAAATACCAAATTGGAAATTCTGAAAATTAAAGGGGAGATCAATAAAATTGAAAATAAGAAAACTATTGAATTAATAAATAAAACTAAGAGTTGGTTTTATGAAAAAACCAACAAAATAGATAAGCCTTTAGTTAATTTGATTAGAAAAAGGAAAGAGGAAAATCAAATTGTTAGTCTCAAAAATAAGGGAGAACTTTCCTCCAATGAAGAGGAAATTAGAGTAATAATTAGGAGTTTTGTTGCCCAACTTTATGCCAACAAATTTGATAATGTAAATGAAATGGGGGAATATCTACAAAAATATAGATTGCCTAGGTTAACAGAAGAGGAAATAAATTATTTAAATAGCCCTATTTTTTTTTATAAAGCTTTTTATTTACAAAACATATGAGTGACCTTTCCACATTGACCTTTGCAAAAAAAACTTTTTTTTTCCCAAGCTTTTCCTTTCCTTCCCCCCACCCCCCATCCCTAGATGACAGGTAATCTAATACATGCTAGATAGGATAAATTATATGACAAATACAATACATGTATACATATATATACAGTTATCTTACTGCACAAGAAACATCAGATCTAGAAAGAGAAGAAGAAAAAAACTAAATAGCCCTATTTTGGAAAAAGAAATAGAATAAGCTATTAATCAACTCCCTAAGAAAAAATCTCCAGGGCCAACTGGATTTACATGTGAATTTCACCAAACATTCAAAGAACAATTAATCCCAATACTATACAAACTATTTGAAAAAAACTAGGGAAAGAAGGTGTACTACCAAATTCCTTCTATGTCACAGATATGGTGCTGATAGCTAAACCAGTTAGGGAGAAAACTGAGAAAGAAAACTATAGACCCATTTCCCTAATGAATATTGATGCAAAAATTTTAAATAAGATTTTAGCAACGAGATTACAGAAAATTATCCCCAGGATAATACACCATGACCAAGTAGGATTTACACCAGGAATGCAGGGCTGGTTCAATATTAGGAAAACAATTAACATAATCAATTATATTAATAATCAAATTAACAAAAAACATATGATTATCTCAATAGATGCAGGAAAAGCCTTTGATAAAATCCAACACCCATTCCTATTAAAAACACTGGAGAGTATAAGAATAAATGGGCTTTTCCTTAAAATGATTAGTAGTATCTACTTAAAACCTTCAGCAAGCATCATATGTAATGGAGTCAAACTAGAACCATTCCCAATAAGATCAGGAGTGAAACAAGGCTGCCCACTGTGACCATTATTATTTAATATTGTCTTAGAAATGTTAGCTTTGGCAGTAAGAGAAGAAAAAGAGATTAAAGGAATTAGAATAGGTAATGAGGAAACCAAATTATCACTCTTTGCAGATGACATGATGGTATACTTAGAGAACCCTAAAGACTCAACTAAAAATCTACTAGAAACAATTCACAACTTTAGCAAAGTTGCAGGATACAAAATAAATCCACATAAATCATCAGCATTTTTATATATTACCAATAAAGTTCAGCAGGAAGAGATACAAAAAGAAATTCCATTCAAAATAACTGTTGATAGTATAAAATATTTGGGAATTTATCTGCCAAGGGAAAGTCAGGAACTATATGAACTAAACTATAAAAACCTCTCCAGAAAAATAAAATCAGACCTAATCAATTGGAAAAACTTAAAATGTTCATGGGTAGGCCGAGTGAATATAATAAAAATGACAATACTACCCAAACTAATTTACTTAGTGCCATATCAATCAAACTACCAAGAAATTATCTTACAGATCTAGAAAAAATAGTAGCAAAATTCATTTGGAAGAACAAAAATTCAAGAGTTTCAAGAGAATTATTGAAAAAAAAGGCCAATGATGGTGGACTTGCTGTACCAGATCTAAAACTATATTACAAAGCAGCGGTCATCAAAACCATTTGGTACTGGCTAAGAAATAGAGTAGTCGATCAGGGGAATAGGATAGAATCACAAGACAAACTAGGCAATAACTATAGCAATTTAGTCTTTGATAAACCCAAAGACCCCAGCTTCTGGGATAAGTACTCACTATTTGACAAAAACTGCTGGGAAAATTGGAAATTAGTGTGGAAGAAATTAAGGCTTGACCCACATCTAACACCACATACCAAGATGGATTCATGATCTGGATATAAAGAGTGATACTATAAGTAAATTAGAGGAATGTAATATAGTTTACCTCTCAGACCTATGGAGATGGAATAAATTTATGTCCAAAGAAGAACTGGATCTCCTAATTGAAAACCAGATAGATAACTTTGACTATATTAAGTTAAAAAGTTTTTGTACAAACAAAACCAATGCAGACAAGATTAGGAGGGAAGCAACAAATTGGGAAATCATCTTTACATTTAAGGGTTCTGATAAAAGTCTCATCTCTAAAATATATAGAGAATTGTCTCATATTTATAAAAATTCAAGCCATTCTCCAATCGATAAATGGTCAAAGGATATGAACAGACAATTTTCAGAGGATGAAATTAAAACTATTTGTAGTCATATGAAAAGGTGCTCCAAATCACTATTGATCAGAGAAATGCAAATCAAGACAACTCTGAGGTACCACTACACACCTGTCAGATTGGCTAAAATGACAGGAAAAGTTAATGAAGAATGTTGGAGGGGATGTGGGAAGGCTGGGACACTGATGCATTGTTTGTGGAGCTGTGAACGGATACAGCCATTCTGGAGAGCACTTTGGAACTATGCTCAAAAAGTTATCAAACTGTGCATACCCTTCGACCCAGCAGCATTTCTATTGGGCTTATATCCCAAAGAAATCATAAAGGAAGGAAAGGGCTCCCCATGTGCAAGAATGTTTGTGGCAGCCCTTTTTGTAGTGGCTAGAAACTGGAAATTGAATAGATCCCCTTCAATTGGAGAATGGCTGAACAAATTATGGTATATGAATATTATGGAATATTATTGTTCTGTAAGAAATGACAAGCAGGACAATTTCAGAGAGCCTGGAGAGACTTGCATGAACTGATGCTGAGTGAAATGAGCAGAACCAGGAGATCATTATACACGGCAACAACAAGAGTATATGACGATCAATTCTAATGGATATAGTTCTCTTCAACAATGAAATGTTTCAAACCACTTCCAATTGTTCAGTGAAGAAAGCCATATACACCCAGAGAGAGGGATGTGAAATGCGGACCACAACGTAACATTCTCATACTTTTGATTGATGTTTGCTTACATTGTGTTTCCTTTATCTGATATGTCTTCTGTGTAGATACGATTTGTCTTGCACAACAATGATAAGTTTGGAAATATGTATACATATATTCAATTTGCCAAATATTTTAACATCATTAACACATAGTGTATATCCTGCCATCTAGGGGAGGGGTGGGGAGTTGTGGGGAAAATCTGTAACAGAAAGCCATGTAAGGGTTAATGTTGAAAAATTACCCATACATATGTTTTGCAAATAAAATAAAATTTAAAAAAAGCAGAACTAGCCCAATGAGGAAAGATGCACAAAAATTCATTGAAGAAAAAAAAAATTCTTAAAAAGTAGAATTCACCAAATGGAAAAAGAAGTAGAAAAGTTCACTGAAGAAAATAATTCCTTAAAAATTAGAATTAAGCAATGGAAGCTAATGACTTTGTGATAAATCAAAAAACAATAAAATAAAACCAAAGAATAAAAAAAATAAAAAACAACATGAGACATCTCACTGAAAAAATGACTGACATAGAAAAAACATCCAGGAGAGATGATTTAAAAATTATTGGAGTACTTGAAAACTACAATTAAAAAAACAGAATGTAGACATCATCTTTCAAGAAATTTTCAATGAAAACTGCCCTGATATTCCACAGCCAGAGGGTAAAATAGAAATTGAAAGAATCTCCCAATAACCTCCTGGAGGAGAACTGAAAATGAAAACTCCCAGAAATATCATAGCCAAATTCCGGGGTCCCAGATAAAGGAAAAAATATTGCAAGCAGCCAGAAGGAAACAATTTAAATATCATGGAGCCATAGTCAGTATAATTAAAGATTTAGCTACTTCTACATTAAAGGATATGATGGCTTAGAATATGACTTTCTGAGGGACAACCAACATCACCTCCCAGCAAAACTGAATATAATCCTTCATGGGGAAAAATGAATATTCAATGAAATAGATGACTTTCAAAACATTCTTGATGAAAAGACAAGAGCTGAATAGAAAATTTCCCTTTCATACACAAGACACAAGAGAAGCATAAAAAGAAAAACAGGAAAGGAAAATCATAAAAAGAGTTAAAGTTAAACTGTTTATATCCCTACATGGGAAGGTGATACTTGCTGCTTATAAGAACTTTCTTGTTATTAGGGCAGAAAGTTCAGACGTGAATTGAAGAAAGGATGATATCTAACAAAATAAAATTAAGGGGTGAGAGAGGAAAGTATTGGGAGAACGGGAAAGAATTGGGAGAAATGAGAGATAGAATGGGTAAATCATCTTATGTAAATGAGACAAGAAAAAGCTTTTACCATGTAGGGGAAGAGCAGGGAGTTGAGGAGGAAGTCAGTGAACCATATTCTTTTCACAATTGGATCAAAGAAAGAGTAACATACATGGTCAATTGGGTATAGTAATTTCGAGTGGAAGTAAATAAGAGAAGTTAGGGGGGATGATATAGCAGAGGGCATATTGGTGGATGTGGTCATCAGAAGCAAAATCATTTGGGGAGGGAAAAACTGAAAGGAGAGAGAAAATAGAATAAATGGGGGGATAGGAAGGAAGAAAATGAAATTAGCAACAGTAAGTGTGAAAAACATTGAAACAAGTTTTTCCAAAAAAGGTCTCATTTCTCACATATATAAAGAACTCAGTCAGTTTTACAAAATTAAGATCAATTCCCCAATTGATAAATGGTCAAAAGATATGGACACTGTTCAAATGAAGTAATTTATCAAAGCTATCTACAGCCATATGAAAAAAATGCTCTAACTCACTATTGATTAGAGAAATGCAAATTAAAACAATTCTGAGGTACTACCTCAAATTCACTAAATTGGAAAATAGGACAGAAAAGAAAAATGACAAATGGTGGCAGGATGTGGGTAAAATGAAACATTAATGTATTGTTAGTGGAGTTGTGAATTGATGCAACCATTTTGTAGAACAATTTGGAACTATACACTAAGGACAATAAAACCATGCATACCCCTTCAGCTAGCAATATCACTATTAGGTCTGAATCCCTAAAAAGATAAAAAACAAAAGGGAAAGGACCTATACACAAAAAAATATTTATAGTAGTTCTGGTGGCAAATAATTGAAAATTGAAGGGGATGCTCATCAACTAAGAAATGACTGAATAAATGTAATGTTTTGATTTTAATGGAACACTAATTGTGCTATAAGAAATGCTGAACAGGATGCTCCAGAAAAACCAGAAAAAAAGACTACATAAGCTGATGCAAAATGAAATGTACTATGTACAAAGTAATGGCAATATTATAAGATGATCATCTATAAATGGCTTAACTATTTTCAGCAATACAATGATCCAACACAACACTGAAGGACTTATGATGAAAAATTCAGAGAAAGAACTGATGGTATTTGAATACAGATTGAAGCATGCTTCTTAAAAAAACTTTATTTTTCTTAAGGATTTTCTTGTCTTTCACTACATGACTAATATAAAAATGCTTTGCATGACTATACATGTATAACCTATATCAAATTACTTTCCTTCTCAATGGGTGGTATGAGAGAGAGAAGAAAGAGAGAATTTAGAACTCAAAGTTTTAAAATGAATGTTAAAAATTGTTTTTACATGTAACTTGGGAAAAATAGAATACTGAATAAAAACTTAAAAGAATAATTGCCACAAACTGATATCATTGGGCAAAACAAACCAGCAAAAGTTCATGAGAAATAGCATTAGGAAGATTACCTCCATCCCTTATGGTTACCCCTAAAACTTAGCGTGGAAAAACAGCTAGATACCTTCTGAAAATCCATTGAAAATGGGGAGTTACATTAGTAGCTCTAGACACTATGCTTTAATTGGATCATAGATTTAAAATTGGAAGGGACATATGGGCCATCCAATCCAATACAACTATTTTACAGATAAGGAAAGTAGAAGGAGTACAAGAGGCTAAATAACTTGATCAGAATCAGAAAATTGAAGTGGGTTTTGAATACAAGTCATCCTGTTTTCATAATGTTCTATTTGTTCTACTATATTATTTCTCTGGAAAAATTCCAACTTATCATCTTTTACAAAATGTGGTGTTGAACTGAAAAATATAACTCAAAATGTAGCCTTATCAGGATAGAGTTAAGTGGTATTATGACTTCCTTATTTCTTGAATATCTGCTTTTTGATGCAGCCCAAGATCGCAGAAGAAACTATGAAGCTGGTCATTTTTTCCCTTCAGTATCACAACCCAACTCCCTAAATATATTTTGTTCTAATATATATATATATATACATATATGTATATATATATTTATTCTAAAAAAAGAAAAGACTTTATTCTCTCTCAGGTTATTTATACAGCCCCCTTCAATCACTATTGAAGATGCAACATCTCAGTTTTACATACAAGGAAGAAGAAATCTGGGATTACCGAGAAAACCTAGTTCATGATGGAAAGGTTCATCACCGGAAGATTTAAATTACTGATTTTTAACAAGGAGAGACCTTAGAGATTACTTAGTATAAAGCCATAACTTTACAAATAAATTGATACCTTGGGACTTTATGTGACTTTTCCAAAGTCACATAAAGAGAGTTAGCATCTGAAATTGGATTTAAACTCAGGTTTCTTGACTCCGGGATTCTTGCTCTTTACTTTCTATCATACCATACTGATTATAGTTATGAAGATCCAAATGAAGAGCTAAGCATACGGAATAGCCCTCTCCTTGAAATTTTCTTCTATTTCTGTAGTGATTGTTGTATGGTTGGAAAAGAGGAAAGCCAATTCTTATAATCCCATCATTTCTGTTTCATCTATCTACAAATATTCCTTGAACTGTTAGTACCATTATTTTTCCATCTCTTTAATATAGGAGGACCAAAGAAAGGGTTTCTGCTAACTCAGATTCTCCATAGCCATGGAATGATTAAGACCTAGATTCAAATTCTGTTTCTGATACAAATATACTGTATCACTTAATGTCTCAATGCCTCAGTTTACTCCTTAAAATTAGGAGTTTTGATTTAGATGAATTCTAAGTTCCTTTTCTGATCTGTATTTATGATCTTGCTTATGGTTCCTGGTACATGCTAGGAGCTTAATAAATGCTAGTTGACTGACTGATTCTATGATTCTGATCTACAAAGTACTATAGATAGGAATTGCAGCAGTTTGCCTAGAATTATGTCTGGCTCATAGTAGTGATGAAAACATGATCCTTGATTAAATAACATTAAATTGATTAATGCTATGGTAGAGGTACAATCTCCACTTCCGGTACAGTGGGGCCATCCATACTATGAAGCTCATTCATCTATGAGCATCTACGCCATTGCAATCTTGAAAGATTTGTACAAATTGAAACAAAATAGGGAGTATTTCTAATGTATATATATAGATATATACATATGTATATATCTATATATATATATCAGTTCATCTCTGGCCCATTTCCCAACCTTCCATCCATTCTGATTTCTTACACAAACAGGAAAGAAAACTTTTATTTCTTTGTATAGTGACTTCAGAGTCATGACATAGGGACAGTGGTTGGCTTTCACACTGAGTTGCACTTTGTTTTAGGGAGTAATTAGTGAAATGTCTTCCCTTAGTACAACCTTGAAAATCATTTCTTGGCCTAGTTCAAGTTTCTTGAATGCAGCACTCATTATGATTTTCTTATATGATTTATCCCACCAAGGAGAAATTGAATAGTAGCAGGACTATCAAGCATCTTTAATTTTAACCCATGATGTTGACGTTCCTTAATTCTGATTTTTTAAAAAACTCAATCTTATTATTAAAGTGCTGCAAAAAGTGGTTGTACTACTTAATTTCCCAGCATTTTTGGAAAAATGTCTGACCCAAAGTTGTGAAATAGGTAGAATTTAACTTGATAGTTTCTGGTGGCACAGTGGAGAGTGCTGAGTCTGAATCAGAGAAGAACTAAATTCAAATTTGTCCTCAGACACATACTAGCTGTGTGATCCTGGCTAAATCTTTAAACTTCTGTTGGCCTCAGTTTCTCAGCTATTACATAGTGATGATAATAATAATAGTATTTATCTCTTAGGATTGTTGTGTAGATCAAATTACATAATATCTGTAAAAATTTTACCACTAGGCATAAAACACATATAAATACTTATTTCCCTTCCCTCTTCCAAAAAACTACTAAATTGACTTATTTTTCTCCTCTTTTCTTCCTCCCTCTTTTATCTTTAGGTGTATCGAAATAGAGAAATTTTGCTGTATGACACATGCTCTGTATCTTTCCTTCCTCCACTTTCCACCCAACATCAAAGCCATAGCTATGGAGTACCACATTGCTTTTGCAATATAATTTATCATCTAGTTAATGAAAATACCTCTGTGATCAAGGTCAAGTTTTTAACCTCCCTGAGTGTGTTTCCTTTTCCATAAAACTTTAGCACTGTTCTGAAGCTCAAAGAGATAAGGTTCACAAGTGAAAGGAAGAGAAGGAAGAGGAAGAGGGAAAAAAAAGGAAAAGAAAAGAAAAAGGAAGAAACCAAGTCCACTGTCACTAATCTTTCCTTTCTTTCTTTTTTCTTCTACTGTCTTTTCTTTTTCCTCCTCTTCAGAAGGAGGAAGAGAGAAGGAAATAAAGGAGGAGGGGGGAAAAGGAAGGAGGAAGATAACAGAAAATAAGAAAGAGGAAAAACTTAGTGATTGTGGGTTTTTTTCTTTCAACCTTTGTGTACCTATCTCCCAAAAGGTGAGCTCAATTTACTGTGCTCACTCTAGGTACAAATAGTGTTGGTTTGAAGAGGGTTTAAACCCTCTTCAAAATTTACCTGTTCATTGCCCATTTTTTTCCCAGGATCCTTTTTGGCTACTTGGGTAAACTAATTTGTTCTACTTTGATAACTTCTTGTGGGTGTATTTTATTAGTGGAATTCTAGAAACAGTGCCTTAACCCAAGGTATAAAGATAAGATCTTGGGGAAAATTCAATTTGTGTAGCAGGTGAATTTGTAGTGCTTCTCAATGCACACCACTCATAGGTCCAGTGTGGCTCTAAAAAGGGCTACTTCTGGCTTTCATTTTCATTGCTTAGGACTGTCTTTTCTGTGGGTAGGACCTGTCTAACAAACACCTCTCCTTCCAAAATAAGAAAAAAATTACTATTTTTATAACCCCATGAACTCATTTAGATACTAACTTTTAAAACCACTAAATAGCTCCAAATCTTTTTTTCCAGTAGGAACATACCATAATTTTAAAGAACTGAAAATTTAAACTGGCCACAGAGCTCCCTTAGAATGAAACTTGGTTTTAGACAAGGGGTACAGGAGAATTTCTATATGACATCTGCCCCTGTAGGTTTCCCTCAGTCCCCCTTTCACAGAATGACTGCATTCAATACTTAGAAAGGGCATCAGAGGTTTTTCAGTCCAACCTGTCCAAAACCAGAAAACATCCTATGAAATAAACCAAACAAATAGTCACCTAGTCATTAAATGAAGAACATATACGTGTGCAACAGATTTTCTGGCCAATATGTTTCTTATTTTATTTATTTTATTTTGGTTTTTGCTATTTGATGGTCTTCCAATTTTATATCTAAATACTCTTGGAAACATCTGGTTTAGCCAAGCTTTCTGCAGATCTGTTTTCTATTTTCTAAGATGATCCTATTAATAATAGGAAAGATTTTAGAAACAAGTTTGTATCTTAAAGTAGCATTGTCTTAGCTGCCATTTATCTCGACTTGGCAAGGAAGAAAAATATTTTCTGACTGAGGCAGTTTTGGAGATCTTTCAAACCCTGTGGTGGACATTGTTTTATATTTGCTACTTCAGTAGAAAATGTATAATTTTGTGTCAATGATCTTCCTTTAGTCATTTCTGATTTTTAGCATTTATAGATTGTTTGGATAGAATAGGTTGGAAATGTTATCATTCTATACCATATCTTTTCACTCATTGTTAATTTTGAGTTTATTTCTAACAGAGCAGGACTTACCAAATGCAGATGGCTGATTCTGAATGATCCACATATAGGCAAGCAATTATTTCTTGCCTATTAAGAGTAAATTTCAATTTTTGTGTGGTTAGCTATTGGGTGCTTATTCTATTGAGTAATTTTTAGCTGTTTTCTTGAAGTAATATTCAGAGATAGTGCAGTAGATAAATTATTAGGCCTAGAGACAAGAAGATCTGAGTTCAAATACCTACTCGTGAATTTAGTTGCTGAATGACTTTGGGCATGTGATTTAATCTTTTTTAGTTTCAATTTCCTTATCTATATAATGGGGGTGAATAATAATAATACCTACTTCTCAAGGTTGTCATGAGGATCAAATGAGAGAAAACAAATATATCACTTAGCAATAACTAATAAATTTAGCAACTAGTAGCCAAAGAATTGATGATGAACAAAATGTGTACTAATTAGGGTGAGCCTCAGACACAACCTTGGGCTATTTCCAGCTTGCTAAATGCTTGTACAGTTTGTGCCTTGTTAGCCTAGCCTTTGAAAGCCAAGGATCACTTTCATGCTAGAGTAAGGCAGGAGAAGAAGACTTTTGTGGAAAATTCTGATCTTTGCAAATAAACTTCCTGAAAAGTGATCTCAATTGATTGATAGTTGAGTTGTTTCCCTCATGTCTGCCTGAGCAACCCCATTTGGGCAGAGATACTAGTGTGGTTTGCCATTTCCTTCTCCAGCTCATTTTACAGATGAGGAAACTGAGGCAAGTAGGGTTAAATGAATTTCCCTGCTGAAAATCAATAGCAAGTTCCACTTATGTGATTGCAATATGTGAAGCTGGTCAACATCAGCATATGTAGGGGTTCAGAGGGAGGTATTGCTTTAAGTCAGTCTCTTGAGCTCAAGGTACTCTAAGAGTGTCAGACATAAAGTTTTAAAAAGTGCTTTCCTTTCTTTTTCTTCTAAATTCTTCAGACTGAACCCTCCTCTTAGGGCTTTTTTTCCTCGTTAATTTAAATATTTGGAACAACTGGCAATTTAAACATAAAGGAAAATCAAGTCATATAAAGACATGGTTGAGTTTACTATGGCAATCAATTTAGGCTAAGCACCATTAATAGGGTTAGCCTTTTACTATGTCTTTTACTATTTGGATTAATTAAACTGGGGCTGTGTTGATGGAGCATGGAACTCCTCAAGTTTCTTGAAGTATAGTGTTGGGAACTATTTGCTAGGCTCCTTCTTCTATAGCAGGGGTCCTTAACTTGGGGCCTATAGATTCCCTCTTGAATCTATGAAAAGAATTCAGGGACTCTGTGTACTAGGAAGGAGAAAAAACCCACTTTTATATGTAAATTAGAATTTTGTTCACTTATGAATTAAAAATAAGTATTCTGAGAAGAGGGCCGTGGACTTCACCAGAGGGCCAAAGAAATTGAAAAGGCTAAGAACCCTTATTCTGGGGTGTGATTATTTTGTATTTCTTTCTTAACTCTCATACCTTGAGGAGAGTATTATTTCCCCACTCAGGAACTAAAATTCTTAACAACCAAATTTTACCCAAATTGAATCAATGAGCATTTGCTTTTTATAGAATCTCAGAATTTCAGATTTGGAAAGTCATCTCAGAAGCCATCTAGTCTAATTCATATTCCCAAATGTTTTTATTGTTGTCATTGATTGTCCTTCCTTCCTGAAAATGGCCATGATGTCAGGGAGGTGACACCATGACATACAAGAGAATTGGATTTGAGTGAGGGAGAACCACATAAGGTCACCAGCCTCACTTATCATCCAAAACCATCTGAGTCCAGGAGCACAATATGGAGTAGAATGAATGGAGATGGCCCTAGATACTGTGGGAGACCTTGATCTTGTTAAACTAAGGTCGTCAATAGGTCTCAGTTGTCTTCTAAATGAATTTTTTATATATCCTTCCCATTCCCAACCCTTCTCCATTCTCTCTCTCTCTCTCTCTCTCTCTCTCTCTCCCTTCCTCTCTCTCTCTCTCTCCCTCCCCCTCTCTATTTCTTCTCTTCTTTACTCTTTCTCTCTGTCTCTATCTTTCTCTGTGTGTCTGTCTCTGTCTCTCTCTGTCATATTGACTTTCCTAAAGTACTTCCAATGAGAAGGACCCTACTACTTTGGTGGAGCAGTGCATTACACTCATGTAATATACTAATTGGAAGTTTGTTTGTTTTTTTTTCCCCTGACAGAAACACTAATGTTACCTCTTTTTAGCTTCTATCCATTGTTCCTAGTTCTGCCTTCTGGACCAAAACAAAGTAAGCTTAATACTTCTTTCTTAGGGCAGTCCTTTAAATGGCTAAAGGAATTAAAAACTTAAGGATTCAAATATTCATAATTCTTCCCTAGCTTCCTCCCTCCAAGTCTTCTATTCTTCAAGCTAAATAACCCATTCCCTTTGTAGATTTTTGATATGACTTGGACTACAGGTGCTTTCCCTTTCTAGTTACCCTCTCAAAATTTATTATCAGTTTATTAATGTCCTTCCCAAGATGTATCACCCACAATTGAATATGATTCCTCAAAATATAATCTGGATCCAGCAGCACGCACTGAGACTTTCATCTCCCTGTGTCTGGAAGCTCAACGTAGTCCAAAGTATTCATGTTAGCTTTTTTGGCTGCTATCTTATATGGTTGGCACATATCGAGCTTGTAGTCCCCTCAACCCCCCAGATTTCTATCAAATTGCTCTCTAACTATGATTACCCCTTAATATAATTATGAAGTAGATATTTTGAACCCAAGTGTAAAAATTTACATTTATCTATATTAAATTTCATTAGATTCGATCCAATGTTGTCTTCTGCCAAGATTTTTTTGGATCCTGACTGTCAACTAGTGTGTTAGGCATCCTTCCTCCCTCTCCACCTTGTGTCATTTGCAAATATGATTAGTATGCTGCCTCTTTTTATCCAAGTTGCTGATAAAAAAAAGTGGCACACAAGCTCGAGCCAAACACAGATCCATGGAGCCCTCCATTGGAGACCTTCTTTTGTCAAGATGACATGGAACTAGTTCTGTACGTATCTAATAGGATAACTAACTAGTCCCATGTATTTCCATCTTTTCCACAAGAATAGCATATGACACTTCATCAAGAATTAGTTTAAAATTATACACACAATTTTTACTGCACAGTAACCCTTTCAAAACATAAAAATAAAATTAGTGTCAGGATCTCTTGTTTTTGTTGTGTTTGTTTTCTTGCAGTCATATTGACTTATTTTTCTAGAAGTTCGCCAACCAACCTTTTAATATTATATTCTATAACTCCCAGGAATGACTTAGAGTTTACAGATTGCATTCTCTCTTTTTTTACATCAGAACAGCATTTGCCTTTCTCTTGGCCTATGGTGATACCTTATTTTATTTTTGATGATCTTTCAAATATTGCAGATACTGAGTCAATATTCACATCTGCCACTTTTTTCACCACATGAAGATATGGTTCTTTGATCCAAATGACTTGAATTTGTATCAGACATCCAGGTCCTACTGACTTAATCTTGGCTATCAACTAATTCTCTATTTAATGGAGCAATTCTCCCTTCCTCTCTTCCCAATTAGCACCCACTTACCCTTACCATTAGTCTTATTTCTTCTTTGATTCTAGCCTCTCCTCTACTATAGATGAAACAAGCAATGTTTGTTTATTTGACATAAAAATGTTTCTGACATCATTAGCTTTCCCTGCCAGCTTCATGTCATCCTGAGTAATAGCATTCCTGACATTATATTGTTCAACCACACTTTTGCATTTATTCTACACTGGCCAATAATTCCTGTACATATCTTTTTAAAATCCATGCTGCTTGGTGGATCCACATAGATTTTTTTAGATAATTCAGAATTTTGCCTCTTATTTGTATCCTTTCTTTGCATCTTCCATCTTAAGTATTTCTTATCCCATCAGGGTTGACTGTATCTGTGGGTCTTGCATTCATGTGATCTTGTTTATAC
The DNA here is from genome assembly GCA_023553655.1 of Myrmecobius fasciatus. NCBI lineage: Eukaryota > Metazoa > Chordata > Mammalia > Dasyuromorphia > Myrmecobiidae > Myrmecobius > Myrmecobius fasciatus. The sequence continues at coordinate 45,429 of JAJPUD010000540.1, read as the reverse complement.
TTCATTAAAATCCTTTAAAATTCTCTGTAAAATCAAGGATGTGTGTCAGAGTATGTTCTGTTTTCCTTTCCTTTCAGAATATCTAGGATCTTCTAATGTAACTTATGGGAGGGAGTTACTTCTTTCAAAGGCCTATCAAGATACTGTTTTTCAGAGATGTTGAGAAAGAGAAGAAAGAAGATGCAGAAGAAAGAGAGAAGGGAAGAAGCAATGAAAGAAGAAAGGGATAAAAGAAGGGAAGAAAGGAAGGAAAAAAACAAAGGAAAGAAGGAAAAAGGTAGGGAGGAAGGAAACAAATATTTACTAAGTGCCTACTTTGTACTTTACAAATATTTCATTCAATCCTTGCAAGAATTCTGTGAGGTAGATTCTATTATTATCCCCATTGTACACTTGAGGAAACTGAGGCAGACATAGGTTAGGTAAGCTGTCCAGAGTTACTCAGCTATTGAGTGTCTATTGCTGGATGTAGACTCAAATCTTCCTTACTTGAGCCCCAGAAATATGGTGGGGAAATATGGAAGCTTTACTTTGAAACCAGGTCCAATGTTGTCCTAAATATTGTATAACTGTGGAAGAATAAAATCTAGAGTAGACTGCTGATCTTCCATATATAAGTGATTAGCTTAGTTGGTCATGTCAGCCCTGGTTGGTCAGGGACAATACATGGAAAGGATGAAGTTGTACAGAATGAGCACATTTTTCTTATAATTCTTTACTTCTACAAGAAAAAAAATAATTTGGTGTGTATGTGAATGCTTATAAATGAATGTTAATTGTTACTGTTACAATGTTTTTCATTTTATTTATTTGAAGCAAAAATACACAAAATAGATTTTGTAAAATGTCTTTCTTATTGGAAAGAATGTGACCTTGAACAAGCCTCCGGTCCTCAGTTTCCTCATCTGCAAAATTAGACTAAATAGTTCTTTAGGTCCCTTGTAGCTCAGATCTTTTCATTATAATTTGTGAGGAAAAGCTGGTGAAAGAAAGAGAGAAGAAGCTCTTAGGAAATATGAGAAAGGAGAGGAAAGGAATTCTGACAAGATTGACTAGTCTTTGCTTTTGCAAATAAGAACCACTGCAGCATTTCTTTCCTGAGGGGCTCTTTTTGGTTGTACAATATTCGATTTTTGAAATTTCAAGGAGGCTTATGATAGTAGGGAAGGAATCAAGCAGGTTTTTTTTCCTTGTTTTATTTTTTTCCTTCTGAAATTGCTTCCCTCCCCCACCCAAACTTAAAAGCCAGAGCCACAGCTGAGAGTTGAAGAATACAAATATAGGATCAAGGATGGCACTTTCTACAACAGTTGCATAAATATTTAATATTTATCAGTCTCCATTAAGGTGATATCTTGTTTCTACAAAGACTCTCTCAAGTTTTAAATTTTCCCATCTGAACTTCATCTCTCTCTTTTCCTTCCACAGTATTGAAATTGTTAGCTTGTCGTGTGACATATCTTTGTCATTTAGAACAGAGTGACAATGACACTAAGATAGAAGAAAGGAAGCCAGGCTCTCCCTCCAAGTTTACATTCTTCCTTTCAAACTAAAAAGAAAAGAATACTGATGATTTTTTTATAACATTACACTTTTATTTTCCCTTCTCCAGAAAAATAAACTCTTGACTCTCCAGAAATCTTTCTTAAGAATATTAGACACAAGAAGAAATGCTTCCCATCTATATTTTGATTTATGACTTGGTCAAGTCTTTTAAACTCTCTAACCCTTAATTTCTTCATATGTATAATGGAGATAGAAAGATTTCTACCAGAGATCTCATAGGATTGATGTGCTAAAGGAAGCATTTTTTAAACCATATCTATTTGTGTGTGTGTGTGTGAGTGTGTGTGTGTTGTATATCATTTATGGAAGAAGTTCCCTGTAAAGAAATTCCTTCTACCAATGTAAGTAGCCATTTTCTCTGATTTATTGAATAGTTTTAGAGTTACTTAGGACATTGAGGGATTGTAACAAGTCCAAAGTCATATCACCAGGATGTGTTTGAGGCACGATGTGTTGCCAGATGTTTTTCACTTCCAGTCCAGAACTTCATTCACTATGCAACCTCTTCTCCAGTAATGTTGTGATCATCATCATCATCATCATCATCAAAAAAAAAAACACCACCACCAGTACCAATAATGTGGAGGAAATGTGACAATGGCGATAGATATCTGTCCTTGGAGTACATGATAATAATAATAAAAATAATAATAACAGTACATTTATTATAGTACTTCTGTCTCCTGACTCTAGTACTATAGTCTCCTGACACCAGATCCACTCTACCTTCTAGTATGCTATCTCATTTGATACTGAAGAAGAATTGTGTTCAGGTCCTTTCTCTGACAAATACTAGTTGTATGACTCTGGCCAAATCCCTTATTCACTTGGTAATCAAGAAAACTTTTTAGGAACATAGGTGGTAAATCAGGAAGATCCTAGTTTGAATTCTGCCTCAGACACACTTGCTAACTCTGTGACTTTGATCAAAGCTAGTCACTTAAACTCTGTATGCCTCAGTTTCTTTATCTCTAAAACAGTGATAATAATAAATTTACCTACCTATGTTTTTAACATGTTTTGAAATCATAAGGTGACATATAAATACTAGCTGTTCTTATTTACTTGAGTAAATGTATGATAATAAACATAACAATAATAAGATATGCATGAGGTATTCATCTACATCAATGAAGGAAATAGCCATATGGGGATTATCTACAAAAATGAAATCTAGACCACATACAAACAAATGAATTATCTTAAGGAGAAGTGTGCTGTGCCAGTTAGAACTTTGGTCTTTGAAGTTCTTAGTTCAAATCCTGCCTCTGACATTTGCAATGTTCGTCAAGTGATTAAGACTTCACACAGCATTCTACAGAAGGATTTCTTAACCTTCATAGTGTGTATAGATTTCATAGAGTCCAGAAATTTGAATACAAAGAGATTATTATTATTTTAACTAAAACATGTGAAATTTACCATTTCTTTTAGTTGCATACAAATATGATTCTAAAAAGGAAACCATAAACCTCACCAGAATTCCAAAGACATTTGTCATCAAAAATGGTAACGAATTCTGTCTTACAGTTCTGAGACACCACTACACTTCCCACAGATTGACTAAAATGAGAGGAAAAGATAATGATAAATATTGCAGGGGATGTGGGAAAACTGGGACTCTAATACATAGTTGGTGGAACTGTGCATTAATCTAACCATTCTGGAGAGTAATTTGGAACTATGCTCAAAGCACTATCAACCTGTGTCTCTACTAGAGCTGTATCCCAAATAGATCACAAAAAGGGAAAAGAACCCACATGTGCAAAAATGTTTGTAGCAGACCTTTTTGTAGTGGCAAGAAATTGGAAACTGAGTGGATGCCCCATTAGTTGGGGAATAGCTGAATAATTTATAGTTTATGAATGCTATGGAATATTATTGTTCTATAAAAATGATCAGCAGGATGATTTCAGAAAAGCCTGAACTGATGCTAAGCAAAGCGAGTAGAATCAAGAGAACATTGTACATAGAAAAAAGATTATACAATGATTAATTCTGATCATAGTGGCTCTTTTCAACTATGAGGTGATTCAGGGCAATTCCAATACACTTTTGAAGGAAAGAACCATCTGCATCCACAGAGAGAGCTATAGGAGATTGAATGTGGATCACAATGTAGCATTTTCACCTTTTTTTGCTTTTGTTTGCTTGTTTTTTGTTTTCTTTCTCATTTTTTCCTTTTTTGATCTGATTTTTCTTGTGCAACAGGATAAATGTTGAAATGTGTTTAGAAGAATTATACATGTTTATCTTATACTGGATTACTTGCTGTCTAGAAGAGGAAGTAGAGGGAAGGCAGGGAGAAAAATTTGGAACATAAAGTCTGTCAAGGATGAATGTTGAAAACTATCTTTGCATGTTTTTTGAAAATAAAAACTCATTTAAAAATAAAAATAAGTGAAACATTTAAAAAAGAATCTGAGAATTAGCTATTAAGTCATGTAGAAGGGAGGGGAAGGGGATGAAAGTGACATCTCTGCTATAATTTCTTAAAACTACAGATTATCCATTTGTATTGGTTTTGCCCTTACGTCTCTTGTAAGAAAAGAGAGTTGTATTAAATGATGTGGTTCTTCTCTCCTGTTTAAGCTGGCTTTTTCTTGTTTATGGAAATATCAAAGGCAAGTTATGAGTGAAAAGGAAATCATCCCTGACAGTCTCTGGGAATGTGACATTAGCCTCAGCATCATGTGTAGCTTGATTTGCTGGCAGTTTAGGCAGAATTCTAATTGTGGGTCTATATCTGTTATTCATACAAAATCTAACAACATTATGTTCCAGAAAGTAAAAGTACAAGAACCCTGTTTGTTATGTCATGGTTCCTTATTTTGTTTATGGTCAAACAAGCTAGAATCAGCCTTTTAAGACCTTTTATTAAGTAGGCATATATCAACATTCTGGTTTATTTTTTCATTCTTTTCCTTCCCAACTCACTTTCCCAAAAAAAACATGGACAATCTGATATCCTGGAAAATGAAATCCTAAATTAACAATGTGCTTACATTTTTTTCTTTAATAGGTTAGCTACTTTGACCTGACTGTAGTGTTGTCCAAGCAAACAAAGAAAGAAAAGAAATTACATTAATCTTGTGATCAAATGAAAGTCATATAACCTTAAAAAAAAGAAAGTCATATAATCTTTCTGGGCCTCTTTTTTCTTGTATTAAATATGAAAAGTTTTGACTGTGATCTTGAGGCTTGCTTTAGTACAATATCTTATGATTAAGTAAATACCAGTGATAAATCCAAAATCCAAGGGACCATTACTGGCAAAAGTTTGAATCCATTAGTCTATAATAAGAACTTGGATATTAAAACTACAAAAGATATTTAGATTATTTTGTGCATCTTCTCTATGGGAACCGAAACCCTTTAAAAATCTAGCTTTTGGGGAAAGACCTCCATTGAATCTCCAGTCATCAAGGTGGCCCATTTCATTTTGAAACCGATCAAATTGTTAGGAAGTTCATCCTTATATTAATCTGAAATTCACTTCCCTAAAACATTCCCCTTTTGGTCTTTGTTCTCCTATCAAACAGAACAATCCCTCATCCATGGAGTAATTTTTCAGCTATTTGAAAGAACATCATTATATTCCCTAAAAGTCTTTTCATCTCCAGGTTAAGCATTTCCAGTTCCTCCACATGATCCTATTAGGATATGTTCTAGTCTCTTTGTTTTAATTTAACTGAAATAAATGTTCAGAAGCTTGTCTATGACCCTCCTAAAATGTGGCACACTTCTCCAGATACAGTCTGGCCAGAGCAGGATGAAGTGAGCCTATCACTGTCATGATTCTGCACAACCCAGCCTAAAATTGCATTGATTTTTATATACTCCTGACTCATTCCTGAGCTAAAAGCCTATTAAAATTTTTTTTCACATGAGCTGTTTTCCAGCCCTCCCTGCCCATCCAGTATAGCATTACCCAATTGTTTCTTTAAGCCCAAATGTAGGACTTTACATTTATTCTGATGTAATTTAAAAGGGTATATCTAAACTTCTCCTTTTTCACCATTCTACCTCCTCCCATGCTCTGACATGGGAACACAAGGATGTCAAACTCAAGATGCCAGAATTTTGTGAAGGAAAAGAGGAAAACAAAAATTGGTAGGAGCAGAAAATACAGAATGCTACTTGAAACTACGATTTGTCATTATTTATATTAGATTTATAAAAGACCACAATTTATGGGTGTGGGCTCTGGAAAATTTTTCAGCCTATTTCAGTGCTGAAGTTGGAGAGCATTTATTAAATGCTTACTATGTGCCAGGCACTCTGGTAAAAGAGATGTCATCTCATTTGATCCTCATAGAAACCCTGTGCTATCCTCATTCTGAAGTACACAGAGAAGATGTGACTTGCCCAGCATCACCCAGCTAGTAAGTCTCTGAGCTCAAATATGAACTCATGTGTTCCTGACTCCAGGGCCATCACTCTGTGCAAATCTGGTACCACCGAACTGCCCAACATCCTAGAGTATATAAGGATAGACTAAACAACCACAAAGATCTCTAGCCCAAACAGGTAGCACTAAGCCAAAACAAGAAATTCTGGGGCTAGAACAGGGATCTTGTGACTCTTAGAGCCTTATACGAGAAGGCTAACATCTAGCCAAGATTGTGAGTGACTGATGTTTCCATTCCCTTCATGCCAGCAGTAGAGGGGCAGTTTGCATTGGCTTAGCTCCCAAATAGGATCAGCCACGAAGAGAACATTGGGAATGCTTTCTGCCTTTTTGAGTGGCTGGGTCTATGAATTGAATAGGATGTAAAGGTAAAATTATACATGAGTAATATTTTTCTTTTATTGCCTTTCATTTTTCCAATTAAATACTTCATAGATTAATGGTCTTAGGAGAGGTGGATCAATGGGGTAAATAAATAGCCAGAGATATAAAAGATAGGATGACCTGGTAGAATGAGGATCAATGAGTCATGAAATTTAATTGGGTGTTACAGATACAACCCTTAGTTCAACTTAAGACTGTTGACATCACCATGAAAGCCCAGAAATAAGGGGTGAGTTACTATTATGTGTTCTGAGAACCTGAAAGAGGTATTGGTAGAAGTTTCAGAGATTCCAATAGTGCCAGGTAGTATATTCTACACTTATCAAGTGTCATTATATATTCCCTTCCATAGCCTAGGGCCATCAAAGATAATTTTGGATCATTATTCTGCTATCCAATGTGTTCACTCTTTCATTGAACTTTATTTAAAAATTTAGTGCAGATGTGCAGGTCATTAAAGAAAAAAATATTCAACTGGTACAGAATCAACAGTATTATTGTTTAGTTCTTGCAGTCATGTTTAATTCTTTGTGATCCCACTAGAGTTTTTCTTGGCAAAAAACTGGAGTGAGTTGCCATTTCTTTCTCTAGCTCATTTTTATATATGAGGAAATTGAGGCAAAAGGGTTAAATGACTTGCCCAGAGTCACAAAGCTAGTAAATGTCTGAGGCTAGATTTGCACTCAGGGAGTTTTTTTTTAATTCTAGGCCAGGGTTCTGAACCACCCAGTGGTTAACAATTTATCATTGTGCTTTTTTTTTTTTTAACTAATGATCTAAACAGGTTGATGCTATTCTATTTACAAACACTCTTTTGATCTGGTCAACCAAACAATTCAGAACTGAAATAATTGTGCTTTCTTCCTTCTTGTCCCCAAAGCAGTGTGAGGAATCATCAGATATTTTACCAAAAATCTAAGTATATTCTATCTACAATACTCTATTTGCTTAGTTAAGGAGCTGTCCAAAAAAGAGGTTAATTTGCCATGATTTGTTCTTAATGATTTCATGATGGTTGGTAGTAATTATATCTTCTCTTTGTAAAGTCTTATGAACTGTGCCTTTAATAATCTATTCTAGGCTTTTAGAAGGAATTGATTTCAAGCCCATTGCCTATGTTGGAATAATATATATACATATATACATATATATATTTCCCATTTGAAAATTAAAACAATACTTTTAATTTCTATTCCTATGGCATCTCCCCTGTTCTCCTAATTTTTCAAAGTTAAGTAATATCTATTAAGCAAATATTTTGTAAGTTGTTTAAGTGCCTTGGGATATAATTTCTTGATGCCAAGTGGTGAGGATCCTAAGTTCTCTCATAACATGTATTCAGTTTGAATATTTCCATTAAGGATTTTTTTTGTTTAGCCTTTTTTTTGCCTGAAGATATTTTTGTTCATTAGAGAAAACCTAAATAGAATAATGTTAGAATGCTTGGACCCTCTTACTAAGAATAGCCCTTCTTCACTGTTCCTTCGTTTCCCCAACTATAGTCTTGGGTTTGGAGAGTTTCTTTGTGTATGTGTATGTGTGTATGTGTTGTATTATCCTTGTTATTGTTGTGTTGTTGCAGTCATGTCTGACTGTGAACTGATTTGGGGTTTTCTTGGCAGAGATACTGAAGTGGTTTATTATTTTCCTCTCCAGCTCATTTTACAGATGAAAAATTTAGGCAAACAGGGTTAAATGACTTATTCAGGGTCACACTACTAGTAAGTGTCTAAAGGTATATTTGAACTCATGAAGATGACTCTTTTTGATTCCAACCCCAGTGCTCCATCCACTTTACTATCTAGTTGTGTCTTTATCATTCTTAATTTTCCTCCTATAAGTCTGATCTCATCCTGACGAGTTGCCTGGAATAACGGGAAGAGATTTGGTCTTAAAGACAAATAAGGCACACAGTAATTAATTGTGTCATCGTAGGTAAGTTAAGGTCTTTGAGTCTCACTTTGATCACTTATGAAAAGGAGATAATCAGGTAGATGTTGTAGTACTCCTATGAGAGGTATTGATAGGAAATACATATTAATGATTTGCAAATTTTGGACAATATATATTAATTATTATTACTACTAATATGTACTTAATTCAAGCTAAGTCAACCAAAACTTATTAAGTGTCTACTATATGCCAGATATCATTATAAGTACCAGAGATAAAAAGAAAACTAAAAAAAGAGCATGCTCTCAGGTAGCTCACAGTCCAATGAGGGAGACAATATGTAAACTACTTTATACAAACAAGATATGTACAGCCTAAATTAGAGGTAATCAAGAGAGGGAAGGCACCATTATTACAAAGGCTTTTTGCACAAGGTGATGTTTTAACTGAGACTTGAAGAAAGCCATGGTAGCCAGGAGGTGAGATTTTAGATTTTGAGAGATAAAAGAAAACCAATGAAAACATTTAGTCATGAGATGGAGTGCCCAATACAAGGAATAGAATCACCAGATCTGAGAGGACATGGAAGAAAGAAAAATGTAAGAAAGTTGGAAGTATAGCAAATATCCAGGTAATTAAAGGCTTTAAGAGCCAGGGAAAGCTTTTATATTTGATCCTAGAGACAATAGGCAGCCATTGGAGTTTATGGAGCAAGAAAGTGATCAGTTGTGTGTTAGGAAGATCATTTTGATAGCTGCATGAAGGTCTTCGACAGATATAGAGACTTGAGACAAGTGAATCAAAAGCTCAATAGTTGCTCTTGACTCCTGAAGATTTTATCTTTCCTGATGCTGTTTTTATTGGACTGTATTAGTGATTTGTAACTGTGTCATCATAATTCTTGCTATTGTCTTCATCATCATCACCACCACCACCACCACCACCACCACCACCACCACCACCATCATCATCATCACCATCATCATTCCCACTACCACTCATCACTATCACAAGAGAGCAGTTCTTGGAATCAGAAAGAACTGGTTTCAAGTTTTTTTCTCTAACTCTTCCTATTTGTGTGGTCTTCCATTGGAAGGCTTCCCCTCTAATGTCTTTTACCCATTATGTATTTCCTATTTTTCCTCTCTTTAGCTTGATTGCTTATTTGCTTCCTGTACAGTTTTAAGCCTCTTAAATGAAGAAATTGTCTTTTCACTTTCTTTGTATACCCAGTGCTTAACATAGTGCTTATCACACAGAAGGAATAATTTTCTTTGAGATGAATCAGTAACTTATCATCTGTTCCACTTTGAGCAGAGACCTTCAAAAAAGAGGTCTATCTATATAAAGCCACTCTCCCATTACAACCATATCTTTCTAGACCACCTTTTTTGATCTTTTCCTTTAATTCATCATACATTTTCTACATTTGCCTCAGTTGTCTGTAGCATAGGGCTATCATGATATTGATTCCAGTTAGCCCTCTTTTTGTCCTTACCCATGCTACAACTTTCCTTGTTGCTTCCCCTTCTGATTCATGTATTTCTTTCCAACAATATAGCTTTTTGACATACAAATCATTTGATAATTATTCCCTCTTAGAGCTTCGGTTGAGGAATCTGTAGGGAGTAATAAAGAATGGTTCTCCCCATGAGCATTATTCTCCTTGAAATATAAAAAAGTATTAATCTCATAACTGCCAGGAAACATTTTGCCATCCCTCTTTCCCCCTATTCCATCCTGGAGCCATGACTGATTGTATTTAATAATTGTACTAATTATTCTATTAGCCTCTACATAGACTATTATAATAAAATCATTAATTATAAACCCCAAACTAATTAGATCTTGAAAGGACCAGTTTTCACATAGATGCATCTAGGGAAATTGAGGCAAGTTTTTTTTTAACATATCCCAAGGCCATGGAGACAATTGATGTCTTTGCAGAAATTAAGAGCTCAGTCGTTTTTGGCAGCTAGTTTGGGACTGTTTGATCATAGGTCTATTCAGTTATCCAGGTTGTTCATTTAGTACAAATATGAAATTTATATAATCCACAAATATAGCTGAGAAGAGTAAGATTGACATATTTAAATCTTCTGCGAGGCAGTGTGGTCAAATATCATTAGGAGTAAATTTAGAGTTCCCCAACCTGACTCTTCTTCTGTTCCTTTCTGGTAGCTGAAAACATTTAGGCACATCTCATAAATTTCCTGTGCCTCAGTTGTCTCTATTCTTTACAAGAAGAGAAAATATGCTTGTTCAACTGTGATTATTTTTTTCTGAATAATATCAGGTTAATATTTTTAAAGCTTCATATATTCCTTTATATGCTTTATAAATTTTAAGTGAAAATGACTAACGTAATAACTTTAGGCTTCTGATAATCAAAATTGAGTCTAATTAAATTGATGAATAAAAGAACTCACTGATATTAAATCTCTCCAGATAGCCCTCCATATCAAGACATGTTTGGTACTGCTTTAAGATCTAATATTTGCATAGTAGGACTTTTGATCAATCCCATGACATCTACATTTCAGGAGACAATAGATTATCTTGTTCTTATTCTTTAAATATGAAAAAACTCCAACAACATCTGAGTTACAGCCCAAAGTGGTGGCAATGAAAACCCTTGAGGGAATTACAATGAAGAAAAGCTCTTTCCTATTGAAAAGATTTTCCTTTCACACTGAGGTAAACCAACACAAAAGTTTGTTTGTTTGTTTGTTTTGTAAAACTTCCTTAAGGAAATTCATTCTCTTTCTCAGTGATTCTCATAGAGTGGTTCAAGGACACCTAGACATCCCTCAGATACTTTCAATGGAGTTTTTATAAAGTCAAAACAATGATACTGTATTTCTAATATGGCATATATATATATTTACCATATAAAGTCTCTTTGGAATTATAAATAATTTTTAAGAGTATAAATGAATCCTGAGACCAAAACATTTAAGAATGTCTGCCCTAACTTTCTCTTGTGGGAATATGCTAAAACCTTCTGCACATATGCTATCTTCTAAAGTTATACACACCCAGGGAGAGGCCTGTGGGAACTGAGTGTGGACTACAACACAGCATTTTAATGCTTTCTGTGAATGTTTGCTTGCATTTTGTTTTCCTTCTTAGGTTTTTTTTTTCTTTCTCTCTTTCTAGATCTGATTTTTCTTGTGCAGCAAGATAACTGTATAGATATGTATGCACATATTGGATTTATCCTATAATTTAACATATTTAACATGTGTTAGACTACTTGCCATCTAGGGGAGGGGAGGAGGAGGGAAAAATTTGGAAAAGAAAATTTTGCAAAGGTCAATGTAGAAAAATTACTCATATGTTCTCTAAATAAAAAGCTTTAATAAAAGTAAAAAAATAAAAAAAGGAAAATTGTAAAAAATATGTTGTTTTCTTTATTAAAATATGAGCTTCTTCAGATCACAGACTTGTCTTACCTCTCTATTTGTATCTGTAACACTTAACACAGTATCTTGCTACAATAAGTGCTTAAGAAATTCTTTTTCACCCATTATGCATTCAATTCCTTCATTCACATTAAAGACTTTTTCACTAACATACACACACACTATGTATCTAAAATAAACTGAAGTTTTACTTGTATAAATTTCTATGCTATTAAATATACTTATATACTATTTGAGTATGTAAAATATAATTCTATGCTATAGAATATGCTTCTATAAACTTGTAAAAAGTGAATTTTTACTTTTATAAACTTATATGCTACAGTATAGATTATATCATCTTCACTAGAATTACCCACCTGAATCTCCTCATCCTGCAGATAAAACAGCTAGCATTTTTCTTCCTTGAAATTCTAACTACCTCATAGTTCAGAATTGATCCCACATCTTACAACAATGAATATGGTAAAAGTAAGAGAAGACTGGTCTGTGTTGAATATAATTTACTCACTGGAGAGATGACATATAAAGATAGAGCTATTTGCAAATTAAATCTGGATTTGGCATCCAAATATCCCTGGATTTATAGGTTATGAGATGTGCTTATTAGCAGTACAAAAATGTGTTGTTCTTTTTCAATCTGAATAAAGCTGGTTTATCCTCTGTAATTATTCTCTCATGCTTTGTTCAAATAAGGTTTTCTTCTCAACTTCTCGTCTCACATGTCACCAAACAAAATAAGACTATTCTCCCTATTAGCTATATTTTGGTTTAGTTGCTTCAGTGGAGATTATGGATCATACTGGAAAGAGTGCCTAGCTTGGAGGCAAAGAGATTTGCATTCAAATCTTGGCCCTTCATATTTTCTAGATCTTTAACCAAGGGGAAATCATGCAACCCTGATGAGCCTCAGACAATTCCCTAAGATTTAGAAGATGAAGAAAAGCTTTTATTAAACATTTTCTTTGTGCTGAGGGAAACAAACAGAATTTCCAACTTTTAATAATGAGGTTGACATTTAAGGTTTGCAAAATGCTTTCTGTGAGAGCTTTGATTGTGAACTGTCAGGTCATTGAATATAACTCCCTTAATTTACAGGTGAGGAAACTGAGTTCCTGAAGAGTTAAGTTGACTTGTTTGTCTATATTCACAAAGATATTTTATTTGAAGACGTTTTCCATCTCATTTAAAAGCTGAGGAAAGTAAAACCAAGAGATTGTTTGAAGCCTTAAAGGGAACAAGGGCTTGATCCAGAATTTGAACCAAGTAATTTTAACTTTAAATCTAGAATCCTCTTAAACTATACTACAATATAGATTCTTTTTAAACTCCAATTTGATCTATGAAGTAAGATTTTTTTTTTTACATTTTACAAACATGGAAACTGACACATAGGGAAGGTAGGTGACTTGCTGCTGCTCACACAGCTGGTTATTTATTATCTGGAGGCAAGATTTGAATACAGGTCTTTGTGATTTCAAGTCTGATACTCTATTCACCTTTCCACACAGCCTCTGAAAAAGGAGCTTACATGTTTGCGAAAGTTATAAATTGTTTTCAGCTTCTCCTTCAATGGAAATAGATTAAATGTTATGGTAAAAATATTTCTTAGACTCTGCTTATATCTTTAATGAATATTATGGAAGTTGAACCACAGCTTTACTTGTTAAATATAAATGTAGTGGTGTGACAGAGCTGTAGTTGTTCTCAATTATTTAATTACCAATATCTGTAGAAGAGCTGGCACTGGAATCATTGCTTAATGTTATGCCAGTGTTCCCTTTTCCATTCAAATTACTTATGGCCTAGGTCCAGAAAGATGTTTATAGAACCTGATTGTATTAGTAATGAGTCCAAAGATGCCGTATCAGCATTGACTTCCCCAATCACCTCTTATTTCCTTGGAGAATCCCAATGAGAATTGAACGGGATCACTCTTGGCCTTACTATCTCTGTTCAATTGATTGAGCATGGTTGTCAGAGGCATTTCCTAAACAAATGACTACTTCAATATAATTCAGTTGGATTCACCAAATATTTCTGAAGCACCTGTACTTAGGAATTGGGTATGGAAAGATAAAACAAAACAAAAATAAAACAAGATGCCCTCCTCATACTACTGGTAATTAACTGGGGCAGGATGTGAAACATTGTGACTTCAAGTCTCTGTGTTATTTGTTTCTCTACACAGCTTCTAAAGAAGGAACTTACATGTAAACTCCAGTTTCTCCTTCAAAAGAAAGAGATAAAATGTGATAAGAATATATTTCTTTATTTTTAAAGGAATTTATAACAGGATGGAGCTTATAATGATAAGATGGAGGACACAAGACAATACAAATAAACATTTGTATTAGCTAGAATACAGTGAAAAAAACACAAAAGATTTATTGTACTTCTTTTATGTAGATCCATTTAATCTATGTTGGGGCCTGGGCTATAATGACTTCACTTTCTTCATCTAGCTTTATTCTTTCTCAACTTATTTGTATGTCCATCAAAGAAAATTTAGGAAGAGAAGTGATTTTCTTTCTTTTTTTCTTTTTTTAAGTTCATAGTCTTAACATGGTTTCTAGATTGCTTTTACTCCAGAAATGGGTTTTGAGGGCACAACATCACTATCAGGACTCGAACGAGTAGCAAATAACCTTAAGTTAATTATCTCCTTATGACCAGCATCAGACAGTCCAAAGAAATGGCAATCTCATCATGGAGGCATCTTGAATTGAACAAATTACAAATAACCTTAAGTCAATTAGCTCCTTATGACTAGCATCAGACAGTCCAAAGAATTGGCAATCTCATCCTGCAGGCATCTTGAATCATTTCTGCTGGTTATCTTTAGCTAGATTATAGGACAATGAATCTAGAATGAAAAGAAACCTCAAAGAGAATTTAATACACCTCTTTTTACATGGGAGCAAACTGGAAGCTTGAAAGGTTATGGGACTTAAGCAAGATCATATGTATCTGAAGCGGGATTCAAATTCAGGTCTTCTTACTCTAGACTAGTTCTCTTTCCAGTGTAGAAGTGGCGTGATAGAATTCTGTTCTTAAAGTCGATAATACCTGGGTTGAATCCTGTCATATATATTTCCTCAATGTATCACTCTAGGCAAGTCCCATAATTTCTTTGTGATTCAGTGTCTACAAGGAGGTTGAACTATGACTTCCTAAGTCTCCTTCAACTCCATGTCTAAAATGTTATGATGATGACATTTAGAAAGCACCTTTAATTTTATTCCACAATTTTTATAATCATCTGATCCTTACAACGACTCTGAGCCATAAGCACTGTAGATATTATTTTATGGATGACTACTGAGACACATAGGGGATATACTTCAATTTATAACCTTCAAGAAGTTAAATGGCTTAGCCAGGGACACATAACCTATATATCTATATCATAGTGGGGAGAGAAACCATTTGGCAATGTTAGAAAGAGAAAATGTTGAAGAAGTACAGAGGGAAATACAAACTTCTAATTTTGTAAAGTTGTCAGTGAGTGAAGAAGAAAGAGATGGGACACTGGCTGGACTGAGTAATCCATTCAGAGGAAGATGGTTTGTTTTGTTTGTGATTTTTGAAGGTTAGATGAGACTTGAGGAGGTAGGTAAAAGGAAAGGACCCAATAGAAAACAAAAATAATTATTGGAGTAAAATAGAAATATATTAACAAAAATCTATACTAGGGGATGCAGTATACATGTGTATAGCAAAAATCTAATTTTGGGAGTTAGATGAAAATTGGATGAGAGATCAAGAACACAAGGTTTTGCAAAAGTGAATGCTGAAAACTATCTTAATATGTACGTGTGTGGAGCAATCGGGGTTAAGTGACTTGCCCAGGGTCACACAGCTAATAAGTGTTAGGTGTCTAAGGCTGGATTTGAACTCAGGTCCTCTTGACTCACTACTTCAATGCCCCATCTAGATAAAAGAGGAAATTCTTTGCCTCATTTGCTCTTTAACCTTATCACTGAGGGGTATTGTCTCAGTCAAACTGAGACCTCTTGAGCTTAAATAAGTCAAGGTCTCCTACTACATCAAGAGCCATCTCCTGATCTATATCTGGCCACCAGACCCAGATGGCTCTGGAGGGGAAAGTGAGGCAGGTGACCTTGCTCAGCCCTCCCTCCCTCACTTAAATCCAATTCACTTGTATGTCATGGCTTCCCTCCCTGATGTCATGGCCCTTTTCAAGAACAAAGGACAAACAACCACAATGAGATCAAGAGCCAAGAAAGAGGGGTTGGTTTGGACCATTCTTTTTCATAAAGACAGAAGAGCTGAGAGATGGAGTGTTTGTGAAGGGAACATGAGGGACAGAGCACTCTTAGCTTTGAACCCTTCCTCTTGTTGATTATTTTCATTGTTTGTAAAGTTATTTACTTATTGGCTCTAACATTAAATTATTGTGAGCTCCTAGAGATCAGGGACTGTCTATTCTTGTATCCCAGCACTTAATACACTTAGTACATCCTGGCACATTACTTCATAAATGGCTATTACCTGACCATGAACAAGCAACAGAACCTTTCCCTGACTCAAGTTCCTCACCTGTAAAAAAGGATAATAATGCCGGCAGCACTCACTTTTCCTGACATTTCAGGAGTTTAAAATAAGTCAATGTATGCAAAGTGCTTCCCAAATTTTAAAGTATTATAAATAGCAGGTCCCCAAAGTTTTAGTGCAGCTTTAAGCTATTAACGCAGATCAGTAGGGCTGCAATGTAAGGAGTAGAGGGAAGAGTTTCTAACCTTTCTCAGACAACAGATCACCTTTGTAGCTTTGTACCTTAAGTTATATGAATTGTCAATGATGATTTTTCCAGTATCCTGTGAGGTAGATAATATTAATACCTTCATTTTACTGATATGGAAACTGGAGTTCTGAGAAGTCACTTGCCTAGGATTACAAAGCTAGCATTTGAGGTTTTGAATAATGGGAATGGAAAAGGAAAGCATTTAAGTGCTTATAAGGTCAAGCTTTGTGAAATGTTGGGAACACAAATGCAAAGTAGAGATAGTCCCTGTCTTCCATCAGCTTACTTTATAATAACTGTGTGGAAGACAAAGGAAAAGGTAACTAGGAAGGGGCATTATTGCTTTGAAAAGCTGTAGAGTTGGTGAATGTTATGGGACCATCCATGGGATAACAACATGGGACCATAAGAGAGTAAATCTATACACTGTCTTCAAATCCAATTTTCTACTCCCTAAATGTAGCTAAATGGTTTAGTGGTCAGATGCTGGGCCTAAAGTTGAGAAGATCTGAATTCAATAAAGCTTCAGTCAAAAGAGTCATTCAACTCTGCTTGCCTCAGTTTCCTCATCTGTAAAATGAACAGGAGAATTAAATGGCAAACTACTTTTGTATCTTTGGTGGGAAAAACCCAAATGATGAGAAAAGTCAAATATGATTGAAATGGATGAACAAGGCAAGATTCTTCAAGACAAACTGAGTTTCACAGAAATGAATTAACATCCGAAGGTCCCACAGAAAATCAGTCTGACTTCATTCCTGGACCTTGGGTATATCTACAGGGAATCAAAGATTAAAAGCTATTTGACCACTTGCACCACTTTGTAATAATGTGGCCTCATCCTTGTAGTTTCCAGACTTAAGTTTAGGGGCTGGCTCTTAGAGCTGAAGCATATTTATTAGGCTTTTTGTGGGCTAGTCATTAGGGCATTATATGAATGTGTACCTGATCTCCATAGCTTTATTTTCATAAGAGAGAGAGATTCTTGGAATCTGCCAAGAAAATGGACTGAAATTATGCAGCTCTATCATAGAATAAAATAAATTTTAGAATTCAATTAATTTAATTCAATTCAATTTAGCAATTACATATTAATGTCTCCTATGAGTGAAGCACTAGGGCACTGGGTTAAGATATAAGGAGAATAGAAATCAACAATCAGAGATACTCCTCATTCTCAGTGGGGGAATGGGAGATATATCATGTGCACGGACATAAAAGTTTAAATTTTGGGAGCCAGAAGTAAGTACATGCCATCTAATTCAACTGTTTTGTGGAGGAAAAGAAGCTGAGGTAAAGAGAAATGAAATTACCAAGTTCATATTAGTAGCAAGAATCATGTGTCATTTGAACCTATGCAATCTTATTCCAGAGCCAGTGTCTCTTCCCATTGTACCATGAACAAAAGTTTAAGGAGGAGAGAGTAGCAGTAACTGAGGGATGAAGGGGTCAGGGAGATCAGAGAAGGCTTCTTGGAGTAGATAGCCCTTGAATCAAACTTTGGATTAAGAAAAGAATTCTGAGGCACCATATCTAGACTTCAAGTTAGCCCAGTTGAAGCTCTTGGCTTGAAGTTAGAGGAAGACCTGAGTTCCAATCCAACTTCAGGCACACTGAGTATGTGACCTTGAGCAGGTCATAACCTTTGATTGCCTCAGTTTCTCCAATTATAAAATGGGAATAATAACAGTGCTTTTCTCCTAGGAGGATCAAAAGAGACAAAGTTTGTAAAGCACTTATCCCAGTTTCTAGCAGGAGTAGGAGCTAAATGCTGGCTATTATTATTCTGAGAGGCATACATACAGTACTCATTAATGTGAATAATGAATTCTCTAAAGTAGTTGTATTATTTGAATTTGCACTCCATATTTCCACTGAGCTGGAACCAATTATTGTATTTCATTGACATAATTATAACTTCAAATAATGTGAATTCAGATACATTCAGCTATTTGATCATTCATATTAATCAAGACCTAGCAGTAGTTGAGTAGTTGAGCTGGTACAAAATGACTGATTGAACGACCCTGAATGAGGGAGTTTTCATATTAGGAGTTCCCTTTACCAGTGAAATGATAGTCCTGGATTTTCTCACCCTCCACATCTTCTATCATCAATATTATAAGAAACCAGGTCTCTTCTTTTGTAACATTTATTTTTATTTTGATGATGAAAAGAAAATCAACTAATTTCTACAACCAGATACATGAGTATTACATCTTTATTTCTATTCTTCCTTGTCTGGGCAAGCATCCTCCTGACCTTTTTTGGAACAGGGACTTTCTCTCAGGAGCTGTCCTGGTCTTCTGACCAGATTTTTACTTGCTTGATAAAACAACTAGACCTGAAGTTAGAGGAAGACCTAAATTCAAATATAACCTTAGGCATACTACATGACATTGAATAAGTCATAACTTTTGGTTGCCTCAGTTTCCCCAATTATAAAATGGGCTTAATAATAGTATTTTTTTTAAACAGGGCTACTTAGAGGATCTAAAGGAATAACTTTTGTAAAGCACTTAGCCCAATTTCTGGCTCTGAATAGGAGCCAGCTATTATTATTCTGAGTACCATTCAGATGGTAAAAAGGAAAGTTGCCTTTTTTCCTTTGTTTTACACTAGTTATCACCCTACTCTTTACCTTTACCATCTATTTTCTTTAGCCTTGCTTAAATACCTTTAAAGCTGCTATTAAAAGTAGCTGAAAATGGTTGAAATGATTGATGACTGAAGAGTGATGTCTTCATTTACTTTATTCCCATTCTTTTTTTTAAACTAATGGTCTAGTGAACACCGTTTGCAAGTGCATTTTATTGGAGTGTATATTCCCACTAAATGCTGTTCTGAAGTTGAAAGAAATGGTGCATAATCATATAAAAATAAAATACCTCTATGCAGATTTCACTAGAAACAGTGTCCTCAGTCCCAAGGTACATGATATAACATTAAAAAAATAAAGCTTACTTTATGCTTCTTCTCTCTGTTAATGATTATTAAATATGTTGTATCAACAGCTGTTGAAACATCCAGAAAATTGGGGTACTAGCATTGTAAATCTATTTTGGTTGAATGGAGAAAAGGTCTTGAAATTTCCAGGTTTCACTTCATTTTATCTCTTTACATCAACTGAGTATGAGTTGATTCTTGGTATGGCCTGATTGCTTCCACTGTGACTTCATAAAACTGCCATTAATTATTGTGAGTGAAGATCATTCCAGAGTTGATCTGCTACCCTATTGCCATTGAGAGAGAGAGAGAGAGAGTCTTTAAATCTAGACTTTTACAACTTTCTCACTGATTAATTCAGTTGGTCATACTAGTGGAGCTGATGGAACTTCTAGGCATTCCATTCTGGTGGATTCAGAATCATCATTATCAATTTTTTTTGGAATGGATTTAATTTCTAAAAAAATTTTGGCAACTACTTTTAGTCTACTAACATTTATTAAATGCCTACTATTTGTCTGGGGATTGTGCTAAATTCTGGGAAAAGTGAAAAACTCTCCGCTCTCAGATTACAATCTAATGTGGAAGGTACTCTACATATCACAAACATGGAGATAGTATAGAGAGTAGACCCAGGGGAAAGACATCTTGCAGAAGTCTTTAATTTGTAGGTGATGAGATCATCACAGATGTATAAGAACATGAAAACACTCAGCTTGTGTGGAGTTTTCCAAACTTCTTTGATTAGTTTACCCAAGAAGAAAGACCGTCAGTGACTTTTGTGAAATGAGTCCAATTCATTTGAAGAAAATGCTTTACAAAATGACAGTATTTTATTAACAGATATTTGCTGCATATCTAATATCTAGGTAGATAGGTATATATACACATACACACATAGCCACATGCCATATATGTGTGTTTCTTCCATATAGATATATGGGTATACATTTGTATCTGTTATGGAAAAATAATTGTCATAACCTTTTATGCTTTATTTTGTTATAACCCATTTTGATAATCAATATCGAAATGCTTGAGATTCATTAAAACCTTATGTTTATTAGACTTTACCCAAAATTTATATCAAAATCTCAACCAAACTTAACTATTTAGACTTACCTACTGATAATCATCTCAAGAAATTCACTTGCTTTATCTGGAAACTGCTTAGATACAGCAATCTTGTCCTTGCATCTTTTTGTATACTGCTCACATGCAGGGTACTCAACTGATTATATCCTTATGTCCTTATTGATCTCTACATAATGAAAAACTAGGAAAGACTTGGGGAAGTGAGCCCGACCTTTTTGATTCTTTCTTGTGTTAAATGAATTAATACATTTTTCTAAAACTTTTTCAGCTTTGGGGTTCATTCTTGATTGACACTATCTAGCTATCCTCCATCATAGGGAGAAGACTGAATATTAAAATGCAATTGTTTCTTTTACTTTATGTTATTTATAAATGTTAATGTAACTACTAGATAATTTCTTGTTGCCCTTCTCCCCTAACACCCTACTATGTTTTATACCTAACAAAATATCTGAATCATGAATGGTTATATCTTTCATAATCATGCCCTGAAAAATGTTTTGAGTACTATTATTCTCTATTGAGAAGCAGCCTAGTGTAGTAGATAGAGAGATGCCTTTAAAGTCAGGAATATCTGGCCTTAAATTTTACCTCTGACACATACTAGATGTGTTACTCTGAGCAAGTCACTTAATCTCTAGTCATCAAAGGAGAAGTCTTCACACCAATGGCAAAGGAAATGAATGAGACCTCAACCAGATTAAAATGTTATTTCTTAAAATCATTTAGTTATTTATCATTATTCATTTAATATTATCCATTCATTTAAATTGTTAAAGTTATTTATTTATGAAATAATTATCATAGATAATATATTTTAAAGGTATTTCTGCTTTAAGTTCCTCTCTAAGACTATGATTTCCAGAGAAGGTACTGACTGATGATATTAGAGGAAGTTTTCTCATCTAGGAATTCTCCATAGCAATGAAAGCACCAATTCTGTCTTTATTGCTATTAATTGCTAATTAATTGCTATTAATAGAAATATTGTAGTAGAGTGAATAGAAGATGGCCATGGAATTAAGATAGTCAGGGTGCAGATATTATCTCTGATAACTATTGTTTGAGTGCTTCTGGGCCAGCCCATCGAAAACCCCTTAGGACTTATCTTCCAAGTCACAAATAAGAGTCTGAGATATTGGAAAAAGAAGTCAATTCCCTTTACTAGTGAAATCCCAGATCTTTCTCCAGTATAAAACAAAGTTTTAAGTGCATTGAAGGTGATTGCCAATGTCATGGAAGATGTTCTATTCAATGTCTTAAGCAGAAATTTTCTCTAGAGATGGTGAGGTCTTCTAGGTGCTCCTGCCTGTGTATGAATTTATGACTTCATGCTATGGGTCCTCTTGTAATGATAATAATGCCTCATATTTATATAATGCTTTTAAGATTTGCAAAGTTCTTTATACATGTTATTTGATTGTTTCAAAAACCTTATGAGGTAGAAGCTATTATTATATTCATTTTGCACATAAGGAAACTGAGGCACAGAAAAGATATCCTAGTGTAAGTATCTGAGGTAGGATTGGAAGTCATGTCAGATATAGTACTTTATTCACTGAGCCAGCTAAGTATCTCCCATGAAAAATAATCCACATAAGGGGGAAAAAGATAAATAATTTCTGTTCAAATTATTTGCAACTTGTATTCTATCTACTCCCAGTTGACGGAGCCTCAGTGGCGAGAGTCTTAGACAAAAGTGATCCACCTAATGTAAGTCTGTAGCAAATGCCTCTGCTGGATCATCACAGAAGTTCAGAAATCTTCCATTCTATTCTCTTTCCCATCTTGGGTTGATCATGATAGGGCCTGTTCCAGAACTTTTTCTCCCTCCTTCAGTCATGAGCTATGTAATAAAGTACACTCCATAGCCTGCCATGATAATGGAGGACTTCATTAAAAATGAGATAATTCAACAAAGTTCCACTTAGTTCTGATCCTCAAAACTCATGAATGTGTTTCTTTCCTCCTTTCTTCCTTTCCCAGAAAAAAAGCTATCCTAAATCTGCTTCCTGATTCAGTCAATCCCCCTGCCTTTCTTTCTAATCTCATCTTCTCATCTTCTCCAGGATTTTGTTTCCTTGAAATTATTTCCACTAATTCATACTCTTTCCTTACCTGGCTCCTTCCTGATTGTCTAAAAATATGCCAGACTTTACTAACACCAATATTTAAGAAAGAAAAAAAATACCCTTTGACCTCTCTATCTATTCTAGTTACTATCATGTCTTTTCTTCTCTTCAAGAGCAGGTGTCTTGAAAAAGTAGTCTACATTTAAAATTTCCATTTCCTTACCACTTGTGTTCTTACCAGTCCTGTGAGTTATGATTCTGTTGTTCTTTTGAATCTTCCATCTTCAAATATGGCCTCTGAGTGAACAAATATAATGGTCCCATTTGGCAGTTCTCATTTCTTTCAACATCTCTACTATTTGATGATATTGGCCATTTCTTCCCTTCTCCTTGGACTTCTGAATTGCCACTACTCATCTTTCTCTTCTTTCTCTAATGGTCTTTTTCTATCTTCATTATTTTTATCCTCTTCCCAGTTCCAACTTTATGTTCTCATTCTTCTTTTCCCTCTTAATAAATAATCTCTTTCTTTGCAATGTCATGCAATCTCATGATTTTGAGTATTAGCTTACTGCAAACATCTCCCAAATCATATATCTGAAACATAATCTTTCTACTCAAACCATAGACCTCTTTCTCCAACTGGCTATATTTCATCTTCATGTAACCTTTTTGGGTCTTGTCTATAAAATGAGGAGATTGGATTAAATAATTTCTAAAGTTTCATTTAGCTCTAAACTTTATAATCTTACTTTGCTTGCCTATTCTCTCAGTAGTCCCTTGTACCTATTCTGTGTTCCAAACAAACTCATTATCCCTTTAATTCTGATAATATTGTAAAAAAAAAACCTCATTTAGTACAGTGTCTGCTACATAGTAGGCATTATATAAATATTTATTCCCTTCCTTTCTCTCCTTCCACCCATTCTCAGTGTGTAAGATGTCTTTCCCTATCATTTTTTCTTAATTAAAGCCTTTCCCATCCTTTATTTTCCTCTGAAGCCAAAGAGCTGACATTTTCCCTAGGAAATTTTCCCTGATCTCCTTCAGTTATTAATGATTTCCTGCCTCACGTTGTGCAAAGCAGAGCCTAATTAACAGCTTTCGGATATATTTATCATGTTATTTTTTTTGTACTCTAGTTATTTTCATGCCATTTCTCTATATTAACTGGTAATCTCCATGAGGGCAAAAATCATGTTGATCTAAACTTTATATGTATCTGGCACCCAGCATAGTATAGATATTTAATAAATGTTTCTTGAAACAAATTGGTTAAGATGTGAAAAACATTTCAGAGATAGTAAGAGGATTCAGCATTTTTACCTCCTCTTTGCTTCAGTCAACTAGTTTATGACCTTACAGAGAAGGAAAAGAATTGGGAAAGTTATCTGCCACTTCTGTATAGCCTCTCTGTCATGCTAAAAAAATGCCAAATCTACCTTCATTTCTTAATTTCTCAGATTAATTGCTGTATCTCAAGTTTTTATGAGTTAATCTAGGGGCAGCCAAGTTTTTCAGTTCTGGATCATATGATCAGAAATCCATATGCGTCTGGGTCTTACCAATTTAATTATATAATTAATGACATTCAACTCCAATTACAATTACTAATTGATCCAAGCTTTCTAGCATGACACCTGGCGGCAGTCAGTCACAAAAGTAACAACCAGCAGGTGGCAAGGCCCTATTGACCTGCTGGATCATGTGACCTTGCTAATTAGACAAGGAAAAAAATGATGAAAATCTCAGACTGGATAAATTTGTTGAGAACACATGGAAAGAAAAGACTTGGTGTTTATAGCTCTTGTGTAATAATAGAAATCTCAGAAGCTGCAATAAAGGCTATTCATTGAAAAGAGCAAATGACTGGTTACTGGGACTGGTTTGTTACCAAATAATTTAATCTTAAAAAACATACCAGGGAAAATTAAGGAGGATTTGAGGGCTTATATGGACTGAGGATTTAAGCTGCTAAGTGGCCGTCTCCCACTTTCAGGATGATCTGGTTTAATGTCAGAAACCCCAAAATTTTCTATACAAAATCACTGCAGGATTCTTCATCAAAGTTCAAGGCAATTCCAGTTAAGAGTGAATGCCTTATTCTTTTAAATCTGACTTTTCAGAGGCAGCTCCAAGATGGCGGAGTGAAGGTAGGAACTCTCTTGACTTCTCCAAACCCCTCCAAATATCTTTAAGTACTTTTAAACAAATTGCAGATTATAAAGTCCAAGTTTTCCATGAAACAAGACTTCGAGGTAGAAATGGTATTAATATTCCTTTATATGATAAATGAGGGAACTGAAGTCTGTATTCATGAAGTTTCTGCTGTAGTTATTATCCTGTGCAGGGCTCTCCAAATGATGCATTACAGTTTAAGTTCCTTTCGAGCAATGTCTACTTTCTTTAAATATTTATTTGTTTGTTTGTTTATTGGGTATCTTTAGCACTTGGCATTTAGCACAGGAAATAACATGCCCTGAATAAATGCTGATTGACACTGATCTGACCATGTCACTCCCCTGCTAAGGGCATCTTCAATGCCTTCCCTTTGCATATAGTGTACAGAATTTATTTAAAAAATTGTCTCCTTTCTCCCTCTGCTCCCCTATCTTTTACTCTCAGAATTCTTGTGAACCCTCAAGAGTTCTCTAAGGCAAAACAAAATATATTATTAAGTACTTACTGTGCACTAGACACTGAGCTGAGAGCTGCAAATACAAATGAAAACAAAAATACAGTGTCTACCCTCAAAAATGTTACTTTCTAATTGGGGAAGACCACTGTTCAGAAAAAAAAACCGACAAGGAGGTGGAGATGGGGATTTATATACACTCAAGCTTAATCTGCCTTATTAACACTTATTTGAGTATAGATAATTAAAAACATACAACAATAAACCAATTCTGATTTGTAAAGATTGCCCATTTGAAAGAGGTAAAGGCTTGCAGTCTATCTTTACCTAATTCACCTGTGATTCTAGTACATACCTGATTCTGGGACACTTTTGTTTTTTCAGCACTTTTTTTGGCAAGTATATTATATTCTACACCTCCTGCTCCCCAACTAGTAGAAGATAAACTTGAGTGCAGACACAATTTTAATTTTATTTTTGATAGCATATTGTCTTGACCCCAATTTCCTCATCAAATTGTAGTGAGGGATGAGGGGTTAGATGAAAGGACCTCAGGCATCCCTTTCAGCTATAAATCTATGATTTTATGAAAAGTTTTGCTTAGTATACAAGCTCAGGTACTTAGCTCTAGTTATTACATGTTCTTTGAATCAAACTAATTGCCTTGAATCAACTTAATTTGAGGGAAGTAATGTGTCCAGGATTATATTAAATGGTAACAGCCGCTTTCTATCTCTGTCCCTTGCAAATCAACACAGCTCTGGTGAACTCTGCCTACTGGGCAAATTTGTGAATTTGAAAAACAGTCATTTTAACTTTGAGTTATGGGCTAGAAGATATCCATGTTGCATTCTTATTTGGAATAACAAGCCCCTGTTATAATTTGATATCTATTTCTTTTACTTTGAGGTTCACAACATCTGAATTTATCATCCAGTCTAGCTCCTGGTTGTCATGATCTATTGACCTCTCAAGAAATTTTGCTTTTTTCCTCAAAAAAATAAAGTGTCTAATTTATAGAATTTTTCACCTTTCTTTCTTTCTCCTCCCATTTTACCAGTGATGGATTTGCCATACATACAATTGATGTTCTCTCAACTACCCAGCTTTCTACCTCAAGTACCTCAACTACTTCAACTCTCTCAGTTTCTTCAATTTCATGACTTGATCCGCCATTCTACCTGGGTATAGAGAAAGATGATTACACTCTTGACTGTGTCTTCACTCATGAGCATTCCACTTCCATGTTTATATATTTTAATTTTTTTATAACATTTTATCCTTTCATCTCTCCATATTCCTTATGATCCTAATCCTTGTTCTTCAATCTCATTGTGATCTCCATCCTTCCACCTTTTATTTCTTTTCCAAATCATCAACCACGCAGTGACTGTACTCCCTCCTCTTCCCTATCTCTACCTTTTGATGAGTTAATATAACCCTAGACTATTCTTTATTCTTGAATTCCTGTCCCTGTACCATTATTTATCATTCCTTGCCATGTCCCAAACTTGTAGTATTCCTTACCATTTCCTTTGTTTTTATTTATATTATAAAAATATAAAAAAATCATGAAACCATGCTAAAACCACTACAGAAATGTGTGATATATAACTTCAACTGCATCCTCACTGCAAAAAGTAACATAATATATCCATTCCTAATCGATATATTCCTACTTGTCTCGTAGGCATCTATTCCAGACCTTCTCTTCTCAATCTTTCCATGGAATCCCATCTACCCATCTTCTCAGCTGAGGGCTTTGCTTCAAACTTTAGGGAAAATTAAAGCCTTTGATTGAGAGTTCTGACTTTTGTCATGCCCTTCTACCTTCTCTTTGACCTCTGTCTCACATGAAAGTGTGGCCTTCTTGCCATGGAAAATCCACTTACACGTACCTTTGATCTATCCCCACCTCTCTTCTGCAGTAGAATCATCCTTATCTAATCCATACTCTCTTGTCCTTCAGTATCTCTCTTCTACTGCCTGCAAACATACCCATATCTCCTTCATCATTAAAAATCCTGCACTGATTCAATCATCTCTACTAGATATCCTAGTTCTTTCCTCCCTTTTCAGTTAAACTCCTCAAGTAAGCCATCTATACTTGATGCATCTCCTTTCTTTCTTTTCAGTCCCTTTTACCTCAATGTATCCTAAACTCTTATATTTTGTCATCTGCCCTGGAGTCAAAATTCTTATATCTTGTGTTTTCTGCAATTAGAGTTTAAGCTCCTGAGAGAAAGCATTTTCTTACTTTTCTATTTCTAACTAAAGAAACTGCACCCTGGGGGCTTTTTCTCCTAATTGGTAATTTCTTCCCAGGGACCAGCATTTTAGGAAGAATCCAACCATAATACATCCCCAATTCACATCTATACTCTTTCTATATTCTTCCTTCTCCTTACCTGACATTCTGCTCCTTCTCTTCCATTAACCCAGTGGCCTTTTTAGCACCTCAAATGCATTGTTTTCTTCTTTTAGAATATGAGGTATTTGAGGGTAGGTACTGCCTTATTTGCTTGTAGTTCTTTCCTTTGAACTCAGTATAGTGGCTAACACTTGTACAAGCTTAATAAACATTTGCTTTATGAATCTGTCTGGACAGATACATAGAATAGAATATTGTATTAAGGAATCTGGAAGACCTGAATTCAAATTTTGCTTCAAACATTTAAAAGCTGTAACTTTCCGGGCCAATAATTAATCTTTGAAATTCACTTTTCTCATCTGCAAAATAATCTGCTTTTTATAACGGCTACCTCCCAAAGTGAAGTTGAGACAAATAAAATATTGGATTGAAAGATTTTGTGAACTTTAAATCCCTACATAAATGCTAGAATTATGAAATTTTATTTTTATTTATTTGTATTTTCAGGTTTGCAAATGGTAAGCATATTATATTCACTTTTTTATTCATTTGTAATTATTAATTTGATCAGCATTTCATCTGCTTTTTAATAGTATTTAATTACTCACAAATTATTCACATGCATTGAGGAGTATACAGTTGTTCTTATAGATGAGTATCCTTCCTTTTAAATTCATGACATCATAAGCTTGTATATTTAGCACCAAAACAATCTGTTTAAAATGTTCTTTAAAGGTATTGCTTTTTCGTCTTAAAATCTCATTTTGTATTTCCATGATCAAATCCATTAATTTTTCCCCTTAATATTTTCTTCTATTTATTTGACCAATGGAAGCATTTCTTTGCTTTGTAAGTGATACTTGTCATTCATTTTCTTCCAGTTTTATTTCATAATTAAAATAAAATTCAGAACACTATTCATTTGAACTTTATCTTGGTCTATGTTGGGAGGTCTGAACCTTCACTTTTCTCATGGAGCTAAAAATATCCAATATTGCTTATTGAATGATGATTCCTTGGAGAGGCAGTGGGGCATCTGTCATACACAGTTGGCTTCAGAGACAGTAAGACTTTCTTTATTCACCTGAGTTCAAATCCAGCCCCACATCTTACTAGTTGCGTAATTTTGGGCACGTCATTTAACCTCTCCCTGCCTCAATTTCTTCTTCTATAAAATGGGAATAATAATATGCTTATTTCACAAAGTTGTGATGAGGATCAAATGAAATTATATCTGTAATATACTTAGCAAATCTTAAAATAACAAATAAAATCTAGCTCTTATCATTATTATAAATAGCTTTCCTTTCTGTTGATTTTATTCCAGAATAAATTTTTTATCATGTGAAGTTCTTAACTTCAGCCAAAATTGTCTAAATTATTTTTTATGCCTGGATTTATATATTATATGCAAAAAATTGCATAGGAGTCAGCAGACACCAAGGTTTCAGCAAGTGTGGGAACAAGCCTATAAGTTTCAACCCTAAGCTAGTGTCTGCCAGAACTTCACTGGCAATTTCTGTTGACCTGAGATATTTATGTGACTCAGCTCTGAATTACTTTTACTTTGACATGAATAATTCCAGAAGGCTACTGAACAAGTCAAACTGAGGAATTAGCTGAGGAAGTGATCTGCCTATCCTTAGTCAAGATTTTTTCTTCTAATTACTGATTGTTTTAGAAATAACCTAGTCTGAGTCCAGCACCATTTTCCCTCACATGGAAGTTTAGCTTTTGCAAATGGAATAAAACTAAAGCTGGGGCACAGTTGACAAATTGGAGCCTCAAGAGCTTTGAAAATAGAGGATTTTTGATACTAGAGGCAGCAGGGAGCCTCTGGAGTTTGTTGAATGAGAGAGGGGTGTGATATGGTCAAACTGGTGTTTTAGGAACATTAATTTGACAATTTGGTGCAGGATAGATTGAATTGAGACCAACCAAAAGGCATTCACAACTGTCCAGGCGTGAGGTGATAAGGGACTGGACCAGGATAGTGACAGTGGCAGAGAAGGGGACATATACAAGAGACATGATCAATATAGAAATTATAGAATTGATTAAGATTTGGTGGATGAAGCAAGGAGTCAAGGATGCCATCTAGATTGAGAATGTGGATGATTTGAAAATTTGAGAGTAATCAAAAGATTAGAAGTAGGGGAGGATATAGTCAGGGAAAGATAATGATTTCAGTTGTTGACACCCTTTAAGTTAAGGTGTCTATAGACCATCCAGCTTGGACTATCTGAAAGGTAGTTAGAGATGTGAGGATGAAAATCTGGAGAGGAGAGAGTGTTGAAAAGAAGCAGGAAACATCTATCAAAGGCTACCAAGAAGGCAAGAAGGATGAGGATTTAGAAGAGACCACTGGGTTTGGCAATTGAGAGGTCATTGGTAAGTAGTTTCAGTTGAATGAAGAGGTCACAAATCAGACTGCAGGGAGTTAAGAGAGTGAGAAGAAAGGAAGTGGAAGTAGATATTGCAGTTGGCCTTCTAAAGGAGTTTATCCATGAAAGGGAGATGAATATAAGATGATCAAGGAAGAAGTTTTTGAGAATGGGAGACACATGGCTGTGTTTGTAAGCAGTAGGGAAGCAGCCAATCTACAGGAAATATTGAAGATTAATAAAAGTAAGACTGAAAGAGGGGCAATCTGTTGGGAAAAGGGGATAGAATTAAATTATTTGAACATGTTGAGGGGTTTTCCTTGGCAATGAGGTCTACCTTTTCATGTGAAGCAGAATTAAAGGAGATAATATCAGAAGGCATAGAAGTGATATGAAATAAAGAATGGAAGAGATGGAAACTAAGAATGGTCTCAAATTTTTTTGGTTAAGTGAAAAGCAGGGGTCTTAGATGACAAACTGAAATAAGGGGGACTATGGAAGATTTGAGAAGGGATGAAAAGTTTATTTTCCTCTAAAACCTTTCAAAATTATGATCAGTGAGATGGTGAATTGATTCAGGAGATATGAAAGGATTGCTTTGCAACAGTGATGGCTCAGTTGAGATTATGCAACATAAACTTGTCATGGGCCGAGTCAGCATGACATTCTGATTTTCTTCAGTTTCCTTTGGCAGCATGGGAATAGGAGCAGAGGCAACAAATGTTGGAAGTGATATAAGCACAGAGTTGGAACACATTATCTTTAATAGAATAAAAGCAAGCAAGAATGGGGTATGAGTTGAACTTTTTCCCTAAGAAGCATGCAGGTGGGAGAGAAAATAGTGGAAGTATCAAACAACTTTGTAGTGGAAACATAGAGTGTGCAAAGGGATCTAATAGGATTCTATAGCAGTAGCAGTGATCTATTAAAACAGGGCAGCTGGACCCAAACCATTGTTCCTGATTCTAATACAGCAATTTCCTCAGACTTAAAATCCTATCATTTATCATTGTGTCTGCACTGGTTAGCCCCTACACCTGAGATGCTCTGGCTCCTCATCTCTGTGTCTTATTTTCACAGGTTTCTTTTAAGCCTGAATACAAATTCCATCTTCTACAAGAAGCCTGTTCCTATTTCCTAACCACTAATATCTTTCCCCTCAGGTTGTTTTCTATCCATTCTATGTCTTATATGTACCTAGTTATTCACATGTTATCTTTACTACTAGAATATAAATTCCTTGAGGTCAAAGATTACCTTTGCCTTTCTGTTCTCAGCTAGGGTCCTATGTTATCATGAGGCAATTGTTCTATATAAAGATAATTTTTGAGGAATTTAAACCATATTTCCTAAACTGCAAGATCCTCCTGCTGTGGACTCCAAACCTGTTAGCCATATTACTTTGGATCAAGCCTTAAGGCAGAGCTTATTATTTATAAGAGCACAGATTCATGCTACCAGTTTCCCTCTTGAAAGGAAAAAAAGACATTTGTGTTCTAAAACTAACTCATCCTGCTAATTCCCAATTAAGATGTTGTCATCGAGCATCTGGCTCAATTCCCTTTTATGAAATACAGTAAACATAATTTGAGTGCAGCTTAAATGAAGTGTCCAAATGGGATAGCTCAGGTCACCTGGGAAATTAGATTTTTGAGATTATGAGTACAAAATACCCAAGTTGTACTTTATTGGCAAGTTTTTTTTTTAAAACAATTATTTTTGAAAGAAAACCTTTGACTTATTCATCAGCTTCAGTATAACACAAGTGTGATATTTCGAAAAGAGGAACTTAGTATAGTGAATTTCTAGAGCCTGAGTTAAAATGTCTTTTGTTATTGTTCAGTTTTATTTAATTTTCAGTGAACCCATTTGGGGTTTGCTTGGCAAGGATACTAAAGTAGCTTGCAATTTCCTTCTCCAACTCATTTTATGGATGTGGAAACTGAGACAGTGTTAAATGACCTGTTCAGGGTCATACAGCTACTAAATATCTGAGGCCAGATTGAACTCAAGTTTTCCTGACTCTGGGCCCAGTGCTCTAGCTGCTGTGCCATCTAGTTGTCCAGAAAAATATCTAGTTTTATATTTAAGTTGGTGCCTTTGTTCTGAAATTAATTTCAATTTATTCTGTATATAGTTATTTCCAATTAGACTTTGACCACCTTGAAATTAAAGAATATTTTTACTTTTCTTTGTATTTCTAATGCTTTCCATAGTTCCTGGTACACAGTAGTCACTTAATTAATACTTGTTTACTAGACTCTCTGTAGATTCAAATTTGGTATCTGTCTAGGAATATACCCAACAGGAAGCAGGTTAATCTCTCTGAGTTTAGTATCCTTATCGAGAGGACAATAATAATTCTTCTAGATCTCTTATTGAACTAAAGTATGATAATAAATATAAAGTATTTGTTAAATATTTGTTTTTATTGCCACAATTAAAACCTGGAAGAAAAAAATAAAATTTTAAAAATAAGAATTTTTATAGAATTGAAAGAAAAAGAAACCTCAGCACACTAGGAATGCATTGATTATTATTTTCATATGTTTGGGTTTTACCACAGTAGCTGAAAGGAGATTTTGGTCATACCTTAGGGAAAATTTTCCACTCCCACATTCATTCTTAAAGTATTCAAAATAGAAGCCATAAAGATGATGCTAAATGGCAATGTTGTTAAACAAAAGCACCTTTGTTTACTAAAAGTGTTTTAGAGAATTTCCAACCATATGGTTTCAATTGTTTCATTCAGAGAGAAATGCATAGACATTCAGCATGGATTATTGACTGACTTGAATCCTGAGGACTATATTTCTATTTCCTGTCTACTTGGGGGGCTTTGAACAAGACATTTAACCAATTGGAATCTTCTTTGTTTCATATATAAAGTGAAGATTGCACTAGATGGCCTCTGAAATTCTATCCACTTGTAAATCCATGATCCTACAATCTTTATACCAATGCTGCTACCAGGAAGTATAGCCATCTCTGAAATACATATTTTCTAGAACTAAGAAACTAGGCCAAGCCAAGGAGAAGTAGTATTATCAAGTATAGAAATTCTGAAACTATAAAAAATATTATAGTTTTCAGTTACTTATAGTGTGGGAAATGTGAGTAAGGAAGGAAGAGGGCAGATGGTGTGAGGGTATAGACAAGAGGCATCATGAAGACATGGCATTTCTCTAATCAGAAATTGTTCTGAAATATGCTTTCCCAAAGGTCTTTCCCAAGCTATTAATTTCTTTGACATGTCTATTTATCCTATGGGGCTCAGTCAGTGTCCTTCTGACCATTTTATTATAGAATATTATATTTCCTTCAAACTGGTAAGATGATCTTTTGTTATAGAAAAAATTAAGAGCAATTACTAATAGACTGAACACATGTATAAAATCTTACTCAAGGTGTGATACTTGTATCTAGGTAGTGATTTAAAATAGATTGTATTTATCAGTTTATTTTAAACTGCTTTGTAAAATTGAAGAATTATAGAGAAAACTATGTATTCTATATTTTGCTTTTGGTATTTTATTTGAGACTTGTGATTTCACTGACAAAAGGTGGATATCTCCCAGAGGAGATAGGCAACTGTTCCACAACTTACAGATTCCCTGAGTTGCCACAGTACCTTGATCAATTGATAGATAATGATAAGTAGACAAATAGATAGAGGTATCAAGTGACACAATGGATAAAGTGTCAGACCTAAAGTCAATAAGACTCCTGAGTTCAAATCTGGCTTCATATTTTTGATAGCTGTGGGTCCCTGGCCAAGTCACTTAATCCTGTTTTCCTCAGTTTCCTCATCTGGAAAATGAGCTGGAGAAGGAAATTGCAAACCATTCCAGTATCTTTGCCAAAAAACCCCAAATGGGGTCATGGAGAGTCAGACATGACTGCAATGACTCAATAACAGGGATTGGTAAATAGATGGATAGATAGATAGATTGATAGACAGACAGACAGATGGGTAGATGAATGAATAGAGAGAGATAGAGAGGTAAATAGATAGATTGATTGATCAATCAATAGATAGATGGAAGCTATAACATATATTACCTACTTACTATGTGCCAGGCACTATATTAAGCACAGCAAATAAAAATAGAAGCAAGTAAGATATTCTTTGTCCTCAAGGAATTTGCATTCTAATAAAGGAAAACAAAAATACAGAAAGGGAAACTGGAGGGAGTTAGAGAGGAGATTGCTGATGACAAGGAAGTGATGGGGTTAGTTCCTCCCCTATCAGAACCTGAGCACTCAAAGCAGAATTCAAATATGTTTTGGGAGTTTGAGAGTAGGATGGAGAACCAAAGTATAAGGAGGTGGCATAAGGTGTACAGATAGTTAAATACCAGGCAGACCTGGTTTCTGACAAGATAATGAGACCTATCACATTGAGGGTAAATGACTTGCTCAGGAGCACACATTTTACATAAAAAATAGATCTGCCTAACTGCAACAATTTCTCTCTATCCAGGAGAGCCCGTCTGTGTTATGCTCTTTCTGTCTTTGTCTCTGTGTCTCTTTACCTGTTTTTCTATTTCTGTTCCTGTCTGTCCATTTGTCTGTTTTTCTCTCTCCCTCTCCCTCTTTCTCCTTCCCTCCATTTCTCCCTACCCCTTCTCTTTCTCTCTCTGTCTCTGTCCATCAGTCTATTTTTCCTCTCTCTCTTCCCTCTATCTCTTTCCCTTCCTCCTTCCCTCCCCTCTCTGTCTTTCCTCTCTGTTTCTTAGTCTATCTTTCTGTCTCTGTCTTTGATTCTGTCTTTCTGTCTCTCTCTGCCTCTCCCTGTCTCCCTCTCTCTCTCTCTCCATCTCTCTCTTGGTTTCTTTGTCTCTCTGGTTTTTCTCTCTCTATGTCTCTCTCTCTCTCTCTCTCTCTTTCTCTCTCTCTTTCTCTCTCTGTGTGTATATCTCTCTCTTTCTTTCTCAGGAGTCTTCAACCTGGAGTCCATTGAATTCCAAGAATGCTGTGGATAAATTACTGGGGGGGGTCCATGTCCTTGGATGAGGGGAAAAGAATGTTTATTTAAATACATTTGGCTCCCCTTATAATCTTATGAATTTTATTTTACGCATTTTAAAACATTATTTTGAGAAGGGCTCGTGAGCTTGATCAGATGTCCAAGGGTGCTACAACACAAAAAATGTTGAGTCCCTAATCTCAGAGGAAGGTTACATGCCACAGGGTATAGAGTACTATGTGTAGCATGAGAAACACTAGGGATCTAATGCTGCATCCAGTACATACAACAGTGCAGAAAATTGGGCAAGTCAGTACTACTAATAATTGACATTTATATAGCTTTTACTATGTGTCAGGCATTATGCTAGATACTTTACAAATATTATCTCATTTGATCCTCATGATAACCTTGGGAGGTAGGTGCCATGATTAGCCCCATTTTACCCTTGAAGAAACTGAGGTTAAATAACTTGCCCACAGTCACACAGCTAGTATATTTTGAAATTAGATTTTTCTGACTTCACTCAAGAGCACTATTTACCATGTCACCAAACTTTGTGTACAAATCCCTTTGAGGTGTCTACTGAGCCATGGGTCAAGGAATGAAAAACATTTATTAAACACTTACTGTTTTCTAGACCTGATACTCAATTTAGAGCTCTTATAAATAATTTTCATAGGTAGATTGTATTTTACAATGGAGAAAGAAACTCCCAAACCAATCGTTCCCCATATTGACAAAATCCTTTGCCATTTTTTTTGGTGTGTCCATATATGTGTCTATATATGTGTTTGGGTACATATATATATGAATACAGAAATATATATTTAGATATGTAATATAGCTGAAGATACCTATCTTCACAGGTGTATAAATAGTTATACTATAAGGACATATTGATTTATATGTATATTTCAAGCCATGTATTACGTACATTTTGGTAGCTACCTCATTCTCCCCCTGGGAAAGAAGCTGCTCTAATTGCAGTGAATGGTGATTCTATTTGTAGACTTCAGAGCCTACTGTGTATGTGGTTTGTACCGTTAAGAAAAGAAAGTGTCTTTGCTACTCCTCAAGCTATTTAGCCTCTCTGAAAAACACAAAGGAAAGAAATTTACACAAAAAACTCAATTGCAATTGTGCCTTATATATATACATCACACATAGCAATTGACTGCTGATGATGGGGGCACTGTGGGTTTTGTTTTTTTCCAAATAGAGGGGAAAAATAATCTTTGATTTTCCTGGGACACAGAACCTGCAATACTTTATTACTAGGGATGCAGAAAACCACCGATTTAGACCATGCTATTACAAATAAAATAAAACAGATCAATAAAGCAGCAAAAAACAAACACCGCCCCTCCTAAATAATAATAAAAAATAATATAGAAGAATTTTCAGGCTGAGTAGATTTTTTTTCTCATTCTTTTCTCTTAAGCCATCTTTGGATAAACAAAAGATAATTTTAAACTAATGAAAAACCACCAAAAATATGAACTTACCTTCATTCAACCAAGAAATATTATTTTTATCATTTTCAAAATTCTCTGCTGCTCTGATTTTTATCTTTTCCAGCTCAGTTTCTGACATCTGAGTGAAAACAGAATTGATGAAATAAAAAGTTTCATTAACAACTAAAATTCACAATATTGAGCTTCTCTTCCACTGTATCTTGATTCTTTGCTGCATTTTTTTTTGTTCATTGCCTAACATTCAAACTCTAACGCTATCCATTAGTATCATTCTTAATGCTTTTTAAAATGTTAAATAATTTGTATATGCAGTTACAGTCTTTGGTAACATAAACTGCTATAAATTGTTACAAATGAGCTCAGTAATAAATTCCTAGCATCGGAGGACAAGCTGTATACATCTAGCCACAGGATTTAAAAAATGATGCATGCTCTGGTTTAATGGGATTCTTAGGTCTCAGTGAGGCAAAACAAGGTACAAAATAAAATCTAATAAGGTAAACAATGATAAAAATCATAAAGGGAACTTGAAGAGTGTGTGACCCTCCCACAATACCCCAAGATAACCTTTATTTATCACTTCAGCAATATATATGGCCTCAGAAGGATGAAATCTAAAGCAGGCAAAGTTACTATAACTGAGGTTATTAACCGAGAAAGCGATTGAATACATCCAGTTCCTTGAATTTGACTTTTAATACTCTTACTCAGACAAGGCTGTCCACTCTTCATAGAAAGAATACCTCGTATTTCCTAGGAATCCAAACCCCCAAAGTACCATCAGCTGTTTACCTGGTTGTTCCAAGATGAGGAGACAGCCAGAGGAGGAGGAGGAGGACTTGGGGGCTCTGGAACCGTTCTTCCTGTAGACTCCCTTGTTTTTTGTGGGTGTCCAGCATTCCCTCACACTGACAGAAGTGAGCAGAAGAGCAACTACAATCCCTCCCTCCTTCCTTTTGTCCCTCCCTCCCTCCCTGTGTGGTGCTAGGTCTGTAAAGCTGCCAGAGCCATCCAAGTGACTGCTGAGAGCTGGATCTTTTTTTAAAGTTCTTATTAAGCCTTGGCATTCAAGCTGACTAAAAACCAACTTGACGGTGACTATTTATTGAAATACCCCTCGACCAAGTAGGATATACCAAATAGACTCTTTTGCTACTGGTTTATAGGTAGGAAGACTTGGGAGAAAATATTCAAAGAATAGAAGAAAATTATCAATCCATCTCTCCTCCCCCCAAATACAACAACAAATGCAAAAGTCAGTGAAAGAAAATGATAGGATCTAGGAGTTTACCATGCCATTAGTATTTTTTTGCAGCAATTTCCCAGATTTTTCTTGGATGACAATTTGAATAGAAATATGAAGTTGTCGATACTTTCTAGGAAATATCCAAAAATATTATTGAGCACATTGGGGCCAATCAAAGGAAATTTTATGTATTTCAATATTCCATTTTATCCTTGTGTATTTCTTCAAGTGATTTACATTATTGGTTTAGGCTAAACAAAATTAATTGGGGTGATGGTAAAAGGACAAGAATATGAAGGGTTGAACATGAAGAATGATTGAACGTTTTCTTTAGGGGTGCTAAAGAATTGTTGTTGTTCATCCGTTTTTAAGAGAATCAATGACATAACATGTTGAAGTAAAATGATGAATGATGGGCCATGGATGCATGAATTGGATTTGCATGAGGCAGAGTTGCACAAAGTTGTCAATCTCCCTCTCTCTTCCAGTCACTGAAGTCCAGTGGTACATCAAAAATCAAGATGACTGAAAATGGCTTAGGATGCAATGGATGACCTTGAATTTTGAATGTTTGACCAAGCTCTGTAAACTCCATAGCTTCTGCTTCAGATAACATCATGGCTATTGGAACAAATTGTTATTATTTGCTCATTCTGCCATAAGTCTTCATGCATTTGGGGTAAATATTCCCCTAACTCAGTGATGTTTAAAGTCTGTCAGCTATCCTCAAGTTGGTTTAGCTCATTTGCTGAGGTGGTTTTACTTGGGGTTGTTATTAAGTACGCTAAAATTGCTTGGAGACATAGTGAGGGTTGAATGACAGGTGGCTATCAAAGGTTGAAACAACCTTAAAAAAGGGCTTAATAAGTGTTAATTCTCCCTGAACACCATAACTGGGCAGGAATTAGAAAAGAGTCAAATTTAGCTCTGACATCAGGAAAAGCTTACTAACAACTACAATGGTCTAAAAACACAAAATAGGAGTTAGGGAGTTTCTCCTCACTTGGAATTTTTAAAGAAAGGTTTGTTTATCACTTGTAGGCAGTATCAAAGAGAACTGAATAGATCACAACACTTTGCATTGTGGATGGTATAATTTAAATACCCAATAAATACTTGTTGTTTGATTATATAGGAGAAATAGAGCGGATTATATTAAATGTGAGAAATTACATAGTGCTTTTGGTGTTATCTGTTATTTGATATAAAAATACCATTTTTTATGAAATAAATGATTTCTCACAGATGTTATATGTTTGTGAACCTTAGAGTACCATATTCTCTGAGCAATTATAGTTTGGTAACTCAAAGGACAATGGAGATAATTATGGTGAGTAGAAGTAGGTTATATCATATTTCTAATGGCAATTGATATTCAAGAAGAAACATAAATCATTGTGATGGGATAAATTATTGAGGAAAAGTATGCTCAGAAAAGAAAAAAAAAACATTTCTTATTCAACAATAATGAGAGGTAACAAATGGGGATATCATCTGCTCTCTTACCTGATAGAGACAAAGGGATTTAGAGGGTTGCCACTATTTTACTGAATAGATCCTCTGTGAAAGAGCTATGGGAGAATAAGAACAAGAATAAAAGCATACAAAAAGAAATTTTGGTCATTTTGCCATCTCCACAGTTGGAGGAATAGCTATAGTAATGAGATGATAGATTCATCGAAGTATTGAAATTTTTCCCTTACATTTATTTTTCATCAAATATGGCTCATTTTTGTTACTATATTAATATTTTTACTCTTCATTCATTCTCCACTATTTATGTCATTAGCATTTATCTTCTTTGAAATTGATTTTCTCTTGAAGGTATCATTTTTCTAAGTTAATAATGCTTTTATGACTTCACAGAATTTTAGGAGTATAGGATCATATCTAGTTTTATCCAGTCATTTTACAGATGGGAAAACCGAGGCCCAGGAAGTTCAGTAATTTGCTTAAGATCACAGAGGTGATACATGTCAGAGTCTGGATTTCAACCATGTTTTTCTCAATTTAGTCGGTATTCTTTCTTTCTCTTGCACTCTCTTCTCTCACTGAAATCAAACTCAAATAGAAACAGGAGCCATTGTAGAAGGAGATCCCTTGTAGATGCATAGTTTTAGAAAACTACATATTAATATCACCTACATTGTGTTTTATTTTTTATTTTGTTAAATATTTTCCAATTACATTTTAATTTAGTTCTGTTCCATTCCTGACTCAGGAATGCTGTGGTGAGCTGAGTGTTTGATAGCTCTTTTCTAGACTATCAAAAACATGTTTCAGTATAATGAAGATTTAATCAGGCATAAATCACTTATACATTCTATTTGGATCTCTACCATACAGTTATATAAACCATGTTTTAATTATTTTTATTAACTTTGGGGTCCCTGGATACTAAATTACATCCCCCCAATATTAAATTGTAAACTCTTTGAGGTAAAAAACAAATGGCTTTAGCCTTACCTCAAGACTTAGTTTGATGAGGTTACTCATTATGTTACAAAGCATATAGTTTTTGAATTGAATTAATGAGTTGATCAGCAAAGACAACAAATAGATTGGACTGTTAAGGGACTGTCCTTAGTCAGCTATGTTCCACCACTGAGCTAGTGCTCTCATTATGGGAATGCAGCCCTCCATAATGATATCAGCTTTTGAGCCATTTGTTCAGACCCCTATCAATTACAAAACATGGTCAATACCATTTTTTTCATAAATTACCAAGCACCATTTCAGATGAATAGTAATTTAGATATTTAAAAACATATAAAATTTAAAGATGGGTTAATCATACATATGTGACCTTTGCTTTTAAGTTAAAAACTACTTTTTTGACTAAGAATCAAAAGGCAATAGATGCCTATTCTCTTGGTAATGTTAATGGCTAAAGAAATCCCCTTATATTTTTCCTATTTAAATTAATGAGCCAAAAAAGTCCTATCCAGGAATATAGTCTTAAAACTTGTGTTATCTTATTTAAATGTGGTTTTGCTTACATTTGTTACTGGAGATATGATTTTATTCCCTTCATAATTTAATTCCGTTTATTTTGATTCATGCATCAATATTTTAAGCTCCTAATCAAAATCTGATCTTAAAAATAGAATCCTTGAGGGCAAGCTATTCAGCATAGCCAAACAAAGATGAGACCAGACAAGAAGGTCATTATTTGTTTTGTATTTTTGTTATTGGTAAATAATAAAAAGAGGCATAAATCTAGGACAAGATCCTTT
Organism: Myrmecobius fasciatus; assembly: GCA_023553655.1. Taxonomy (NCBI): domain Eukaryota; kingdom Metazoa; phylum Chordata; class Mammalia; order Dasyuromorphia; family Myrmecobiidae; genus Myrmecobius; species Myrmecobius fasciatus. The sequence goes on along the minus strand of JAJPUD010000540.1, from coordinate 4,550 downwards.
TTGAAACAAGTACATCTTACTTGATAGGTACATAGTTAATACTGTACTTAATAATTTATATTTTGGGAGAGAATGAATCTCTGTATTTTTTAACTTTTATACAAATATGTAGTATTAATATGTTCCTAAATAAAGAGTAAGTCCTCAATTAAAAGCAAGTAGAAAAGATGTTACCAAATCAGATAACAGAAAATACTAGAACAAGGATTCCCTAGATGTGATCTCTAGGTAGTCCCTGAAGCTGGTCATACAGTCATATGCAGAAAAAGTTCAATGATGACATATAAAATACAGGCAGGATTTGAACTAAGATCTGTCTTTCCATCTCAAGACCAGAACTCTGCCCACCTTGTCATAACAATGATTCACCAGGAAGGCAAAAGTTGGAAGGCTTGACATTTGGGATAGGAGAAGGTGATAATCTATGTACATGTTACAGAATTTTCAATCTTTAAGGGACTTTAGTGATACTCTTCATTATTTATATTTAGATAGTGTGGGTCCAAGAGATATTTGTTAAATTGAATTGAATAGAGACTTCTGGGGGGCAGAGCCAAGATGGCAGAGTGAAAATGTGACTCTCTGCGTCCTCCTCCGATCTTCTCTCAAAGCAGCAATAAAATAAGCCTCTGAACTGATCTTCAAGTCAACAAATCCAGAAATATTTGGACACTGCTTTCTGAAGAACTTCATATCAGGTTTGCTTAACTTGGACAGAGGGATAAACGGTGGACTCAGGTGTAGGCCGGAAGTGAGAGTGGGACTCAGCTCAGCTCACTGTGGCAGAAACTCCACACTCCACACTCCAAACACCTGGAGTTTATCTGAGGCACTCGGGACACTCTGCCCTGATTGTGGACAGGTGTTCTGGCAGACTTGCCTTGTTTAAGGAGTAAGCCCAATTTAGTCCTAGCCCCCACCTGCCCAGCACCTTAAGTTAATTTGCCGAATTGCTCCAGGACAAAGATTTTTTCCAAGCCTAAAAGAGACATCCACGCTGTCTAAAAAAATGAAGAAGCAAAAGAGAGCTCTCACCATAGACAGCTTTTATCAAGAGAAAGAAGTGATGACCCCAGATCCTGAGGCTCCTTTAGACAAAACTCCAAAGGAAGTTATTAAGGACCATCACTGGTCCCCTTTTCAAAAGGCCTTTCTGGAAGATTGCATAAAGAACCTCATAAGAGAGCTGGAGGATAAATGGGAAAATAAATTGAAATCAGTGCAAGAAGAATATGATGCCCTGCAAAAGAGGTATGAAAAAGACACCAATTTATTGAAAAATAAAATTAGTGAGTGGAAAAAGAGTGCAATCAACAAAAAAATTCAATTGGCCAGTTACAAAAGGAGCTTGAAAAGGTAACTGAAGAAAACAACACTTTAAAAATAAGAATTGAACAAATGCAAGTGAATGACTCAATAAGACTTCAGAATCAGTCAAACAAAAACAAAAAAATGAAAAATTAGAAGAAAATATGAAATATCTTCTAGGAAAAACAACTGACTTTGAAAATAGATCTAGGAGAGACAATCTAAGGATTATTGGAATTCCTGAAAGCCATGATGAAAAAAAGAATCTAAACACTATCTTCCAGGAAATCCTGAAAGAAAACTGCCCTGAGATTGTAGAATCAGAAGGCAAAATCATCATTGAAAGAATTCACCCATCACCTTCTGAAAGAGACCCCAAAATTAAAACCTGAAGGAATATCATGGCTAAATTTCAGGACTATCGTACCAAGGAAAATATTCTGCTAGCAGCTAGAAAGAAACAATTCAAATACCAAGGATCAATAATTAGAATCACACCGATTTGTCAGCCTCCACATTGAAGGATCGAAGGTCCTGGAACCAGATATTCCGAAAGGCAAAGGAACTTGGATTACAGCCAAGAATAACCTATCCAGCTAGAATGAGCATTATCCTTCAGGGAAGAAGATGGTCATTTAATGATATAGGTGAATTTCACCTATTTCTAATGAAAAGACCAGATCTGAACAAAAAATCTGACCTCCAAACACAGAACTCAAGAGAAGCATAAAAAGGTGAAAAAAACAGGACTCTTGAGAACTTTATTTCTACTATGGGGATACTTAAAGTTTGGGGGTATAATTAACTAGATATTACTTTGATAATATGAAAAAGAAAACTAGAGGGAGAAAGATTGTCATACTGGGGAAAAGAGGGAAAAAGTGGTAAAATAAGATCTAAAAAAAGGAGGTTAAAAACAAGGTAAAATTTCTTGAAGAGGCAAAGAAAACCTAATATAATTGAGAGAAAGAGGGGAGGGAGATGAGAATTGTGTAAATTTTACTCTTATCAGGTTGGGTTCTAAAAGTGTATATCAGACCCTTGATTTCACATAGAAACTTGTCTGTTGCTAGAGGGAAGTGGGAGGGAAAGGAGGAAAAAGAAAGGGATAAACTATTAGAAGGGAAAATAGAAGAATCAGGGGAAAGGAGTTAAAAAAGGGGGAGGGGATCTAAAGGGTGGTGGATTGTTTGGGAGAGGGGATCATCACAAGCAAAGTACTGAGGAGGGGGCAAGGGAGAAAGGGGAAAGGAAAGGGGAAAACATAAATTGGGTAAATAATAAAGAATTAGTTATTCTAACTGTGAATGTGAATGGGACGAACTCTCCCATAAAGCAAAAGCGGATATCAGACTGGATTAATAACCAGAATCCCACAATATGTTGTCTACAAGAAACACATCTAAAACATAGTGACACATATAGGATGAAGATAAAAGGCTGGAGCAGAACCTATTATGCTTCAGGTGAACAAAAAAAAGCAGGGGTAGCAATCCTTATCTCAGATCAAGTAAAAGCCAAGATAGATCTAATCAAAAGACATAAGGAAGGAAACTATATTTTATTAAAGGGTACCATAGATAATGTAGCAATATCAATACTAAATATAAATGCACCAAGTGCAATAGCATCCAAATTCCTAGGGGAGAAATTAAGAGAGATGCAAGAAGAAATAGACAGCCAAACTATACTAGTGGGGGATCTCAACCTTGCTCTCTCAGAATTAGATAAATCAAACCACAAAATAAACAAGAAAGAAACTAGGGAGATAAACCAATTGTTAGAAAAGTTAGGTATGATAGATCTATGGAGAAAGTTGAATGGAGACAGTAGGGAGTTTACTTTTTTCTCAGCAGTCCATGGAACCTATACAAAAACTGACCATGTGTTAAAGCATAAAAACCTCAAAATCAAATGCAGAAAGGCAGAAATAGTAAATGCATCTTTTTCAGATCATGATGCAATAAAAATCACATGCAATATAAGGCCAGGAGAAAATAAACCAAAAGTTAATTGGAAATTAAATAATCTAATCCTGAAGAATGAATGGGTGAAAGAGCAAATCATAGACACAATCAATAATTTCATCCCAGGAGAATGACAATAAGGAGACAACATACCAAAATTTGTGGGATACAGCCAAAGCAGTTATAAGGGGCAATTTTATATCTCTAGATGCTTACTTGCACAAAAAAGAGAAAGGAAAGATCAACGAATTGGGCTTATTATTAAAAAAACTAGAAAAAGAACAAATTAAAAA
>JAJPUD010000539.1:627039-664877 GCA_023553655.1 Myrmecobius fasciatus | reverse complement strand
AGAGACTCCTGTCTGATCTCTGCCACCATGGCTCCACCTTATAATACACTTTCATAATGAAACATTTACCATTATTTAATTGATTAGATTTGCAAGGTATTTGTTCATTCTACAGCATGTTGAGTTTATCTTAGATGGTAGTTTTGAAATCTAGTAGACAGTGGTGCTTTTTAGAACCTTATAATCCCATTATTAGACTTCCACCAAAATATGACTAAGAATTTAAAATAGACTCACACAAATATTCTTTTCTTTTCTGTAAAAAATGTGGCTTTTTATAAGTTGAGAATACAAAATGGTTAACTAAGCATAATATTTATGCTTAGTAGGACAGCCAAATGGTACAGTGCATAGAGTACTCAACCAGAAAGATTCATCTTTGTGAGTTCAAATATGGCTTCAGACACTTACTAGGTGTGTTACCCTGGGTGAGTCACTTAACCCTTTTTAAATCACTTTCCTCATCTATAAAATGAGTTGGAGAAGAAAATGGCAAATCCCTTCAGTATCTTTGCTGAGAAAACCCTAAATGAGGTCGAGAGTCAGACATCCCGAAAAAATGACAACAGCAAAAACACAACAAATAGTAAACAACAAGAAAGCAAAGATATAATATAGAGCAAACTTTGTAACTGTGTCATGGAAAGAAAAACAACTGTTTTTATTTAAATAAAAAAAAAAAAAAAAAAAAAAAAAAAAAAAGCTTTCCTTCATCCATAATTACAAGCCAAGGCAGAGAAAAGCATCAATTGATCCCTAAAAACGGGAAGTTTCTATGGGTCAAGTTGGATGCTCATTTACACTGAAATGAAAACATTCTAACAAAAAACAATTCTAACAATTCCATGTTAGAATATGAAATTGTTAATGTCAAGAAAGAGAAGATATAGGCTCTTTCTTCTACAACAGACAAATAATACCTTAAATGTGATGTTTATTTTCTAAGAATCAACCACTATCAATTACTAACTTTAATGTACTGCCAGACCTGAGTTGCAAACCTTCTGTGACTCTCTCCTTTATATCTGAAAACATCCTGTGGTTTTCCAACCTCAGGCTTTGTGTCTAGTTGACTAGTCAACAGGCATCTAAGTATTCGCTATGGTCCAGACACATTGCTTATCATTGGGGATACAAAAAAAAAACAAAAACAAAAAACATAATCTCTGCCCTTGAGGAGTTTGTGTAGTAATGAAAGAAGCAACATATAATGTTAGGATATATACAATATCTATAAATAGATACATCTGTTTGTGTGTGTATTTGTGTACACTCATGTTCGTTCACACATGCATGAACATATTCATGTTTATGAAAAGCAAGGTGGACACTGAAATTGCAAGTCTGAGTGACTGGGAGAATGGTATTATCCTTAGCAAAGGGAGAGAGGGAGGGAGGAAGGAAGGAAGAGAGAGAGAAAGAGAGGGAAGAAGAGAAGAGAGAGAGGAGGGAGAAAAGGAAGGAGGTAGGAAAGGAAAGAGGAGAAAGGAGGAAGTAAGGAAAGAAGGGAGGGAGGAAAGGAGGGAAAGGAGGAAGAAAAGAAAGGAGGGAGGAAAAAAGGAATGAAGGAAGGAAGGAAGAAAGAGAGGGAGGAAGGGAGGGAGGGAGGAAAAGGAGGGAAGAAAAGAAAAAATAGAAGGAAGAGAGAGAGAAAGAGAAGGAAGGAGAAAGGGAGGGAGGAAAGGAAAGTGGGAAGGAAAGAAAGAAAAAAGGAAGGAAGAATAGCATACCAAGTCAAATGCTAAATGCATTACAAATATTATCTTATTTGATACTCCCAATGTAGGTATTATTTTTATCCTCATTTTATAAGTAAAAAAACTGAGGTACAGAGAGATTAAATGATTTTCCTAGAGTCACAGACCTAGTGTCTGAAGCTAGATTTGAACTCATGTTTTCCTGGTTCCTGTGCCGTCCAGAAGAAAAAGATGATTAGCAGTATCGTAGGTGGTAGAGATGATGAGGTTGATACAGGGCCACTAGATTTGGCCATTAAGAGACCACTGGTATCTTGAAGTTCAGTTGCATTTGAATGATGAGGTTAGAAGTTAGACAACAGTGATTTTTAAAAAGTACAAGGAGAAATGGTACTAAGTGTATAGACTTTCTCAAGAAGGTGATAACACTTAACAGAGATTAGCTACATAAGAAAGGAGAGTTATGGGTTAACAGCTAGTAGGGATAGTTAAGATCAAGTGAGGATTTTAAAAGGATGGGAAAGAGCTGAATGTATTTATGGGCAACACTGGTAGAATCAGTAGAAAGCAACTGACTGCTGATAAGAGAAAATAGGAAGGCCAGGGAGGGCAATCTGCTGAAAAGGACAGGAGGGGATAGACTTAGACATGCATGTACAGCAAGAATTTTTGACTTTTTTTGTGTTCTGCACTCCTTCATCAGCTTAGTGAAGCCAATGGTACCCTTCTTGAAATTATGTTTTTAAATGCATCAATTTCTTTTAATTGTATAAACTTAAATCATATCATAGGTTTCATTTGTGATACTATTTATTTTTACATAGGATTACATTGGAAACCAAATACTGTATTATGAAATATAATTAAAGTTGTAAAATATAGTTATAGTTTTAAAAAAGAATAAGTTCACAGTTAAGAACCTTTAATAGATGGATTAATCTTGGCAAAAGGAAGAGCCACTTCTTCATTTCAGACCTGAATGGAGAAATCTGGGGGTTTCTACAGCTCTTTCTCAAATATTTCTATAGGTAAAGCTACTTATTTCTCCTTTTCAGAGTTGAAGAAAGTCTAATAATCCCTAAAGTGAATCTTCCTTGTCACTCATCTGCTCTTTTAATGATTGGAACAGAAAACCTCACTGTTCCTTTCCCATTGTGGGCAGCTAAAGAAAGGACCTCAAATCACATGATGCTTTAAAATAAAATTTCTCAGACAGACAGTTACCATGTCACTCACTCCCCTAATTCCTGATACTTCTCATTCCATATCCTTTCTGATAAATAAGTCATCTCCATTTTAGCACTTCTATCTTGCTTCTAGTGGCAATTACCCTTCCTTTCTGAAGCCATTAGGGGGGAAAATGTAATTTAAAAGCATAAGTATACTGTGGTCTCTTCACACACACACATGCATATATATGTATATATACATATATACATACATATAAACACAAATAAATGCATACATGCACTCATAAAGATGCAGGCACTGAACAGAATGGCTTAGATAGCTACTGGGGGTGTACTAAATCTGTGAGTATTTTACATTGCTATTAATTATAATGGAACTAATTTGGATCTGCTCTGTCAAACTCAAGGAAATTGAATAATCTCAATAAAAAAGAACAGATTAGAGTGTTTAGTGATCTTCTATTACTTTGTTCAATTTTATGTTGTACATAATTAGCAAATTAAATTCTGTAGAGGATTTAATTACCAGTTACATCAGACAACCACTTTAATTTGGGGTGTATTTATTGGAAGGAGGGGGGAAAGAAAATTTCCAAGATGCAAGAAGTTATTGCTTAACAAACTTTCATGCCCTAAGTAAATCATCATCATTATTTGGAATGGAGGAAGTAAGGTCCTTTTTAGATAAGGGATAAATAAATTGTGCAGAATTAGAGTACGGCAATAGCAGGAATGGAATGTTTCCTTTTCACCCATATAAACTGGACATTGAACCAAAACTTCATATTAAGAATTTAAATCCCAAAGACTCAGAGATGATGAGATTTGGAAGGAGTTTTAAAGGTTATCAAATCCAACCCCTTCATTTTACTGCTGAGAAAACTGAATCTCAGAGAGATTAAATACTTACCCAGGATTATTCAATTTGTCCCACTCCATTCCACATACCCTATTTAACAAAACTGGCCACTAGTAACAAAGAGAAGAGACATGATTTAAAAGATGCTATACAGTAAGTCAAGGCAGGGCCACACCTAGAGTTGGAAACTCTTGAATTCAGTAAATACTCTGAACTATCTGAGCCTATCCATGTGACTCAAACTCCTGAATATCTGCTTCCCCAGGCTCCATTATCTGACTCTTCTTTCTGGTTTTTAATAGTATTTATACATATCTCCTCTCTTTTGACATTTTCCTTCCATCATTCCCACTCCTCCCAATTTGGGATTTATTCAGATCCCAAAGGACCCAATTTATTTGTTGATTTACAACCTCAAGCTAGCCCTCAGCCAATCAGAAACTTTCCTGGTTTCTTCCAGGCCATTTATTGATGCTATATTGATCTACATTCCTATTTAATTGCTTGCTAAACTAGATCTTTTACTTCCCCCTACCTAAAGGGGAAGGATAAAAATAAATCCATAAAATATTAGTTATGCCTAAATACTTAGAAAAAATACAAACCAATACTTAATTCAATCTCCAAATTCATAATTGACCTCCTATTTCCTTATAGTATTTACCCTTGGTTAATTTTAAAATGAAAAAAATTGTCAATTATGGGAATTCCACCTTTATCTTTCCCATACCACTCTCTAGATTTGTACCTAAGGGCTTTGAGGGCTTGGGACTTTGTCCTGGTTTTGAGGATATATTTTCAGGGGCAAGAGAAGTGATTAGTTTCTCTTGTTCATTCCCTAACATACTCTTTAGATGGGTGGTGATGTGGTATTACTATTATACAGTTAAAAAATGAAAACAGAGCCCAATACATAGCTTCAGGGCTATTTATGACCTTGAGAAATTGCCTGAGAAATTTTTACACAGTCTCAGGTATATAGATATATAAAATAAGTATACAAATTAAACATTTACTGATAACAAATTATAATTTTGTGACCCTCACATTCAGTTATACAACCCCATATATGGTCATGACCCACAGTTTAAGAAGCTTTGGCTCACATGACTTGTCAGTATGAGGAGTATTTATAAGTACAAAGTATTGAATTAAAGATTATCAAGAGAAAAATATAACCATCTAATAGACAGGAATATGTTATAAAGTCTTAGTTTATCATTTCAACCATGAGCTATTATATGCATGCAAAATAGATGAATGTAAAAGCATTCTCAATGTTTATGGGAAGGGGAAAAATTCACTATAAACCAATATTTTTCATAGGTATCAAGTAATGGGCAAGAAATGTTTCTGAGGTATCAGTAGCAAAGCAGAATATCTGAAGAGCTTCTTTTCCTTTGAAACTCATTTGGGTTGTAGACCACTTTTTCTTTAATGGACTACTCTCTACATTGGTAAATAAATAAGAACTTTTTATAAGATATTTCTGACTTTCCAAGTAATTTCCTAAATGTATTAGATCTATCTTGACTTGTGAAAACAATGTTTATGTTTAGCTTTAGTCACTATTAGCAATTAGTAAATCATATATGTGAAGCCTTTATTTGTCTCTAAAAAGCACATATCTAGATGAGGTCTGCACTCAACTGTAGGAATCATGGATACACTAGATTTTGCTGGCATAAGAGATGGTTTTTAGGGAGCATTGACAAACTAGCCGTTCTCTTAACAAGCTCTTGCAGGCTTATTGTGTCCTTAGGTGGACTGGAAGTTACATTTCCATATACCCCACTCCCTTATTTGTGACCTCATCAATGGAAGCATCCATTGATACTCCAATGATGTAGATTGCAAGCCATTCATGCCTACCCAGACTATAAAACTCCTGCCTACATCTTCTTATATATTCATCACAAGAGTTCTACCCATCATGCTCAGGGTCTTCCTTGAGTTCATTGGTGTTGAAGATTAAAACTGGAGAAATAGGATTCTGTAAGCCATCTGCTCTCAACTTGGCTAGCTCTCCTCTGTCCTTAGATCAACGTCTATTATAGAAAATTTTCTAGCATGGTTAAAAACAAGGAAATCATGTTAGTATTTGAATATGGAAGAGTTCTGGTAATCTGCAGTGGCCATAATTTCTGTAAAAATTTTAGTGATAGGCTATTGTTCCATGGGATATTTTCAGAATAATTTCACATCTAATAGAATAGATGCTCCTTGAGGGCAGGAACTATCTTTTTATTCTCATTTCTCCTACATATCCCTTCCATTAATTTTCTTTTCTCTATTTCTTTTCTTTCATATTTGTATTGCGGGCATCTAGCACATGGTCCAGCATATAGTAGGTGATTAATAAATTAAACATCCTTAAAAATTTAATAAGTGAATAGTCTTTCTAAATTTATGATTAATCTTTTGAGAAACTCACCCTTGTTATACTTTCAGCACTTTCAAGATCCCAATTGACAGGTGACTGCTATATTAATGGGGGAAATTTACTGGGCAGCTTTGCATAATTAGCTAACGGATAATACATTTCAGTTACTTTGGGAGTTGGCTTTTCAGAAGAAGGAGAAAAATAAAGAGGAAAAAGATGAAGGGTACATCAACCAAAGAGAAGTTCATTAATTATGACAATGTTCAAGATGCCAACTTTGTTTTTTATAACAATAACTTTTTGTTTTTCAAAATACATACAAAGATAGTTTTCAACATTCACCCTTGCATAACCTTGTGTTCCAAATTTTTCTTTCTTCCTCATGTTCTCCCCTCTCCCCTATACAGCAAGCAATCCAATATAGGCTAAATGTGTGCAAATTTTCTAAACATATTTCAACATTTATCATGCTGCACAAGAAAAAACAGATCAAAGGGGAAAAATGAGAAAGAAAAAACAAGCAAGCAAACAACAGCAACAAAGGTGAAAATAGTAAGTTGTGATCCACATTCAGTCCCATAGTCCTCTCTCTGGATGCAGAAGACTCTCTCCATCACAAGTCTATTAGAAGTGACCTGAATCATCTCATTGTTGAAAAGAGCCAAGTCTATCACAGTTGATCATCATATAATCTTGTTGTTGCTGTGTACAATGTTTTCTTGATTCTATTCACTTCACTTAGCATCAGTTCATGTAAGTCTTTCCAGGCCTTTCTGAAATCATCCTGCTGATCATTTCTTATAGAACAATAATATTCCATTGCATTCATATAATATAATTTATTCAGCCTCTCTTCCCCATACCAGACTCCAATTTCCTCCTCTTAATTTGACCCACTTATTTTCAATGATCAAACAAGTTCTGACTGATGGCTATCTAACTTTTATAACAATTTCAAATAACATAGAAAACAAAATTAAGCAATTAAGGAATAACTTTCCTAAATGCTAGATGCATGGGACTGTATGCCATAGAAGATAGAATTGACTTTTCTCTCTACCTCTTTCCTCATTCTCTCACTGCTCAGAGGAGAGCAATTGGAATTAGTTTAGTATGAAAAGTCTGACTTCACCATCTGTGGATGAAGATGAAATTGAAAAGTATTAGAGACCAGACATGTACATCTCACTAATCCTTCTATTGGTTTCACAAACTAGTCTACTCTTTACAGTTTTTGTCTATCAGTTTGGAGATAGCCAACACTTATTATTATTCTGAGAATGTAGAATCAAGTCCCAGCTGGGGCTCTGCCTAGAGTCCCATTCTCTTCATTTTGGTCACTATTGTCTTTTCTTGGAAATCTATTCTATATCAAAAAAGCCACAGGAACCTGTGAGGAGCCTGGGTAATGTTTACCTGACATCTCAGTCTACCAAATGTCCAAAGCAATGACTGAGGGAGATATGAGCCAAGAGAATGACCTTGGAAAATGTTATCATTATGCTAGAGTGGAAAGTTCATGCAGGGAAAGCCTGCACAGTAAAGTTTCTCACATAAGTTACAAAGGGAATAATATATTATAAAGAATAATATAAATTCAACATGAAAGCAGAAAGGATAACACTTACAATTTATATAAATGTTTCTTCTACTTGAGAAAGGAAACCTCCAAAAATGGGGATTATGCCAAAGGTTTCAGTATTCTATGTGCAATAAATGGACCCACCCACATAAGGGCTTTTCCTCATCACTCAATCATAATTCTACATGCAGAAATTAAAAAATTATCAACACATTGAATAATGAAATGAACTGAAAGAGTTTCACATACCACTGACCAAGAGAAACATCACTTTTAAATTCTCTTCAGTCCAATGAATAGTGCATTTCCTGGACTAAAATGCCAAAATCTCTGTTAACTAGTCCTGGATATTACAGGTTATATTGATTCTTTATTATTGATGCTATTGCCTCAGCTCTGAAAAATTATGAAAGCATTTGTCAATAAGAGAATGAAAAGAATGAGAATAGGAAGAAGAGCTAGCCAGTGAAAGGAAGAGAAAAAGAATAAGTGTTACTAAGGGCAGGATAACTGAAGAAATGAGAAGAAAAGTAACAACCAAGGGGATCAAGAAAAGCTTCATATAGGTGATGACACCTGATTTTGGCTTTGAAAAAAATCCCAAAGGATTTTAAGAGTTAGAACTAAGGAGGGAATACATTTCAGACATATGGAACAGCCTGTGCAGTGAAATAGAGGAAGGAGATGGGATACAAAATTCAAGGAAGAGTAGTTACATGAAAGTGGACCAATTTTGCTAGAACACAGAGTGCACAAAGGAGATTAAAATGAAATAAGCCTAGAAACCTAAGCTAGACTGAGATCGGAGAGAATTGTAAATGTCACTCCAGAGTTTATATTTTATCCCAGAGCCTATAAAGAGTCATAGATAATTCTTGATCAGGGGAAGAACATGGTCAGTTCTTGCATGAAGGACATTATTTACTAGTTGCAGAACATGGGTTGCAAAAGGGAATAAGGAAGCAGAGAGGTTAGTTAGGAGGTTATTGCCATTAGTTTTGTAAGAAGTAATGAAGAGCTGAACTAGTTGGCAGTTATGTGAATGGATAGGACAGATGCAACAAATGTTATGGAGAAAGAATTGATGAGTTGACAACTTATTGTATATAAATATATACATATGTACACACACACACACATATATATATATATATATACACACACATATATATATATATACAGAGAGAGAGAGAGACAAAGAGAGGGGAGAGGTAAAGAGAGGATAATTCTAAGGTTTTAAGCCTGAATTCCTTGAAAGATGATGGAACCCTTTATGAAAATAGAAACTCTGGAAGAGGCCAGGTTTAGGAAGTAAGACAATACCTTCCACTTTGAACAATTTGAGTTTTAGATGTCTTTGAGAACTAGAGGTGGATGTGTTTAACAGTCTATTAGAGAGGCAAGACTAGAGATCAGAAAAGGTTGTTGGTTTTTGTCCTTTGTCCTCGAGGACATCAGGGAGATAATGCCATCACATGCAAGTAAATTGAAGTTAAGTGAGGATTTAAACTGTCCAAGTTACCAGCCTCACTTTCCCCTCCAGAGCCATCTGGGTCCAGTGGTCAGATACATATCAGAAAATTGAAATATTTGCAAAGCAGGTTGCAATCCTTAATGTGCTATATAAATGCTAGTCATTATTGTTAACTATATGATAAATGGATCTATGAAATGTTAGCTGACCTTGGTGAGAGAGGATAGAGAAAAAGGAGAGAAGGTGGCCCAGGTCAGGTTTAGGGGAGAAGCCTATGGTTAGATGTAGAAGTGAAGAATGGAGGGAGAAACTTGAATAAATGATCCAATAAAAGAATCTGAGAAGAGACAGGCAGGCAGAGAGGTAATTGGTGATTCAGGAGAGGATTGTTTAAAAAAAAAGTCAATGGAGATAAGGGTCAGCGGTGTTCAAATCTGGACAGAAGTCATGAAGGATGAAGACTGAGAAAACATCATCAGATTTAGCACTGAAGAGAGCCTTCATTAATCTGAGAGAAAGCAATTTCAGTTAAACCACAGGAAATCATATTGAAAGGGACTGGGAAATTGAAGCTGAGGAAGTCAAGGTAACCTGTTTCAATGAGTTTTTTCCTAGTATTTGGTCGTGAGAGGGAGGAGAGATGGAAGTCAATACTTGAGGAGGTGTTGTAACTAAATAAAGGATTGGAATATTTTGTATTTGTTTAAGGATGAAGAAACCTACTCCTGTCGATAGGCAGCACAGAAGGAGTCAGTGATGGATAAGAGGAAATTGAAGTTGATTAAAAGCTGGGGGATATCTGAGAGGGCAAACTCCCAGAGAAGGTGGGAAGGGACAAGATCAAGGAGCATAAGTAGAGGGATTAGTCTTAGAAAAGAATAGAACTGAATTTTTTTTACAGACTGGAGATAATGGGAAATGACTTAAAAAGACTTTTCCATGTGTAATAGGAAAGAATAGAGAGTTGTCTAAATATTCTCCATGGTTTTTTGGGGGGTTTTTTGTTGTTTTTTTTTCAATAAAGTAAGATGGCATGATCCTCCACCCAGAGGAAGAGGGAAGGGGTGCTGGAAAACTTGCTGGAAGAACAGCCAGTATGAAAAATATGAAAAAGAATGTAACAAAAAAATAAAAGGATTGCCAGACAGATGTGAGGGGCTAGCTGAGATTATATATATATATATATATATATATATATATATATGTATATATATATATGTAATATGTCTGCAATGACTGTCCTCTGCTCTTGGAATTGGTAGTGGTGGTGGAGGTGATTTTTTGGTTCTTTGTCCTCAAAGAAAAGCCATGACATCAGGGAGGTGATTCTATGAAATGCAAGGATTTCAGTGAGGGAGGACTGTGCAAGGTCACTTGCCTCACTTTCCCCTCCAGAGCCATCTGGGTCCAGTGGCCAGATATAGATCAGGAAGACTGGAGATGGCCCTGGATGTAATGGGAGATCTTGGTTTTTTGAAGCTAAGGCTAAGTGGTAATTGAGGCAATAAACCTCTTCTTTCATTCAGTCAAAAAAATCTAAGTAAATAAATCTGGGAGGGAAAGACTCTCAGGGTTTCTGGATAAAGTAGAAATGATTCTCTTTATATTCAATCTGAATCAATTAGGACTCAAATACTGACCAAATGGGTCTTGGCCTGGGACCATTTTCTAAGTGAAGCCTTCTCTAAGTGCCCCAATTGCTCGTCTCCTCCATACTTGTCTAATTTTTAAATATATTATAGAGGTATATGTTTATTAACTTTCTATTTATACTATATATACTTGTATATGTACTTGTCTCCACCTTTAGAGTGTAAACTCCTGGAGAGCAGCGATTCCTTCATTGTATGAAAAAGACCTTGATAGGGTTAAGTTGATTACAGAATTATTTTTTTTTTTGCTTTTTTTGCTGAGGCAATTGAGGTTAAGTGACTTGCCCAGGGTCACACAGCTAGGGAATGTTAAGTGTCTGAGACCAGATTTGAACTCTGGTCCTCCTGACTTCAGGGCTGGGGTTACAGAATTATTGACCTCAATGCAGCAATAATAGTAGTAGTAGTAGTAGTAGCAGCAGCAGCTGGCATTTATATAGTGCTTCAAGATTTGTGAAGCACTTTACAAATATCATCTTGTTTGCCCCTTGTTTGCCTTGGGAACTGAATACTATTATTATCACCATGTTACATATGAGGAAACCTAGGGTCACAGAGTTAGTTGGTATTTAAGGCAAGATTCAAATTCAGGTATTCCTGACTTTAAGTCCTGCACTTTATCCACTCTACCACCAGAAATCACAGTTCCAATGCTTGGAATAAAATCCTTCTTTATCTCCATTTCTTAAGAGTCTCTTGTTTCATTTAGGTCTCAGTTCCACCATCATTTTCCATCTACCCCAAGCTAATAGTGTCCTCTCTCTCAAAACTATCAAATTTATGAGTAACATAATGGTATGCATGTATATATTATACATGTACAAATATATGCATGTATAAAATATGTGTAATGTAAGTCTATTGGTGATAAGAACTGTTTAATTTTTCTCTTTATATATCTTGTCCAGTCAGCCAATCTTTCAGTCATTCAATCAATATGAATTTATTAAGCACCCACTATGTGCCAGATACTGTCCTAAGTCCTGGGAATACAAAGAAAGGCAAACCAGTCCTAAGTCCAAAGGAACTCATACATCCTTATGGAGAAACAATATGTAAATAATTAGGTACATAATACATAGTTCAAATGAAGGTAATCTGAGGGACAAGGAATAGGAAGGATAGAGAAAAAATATTTCATCTGAGTCTTCAAGGAAGTCAGAGAAGTGGGCAAGTGGAAGTGAAGAGCATTGAATGAAAAAGGAGAGAAGAGAAGGAGAGAGGGAGAGAATCACATTCAAGGAACACAAGTGGAGCTTAATAAATTCTTGTTGATCAAGTAATTGCCTTGCATGTAAAAGGTGTTTAATAAATGCTTGTTGAATTGAACTTTATTTTCACTGTGTTATCTCTCTTGGCTATACCTGCCATCATTTCTAGATGGGGCTTCTTAGAGTTTTTCAGGTCATCCCATGAGGAACAGCTCATAGATATCAAAGCTGAATATTCCTGATTCCCCACATTGTGTCCATTTTATTTCACAATTCACTAAACAAATATTGATTGGATGCCCTGAACCCTCTCCATCCCTCAGGGCTGTGGTCCACAGGGATAGTTTTAGGGCACCTCATATCCTGGGTTCTGGGCCTACAACCAGGTGGGACAAAGGCAAGGTCAAGGGTCAATTCCCCCAGGAACAAATTGAGCTATTTTCTTCACAAATCATTCCAAAACCTTGTGTACAAAGGCACCCAATCAATATTCATTAAGTGAAATGTGAAGTAAAATGGACCCAATATGGGGAGTCAGGAATACTGAGTTTCAGCCTCAGTTTTGATATGTATGAGTTGTGTGACCATGGGGTGGTCATCTTACTTCCATAAAACTTCGTTTTCTCATCTATTAAATGGGGATAATAAAATTCTGTACTGGAAGGGACCCTAATCTCTAGTCCAATCATTCTCAGATGATGAAACTAAGGCTTGAAAAGAGCACATGATGTGACCGATGTCATATGGATGTTAAGTAGCAGATGCAAGATTCATATCCAAGTCCTAGTGTTCTTTCCAGTCCTAGACACTGGACTATTGGAGAAAGTCTTCTATAAATTATAATGTGATTACAGTGCTCTGTAAACTTCAAAATGTGTATCATCATCCCTAAAAATAACAGTAGGCATTATTATTAGCAATTTCAGCTTTATCTTAAAAGGTGAGACTGATTTAATTGCAAAAATAATAATATTATTATCAAAGGTACTCTGAGTGCCTTTGGGTTTAATCGTCTTGACTTTTGGGAGTGAGGAAGAAGGGGTAGGATGAAAAAAATGATGGAATATAAACTTCTTTCCAGTAGGGATTCTTTCATTTTTTGTATTTTGTACCCCCTAGCACCTAGCACAGTACCTGGCACAGTCATGGACTTAATGATTGATTGACTGATTGATGGTGATAAGACTGACAGGTAATACTTCAAAGAGCCATACTTTCTTTCAAATGTTCTTGCTTCCTCCCCAACCTGCCAAAGTAACTTTCCTTTCCTCCTTAGCTAGAAGTTCCACCATGAGATGACAACTAAAAGCTCAGGACCACTATGGGCTTGGGTTCTTTTAGCCAACTGACTCCCTTGTTCCTCCTTCCCATCCTCCAAAGAGGTTATTTTCTGTAAACCTCTCTGACCTTGCTGGACTGTTTCTTCCTTCATTGTATAAGGAGATTATGACTCATAGCTAAGCTGTGCTCTCACTCCTGAGGTCAGTGGGAGGGAGGGAAGGAGGCAAAGACACAGACCATCCCCTGAGTACCTTTAGCTACCAGTCTTTCCCATTGGTACAATCCTCATGTTCTGTTCCCCACAAGGCAGAGGCAGCTCCCTTTCTTTGGGGACCCCTTAGATATTTGAAACCATTTCAGGTCTGGCAGGGGAATAGTGGGATCAGTGGGTCTGGGTGATGGGAACATGTGAGAGAAGGCTTTTCCCTGGCTAGAGAAGCAGTGTGATATAATAACACATGGTATTTATTATATTAAGGTTTTTATATGCATTATATAATTTCAGCCTTAAAACAATCAAATATGTTAAAGGAATGGTAGATTATCTCCTTTTTTGAGATGTAAAACCTGAGTGATTAAAAACCTAGACCACCATCCCACAGCTAGGAGGTATCATGCAGGATTCAAACCTGAGCTCTGAGCAATATTAACAACATCATAATATCTTTAGTATAGCAGAAAAAACATTGATTTTAAATTAGAGTTAGAGGATGTGTGATTGGAACCAGACTTCCCTACTTATTACTTTGGGCAAATCAGTTCACTTCTGTTCATCAGGACAGATCCACTTACTGTCTCCTCCTCTTTGTACAGGCTGTCTCCTCTATGCCTAGAATTCTTCCCTCACTTATACTTCTTAATTTCCCTCATTTCCTTCAAGAATCAGTTCAGATGCTATTTTCTTCAAAGAGGGCTTTCCAGGTCCTGTCAGATGCTAGTGCCTTCTCCTCTCAGATTACCTTCCATCTACTCTAAAATGTATCTAGTTATTTGCATGTTGCCTTCCTCCTTTGAATGTGAGCTTCTTGAGAGAAGGGAGTATTTTTGCCTTTCTTTGTTTGCCTAGCACTTTACACAACTTGTTGAATGACTTACTCTATTCTTATTATAATGAAGTTGTCCTTTGTTGGTTAATCATTTTTCAGTTGTCTGATGCTTTGTGATCCCAGTATTTCTTGACAAAATACTGGAGTGGTTGGCCATACCTTCTCCACAGATGAGGAAACTGAGGCAAATGGGGTTAAGTGACTTGCTCAAGGTCACACAGTTAGTGTCAGATCAAGTTTGAACTCAGGAAGATGAGTCTTCCTTGCTCAAGGCCCAGCACTCTCTCCACTATGCCACTTATTTGCCCTTAATGAAAAAGTTAGACTAGATATTCTCCAATATCTTTAAATCTATGATCTTGTGATTTTCAACCTTCTCAACTACTAGGCTGATATTCACAAAATCTGAGTCCTGGAAGAGCTTGAGGGAGCTCATTTGGATCATTCCTGTGCTGTTAAGAAGAGTCATATGATTGATTACTTTTATTCGTGGGACCTGAAATTTTGCATTGTTAATAACATAAAACAAATACTATAGGTTTTTTTTAATGTATGTGTATGTATATGTATATTTATATATGTATGTATATTATGTGTGTAAGCACACATAAATATATACATAATGCATATACATAATATGTATGTATGATGGATATACATAATAAAAACAAGAATGTGAACAAGGAGGCTGAAGAACAAATGATCTCACCTCCTCTGCTTAGCTAATGTTTTTCTTGGATTCACCTTTATCACCTTGGGCACCTTTTGTGTCTTAGCTTTCTTATCCTTCCCACTGCTCTGATGGGTTTATTTGACCAAGTTCCCCAAAATGAGTTTCAGAGGACAAGGGACTCCATAGGGACTACACTATCATTGCAAATAAATTTTAAGTCTCAAGTCATATAGGACAAAAGTTTTTGATTCAACCCCCAAAACAAAGCATAGACAGATGCGAATTTCAAAGCACAGACCTAATGCTAAACTGGGAAAATTCCACCTGGCTTTTATTTATCAATGTGGCTGTTCCAAATTTCATCTATCACTAAATTGGTCCACCCTTATCAGGTAGAAGTTTTCTAATCACTTCACTTAAGGAAGTAGAAAGTCCTAAAGAGAAGAAATCCAGAACCAAGTTGCCTAGAGAAGAACATAGACAGCAAGGCAAAAGGCAGTGTGGTATGGTAAATAGATTCTAGGTTTGAAATTAGAAAGACATGGATTGCAGTCATTCCTCTGACACTAACTGTATATCTCTGGACAACTCACTTAACTTTTCTGAGTTTCAGTTTTTTTATCTATAAAAAGAGCGAGTCAGACTTGATGATCTTAAGTCCTAAATTTGATCTTGGGATTCTATTAGACAAACATAAATGTCTAGAAGAAAGAATCGATGCTCAGTGAAAAGTAGAGATAAAATGTCCAGCAAAGAGCACCATGATGATATCACCAAAAGGCATCTGAAACATTGAAGATATGAGTCACCATGGTCCCAGTTGTTTCCTTTTCATGTGTCTTCTATGAATGTGCCTCGGTCATTCCCTTGTTATGGGAGCTACCTGCTAGTGGCTGCTGGGAATCTGATTCTGATCAGCAGAATAGATCCCTTGATGTGAAAGGATGTTGACAATACAAGGAGACTGAGAGACAGTTGCATTCTCTGACCTCTCTTCTCTGACTTATTTTATTCCTAATTATTCAATATCTGCAGCAATAAAGGCTGATTTGCAACTCTTTCAAGTATGTTATGATTCACAGTTGTGGGGACTTGAAGAGAATTGACCTGCCCCTTCACACTTAGGCATGGTCCTTAACACCCTTTCTGTATATTTTCTTTATATGTACATCTTCCCTCACTGTTGATATGACAGTCTGAGTAAGTGTGTAATTCATATATAGAATGGGGAGATGTTTTCTTTTTTTTATTTGCTATATTATTTGCCTAAATGTTTTTGGTTTTGAGTTAATGGCTCATAAAAGTAAACACATAAATATGGATTCATGAACTGTAGTTTTAAGTAGTTACTAAACCTCAGGGTGCCTCAGATTTGGGATGGCTATTCTGGAGTCTACATGCAAGAGAGGGGACTACATATTATTGTCAATATTCAACACTTCCATCTACTTAGTGTCTGCCCTTCTCCCTTGAGGCAGGCATATCACACTGCTACTTTCCCTATTGGTACCCAAATGGTATTTCTTCCTGCCTGAGTTTAGTAAGAGATGAAAATAGGAATAATCACTTCATTTTAACTGATACCAACTTATGGAAATTATTTCATTATTGAAAAATTGTAGCTGGAGGGCATTTCAAACATTTTGCATTTTCCTTATTAGAGAGCTAATGGGTTTCCACCATCAATGAAGCCAATAATTTTCTAAGTAAGAAAGACGAATATTAAAATCTATCATGAAAGAAATGCATGGTTCTGCCCTTAAAACTTCATCTTTTCCCAGATGAATGATGTTAAACTAGGTTATGACAGCATCAGTAGGATCTGCAGTGGTTATGCCTAAGTAGTTGTGCCCATTCCAACAGGAGCAGGCTATAGATCATTGAGTGACAGAAACAGAGAGCTCCATAGGAAATAGCAATATAGGAAGGAAGGAAGGAAGGAGGGAGGGAGGAAGGGAGGGAGGGAAGGAAAGAAGAGAGAAAGGGAGGGAGGAAGGAAAGAAGGAAGGAGGGAGGAAGGGAAGGAAAGAAAAGAGAAAGGGAGGGAGGAAGGAAGGAAGGAAGAAAGGAAGAAAGAAAGAAAAAAGGAAGGAAGGAAGGAAGGGAGAGAGGAAGGAAGAAAGGAAGAAAGGAAGGAAAAGAAGGAGGAAGAAAAGGAGGGCAGGAAGGAAGGAGAGAGGGAGGAAGGAAGGAAGAAAGAAAGCATTTAGACATAGATGTATAGCTATTTATTTATTTATTTATTTATTTATTTATTTATTTATTTATTTATTACTATTATTATTATTGTCACAGAATTTGTTTAGCTGTATATATTTATTACTATTATTATTATCATCTCAGAATCTCAGAGCAGTAATGGATTTTGCTGGCTGTCAAGTCCAATTATCACCATTATCTAAAATCTTTTTTTCTAAAGAAAATCTAGTTTCTAAAATATGGTGCCCAGACCTGAAGCCAATACTCCAGGTGTCTTTTCATCAAGCCACAGTATTAAAAAAAATCACTTCTTATTCCTGAACATCATGCACCTCATAAGAGGCTGAAGTCTCTTCTTTAACTTCCATTTAAAAATCCTTTGGTCTCTATATTTCCATATCACCAGCATGTGGTAGCTACTCAGGAGATACTGCTGTTGCTTACATTCAACCCTCACCTGTCAGGTAGGTAAGGCAAAGATTAGGATCCCCTTTTTGAAGGAGAGAAAGCTGAGATCCAGAGAATAATGTGTTTCAAGTTTCACAGAGTGAGTATATGACCTGGGTCTAGGATCCAGGTTCCTGAAATCCAGCCCAGGTTCTCTTTCAATAAAGCCTTGTTACCTAATATACGAGAACTCAAAGCCTGATTAATCCTGGACAGGGAATGAGAAGATATTCTGAATAACCTGAGCAAGCCTATAGACTTGGAGCTTTCGCCCTGACCTCACATGTCCCAATGTCATTTTAATTATATGGAATCTCAAACCAAAGTTGTCATCAATTAATCAATCTTTATCAAGCATCTACTGTATGTCAGACACTGTGGTAAGCACTGGGGATGCAAAAAAAGGCAAAAGTTAGTCCCTGCAATCAAGGAGCTTATGTCTACTGGCGCCATGGATGAGTCCTTAGGCTACAAAAAGAGAAAGGAAAGCCATTTTTTGGTATCATTCTTATACTCTCAGTGCAAATTCATTCCATTAGAGATCAGTGTGCCATTGTAACCAACTTTCCACATACTTTCTTCTAGGAGCTGTGAGATAGTTATTTAGATGTGTCTTGTACTGAGATTTTTTTGTTCTTAATTTTGGCTGATTTTGCATCCTCTTTGACTTCCACAACTATACAGTGTATAAACTCCCATTTTCTATATTGAACTCTGTTGATAACTGTATTTTAATATAATTAAAGGCAGCTAAATGGAGTCAAGAAGATCTAAGCTCACATACATCTTCAGACACTTACTAGCTGTGTGACCTTAGGAAAGCCAACAACTTTTGTTTGATTCAGTGCCTTCAACTATAAAATGGGCATAATTATAACACCTACCTCTGAAGGTTAGTGTGAGAAAAAAATAAGATAATATTTGTAAAGTGCTTAACACAGTGCCTGACAAATAGTAGAGACTATATAAATGTGATTATTATCAATAATAACAAACAGTATTCTTATTAATAATGATAGCTAATATCATTACATCAGTTAATATTTCTATTAATAATAACTAGCATTAAAAATAATAATTAACATTTTTCTTATAACAATAGCTAAGATTTTTTAAGTAGCTAAGATTTACAATAGTTAATGCTATCAATTAGTATTGATAATACCTAACATTATTATTAATAGCTAATATTGATCTCATTAATGATAGCTGATATTTATAATAGTTAACACTAGCTAATAGTATTGTTAATATTAGTGTTAATAATAATTAACAATAATAATAACTAACATTTATATAGTATCTAATATATGTCAGGCACTGTGCTAAGCACTTTAAAAATGTTATTTCATTTAAAAATATTATTCTAAGAAAAGGGTACATAGTCTTCTCCAGGATGCCAAAGGGGTCTAACAAAGGCTAAGAATTCTTGGTATAACCTTTCTTAATCTTCCTTGAATGAGGAAGACCACTATATGTGCAGATCACTGCCTCTGCTCAAAATAATTCAGTGGTTCCCTATTGTTCAGGAAACTAAGTTCCATGAAACACAGAACACATATTTAAAGTAGAAAGGGATGTTACTTGTCCTTGTTTAAAGGATAAGGAAACTGAGGTCCAGAGAGGATGCCTCAGATCACACTGGGAATAAATGGCAGAGCCAGGGGATGAACTCAGTTCTTTTAGACTCAGAATACAATACTCTTGCCGCTGTACCCATTCCTTAGCCTGGCTTTCAAGCCTCTGGCACCTGGATCACTCTACCTTCACAGTCTCATCTCCTATTTGTCTTCACCTATTTTGTGCTCTAGTCAAACTATTATATGCACACCATGCTACCCACCTACCCCATGGTTTTCCATCTTCACATCTTTGCTCATATTGCTTCTTATGCCTGGAAAGTCGACTTCTTGTTGAATTTCCCCTCATCTTCTGAGCCTTCACTTAAATGTAACTTCCTCTAGGAAATCTAGGATCCCTTTCCCAACCCTGTCCCAAGGCAATAATGACCTTTCTCATCTTGACCTGGTACCTGGGTTATACCTTTCTTATGCTCTCATGTATTCTTTTATGTTATAGAGAAGGGAGAAGATAGAGGGAATAGAGGAAATAGTTCAAGTACCACCCATGACACAAACTGTCTGTGTGCCTCTGGCTAAGTCACAATCACTCAGTGCCCCCAATCATCTCTCTAAAACTGTAAGCTCCAGAGGTGATGTTGACTTGCGTTAAATAGAAGGCTTCTTCTCCAGGTGCTCCTTAGAGGGCTCAAATCTCAGATCTGATTCAAAATATATATACATACACATATATATGTATATTATATTTATAATCTGTGCATGAGTCATATTTCCTAATAAGCCTATGTGTTCCATGAAGGTAGGGACTATAGACCATTTATCTTTGTATTCTTCCCCATTTGTGGAATTGCTTAATTGAACTGCATGTGTGTGTGTGTGTGTGTCTGTGTTTATGTGGTGAATGGGGCAGATAGCTCAGAGTCCAGACACAGCCATCTATGTGAGAGGAACCATCTCCTTCTTTACAACTCCCACTTTCTATTTTTCTTTGATATTTTCTATATGAGGATCTGGGTCATACGGACAATCACCTATCAGACAAGCAGAGTCATTGATCTCTAGCACTTCAGGGCTTCCTGTGAGTTTAGAATTTGGTATTGTATCTCTGGATATTAATCAATGTGATTTTACAGATCAAATTAGTATAAATAACTTTGACTGAACTAACAGATCAAGAAGCAGAATGATAACATATCCATAAATATACTCCACAGGGCCTTTCCAGTTTCTTCAAATCAAATGAGACATGCATAAAATGCTTAGCACAGTACTTGGCACATAATAAGTGTTTTATAAATGCTTATAGACTGAATGACTGATTGTTCTTATCTGATGAAGGTACTAGTGGTAACATTTTCTCATTTACTTCAAGTAGAATGGTTGTAATTGGTTGGCTCAATCAATCTCCACCTTAACAAATTTAAATAAGAGCCATAAATTGAAGAGCTGCTTTCATTGTCTCCTTGGTTAATTCCAAGACAGCTTCAGAACAAAGTAGGAGCAGCTTTTGACAAACTATCATTTGATGGGTAAAATTAAAAATGGGTCATTAAGGAGAGAATGGGCT
This sequence comes from Myrmecobius fasciatus, assembly GCA_023553655.1. Taxonomy (NCBI): domain Eukaryota; kingdom Metazoa; phylum Chordata; class Mammalia; order Dasyuromorphia; family Myrmecobiidae; genus Myrmecobius; species Myrmecobius fasciatus. Next base: position 644,036 of record JAJPUD010000539.1, on the reverse strand, counting down.
GAATTGTCTGTAAGTCTTAGAAACTTAAAGTGTCCCCAGAGTAGATCCATGCTCCTCAATATCCTTTCAAAACTCAAAGATGCTGACAAAGCATTCTGGGTACCAGAATGCAAATTAAGTTCACTAAGCATTCTATGAGATACCAAGCATTTTTAACCCAAGAATAAGAGAAAATTAGCTCTCCTGGGAGAATCAAACTTCTTCAATGTCCCGACCTCCAAGACCTAACTCACATTTACTGACTTTAAAGAGGCCAGAATATACTCTGGGTACTTGAAAACAAGTTAGACTTACTGAATCTCACACATTCATCAAGACCCACAAAAGTCTATAAAGTCTTCCTTGACTACGTCAGTCTATGCTGACCTCTCCTAAAGTTCTGAAACTTACTTTGAACTCCTAAACAATTGAAAGTCATGAGATGTATAGACTCAGAGATTTTAGGGCAGAAACAGACCTCAGAGTTCAACCTGTAAGTTCAATGCACATTAGATTATAATAGGTACATTAGAGGTAGAGAGTGATGAGAGCATATGAGGGATGAATTACTTCTATCTGAGGAGACTTTATGGAAAAGGTGGAATTTGAGTTGAATCTTTAAAAATGAGAAGGATGCTACCATGTAAAAAATGAGAGAAAATCATCATTTACCTTTGCTAGTGGGCCCTATTCACAAACTAACAATAAACAACTTTTGTCTACCATGAAGATCATTTATAAAGTTTTTCCATCTTTCTAATTTCCCATAGGCCCAGTTGACTAACCACTTGGAATAATAATAATATTTAATAAAACAGTGAGCATCTATATAGCTGCCCTATTGTCAAAAGCAATAAATTCCAGCATTAGAGTTACATTCTTTTAGCTTATCATTAAAATAAAATTAAAATGGAGCAGCTAGGTGGTGCAGTGGGTAGAGCACCAGCCCTGAAGTCAGGAGGACCTGAGTTCAAATCTGATCTCAGACACTTAATACTTCCTAGCTATGTGGCCCGGGACAAGTCACTTAACCACAATTGTCTCAGCAAAAAAATAAATAAATAAATAAAATAAAAACCCCTCTCTAGGATAGGTTCCTTGTTAGCAGCCCTTTATGCCTTCATGTGAATGAGTTTAGTCATATCTTTTCTTGAGTTAGTTATGAAAGGAGGTATAGGGGAGGATCATTAGTTCACTGGGTAGAGTTAAATTAAAATTAAGATTTTCCTTTCCCATTTCCTCATTCAAAAGCCAGGCCCTGTAGATTATTCAGCCAGTTTCTTTTTTTTTAATTGATACTTTTTATTTACAAAACATATGTATGGGTAATTCTTCAACATTAACCCTTACAAAGCTTTCTGTTACAAATTTTCCCCCCTATTCCCACCCCTCCCCTAGATGGCAGGATATCCACTACATGATAATTATGTTAAAATACTTGACAAATCGAATATATGTATACATATTTCCACATTTATCATTGTTGTGCAAGAAAATTCGTATCTACAAGAAAGAATAATCAGATAAAGGAAACACAATGTAAGCAAATATCAATAGAGAACATGAAAATGTTATGTTGTGGTCCACATTTCACATCCCTCTCTCTGGGTGATTTCAGCCAATTTCTGAATGACATTACTGATAGATGAGATTGCTCAAATAATCTAAGTACATGCTTTATGATCTTGGGTGGAGTTCTGCCCACATCAAAGACCTTACAAATAGAATCCAGTCTAGGTGAGTTCTTACTTTTAAGAAATAAGCCCTTGACATGGCTCTTTTCAAAAATGATTCGATTCAGGCCAGTTCCTATAGTCTTGTGAGGAAGAGAGCCATCTGTACCCAGAGAGAGGACTGTGGGAACTGAGTGTGGATCACCACAAAGTAGTCTCACTTTTTGTTGTATTTGCTTGCATTTTATTTTCTTTCTCATTTTTTTCTTTTTTGATCTGATTTTTCTTGTGCAGCATGATAATTGTGGAAACATGTATAGAAAAATTACACATGTTTAACATATATTGGATTGCTTGCTAGCTAGGGGAGGTGGTGGGGGAAAAGGATGGAAAAAAATTGGAAACACAAGGTTTTGCAAGGTTTGATGTTGAAAAATTATCCATGTATATGTTTTGAAAATAAAAAGCTTTAATAAAAAAGAAGGAAGAAGAAAAAAGGGAAGAAGAAGAAGAATGAAGAAAAAGGAGGAGGAGGAGGAAGGAGGAGGAGGAGGAAGAAGAAGAAAGAAAAAGAAGGAGGAGTAGGAAGAAGAAGAAAGAAGGAGAAGAAAGAAGAAAAAGGAGAAGGAAGAAGAAGAAGAAAAAGGAGAAGGAAGAAGAAGAAGAAGAAGAAGAAAAAGAAGAAGAAGAAGAAGAAGAAGAAAAATAAGAATTGCTCATGCTTAACATATATCGGGTAGCTTATTGTCTAAGGGCTCTCCCTTAGGGAGGGCAGGAGGAAGGGGGGGTGGGATTTGAGACACAAGGTTTTGCAAAGGTGAATGTTGAAAACTATCTTTGTATTTGGAAAAAAAATTTAATATTCTTAAATTTTAAAAAAAGAAATAAATTCTTGTCCTTAGAACCTTCTATTAGAATTTAGGGTGATCCTATTTATGAAGGAGGAAACCAATCAGAGTGGTCCAGAGTCCAGACTGCTGGAGATGGCTGAATCTCATGATTAGGTTCATGTTCTTAGCAGGAGAAACTGAAGACTTTTTTGCTCACCTCCTCATTTATATGTCTATCTTCTCATTAATTGTTCACCAATCAGTAGCTTTCCACCCATTAGGGGCAACCCCTTTTCCCAAAGGGGTTTTATTTGTTTGTTTGTTTATTATTTAACCATTCAATGATCTCCAAGGTTCAGCTTTGGTTTCTGAGAAAGCCACTGACCTCAATTTACTGACTGCTAGATTAATTAATAGCTTGATTATTAATTACCCAGAAACTATGTTTCTAAGATTTTTCATTCATTTCAGTTATTCAGTAGAGACACCATTGAGTGTCAGAAAATCTAGGTCCAAATTCTGAATCTACTACTTCTAATTCAATTTTACAATCATTTATTAAGCACATATTACATATAAGACACTGTGCCATGGATGCAAAGACAAAGCAAGGAAAGAACAGACATGGTCTTCAAGAAGTTTACATACTTGCTGTCCACTCTTTTGAGCCTCAGTTTCTTCATCTTTTACCTGAAAAGGTAATACTAGATGATCTTTCAGGTCTGAACCCTATGATTCTATAATTATATTGAGAGGATAGAAATCTGCCTGGTGACAGGTTTAGAAATCATATTATATAAGAAACAGTGGGAGAAAATGGGAATAGTTAGCCCAGCAAAGAGAAAATTTAGAAGGAACCTGGGAATTGTCTTGACATATCCAAAGGACTGTCACAGAGAACAGTGCACACTTTTTCTGTGCTATTTCAGAGACAAAAATTAGGAACAAAGAGAGGAAGTTATGAGGAGGGAGATTTTATCTAAGCTTGAGAAATAAATTTAACATAATTATATCTGCCCAACAATTGAATAAGCTATCTTGGGAGGTAGTGAGCTTCCTTTTACTGGAAATGTTTGAGCAAAGTCTGGGTCAATGCTGGTGAGTGTCAGCATGATATAGAAAAAAAAAAAATTCACTGGATGATGGGTCGTGAACATGTTTATCTCCTGACTGTCATTTACTGGCTGTGTGTGCTTGGGCAAGTATTTCATTTGATGACCTCTAAGATTTTTTATAGCTCTAAATCTATGACTCTGGGCTTTGGTTTCCTCATTTGAAAAATGATATAGTTGGATGAAATTATCTCTAAGGTCCCACCCCTTCTAATATTTAATGAAATCTTTGTATGTTTGGAATTTTCAGTGTCCCAGGGATATATAGATATTAGATCCAAGTAGGAAATGGGCATCTTAGTAGGATAGCTTTGGAATTCAAATTCAAATTCTGTCTTCAAATTCTGCCTACCTGTAGGACTTTGGGCAAAGTCATTAGCTGCAGCAATAGCTACAGTAATTTCTGACAATTAAATTATAGCAGATTTTTAAAAAGATGGTAGATATATTTAAGTATGTTAAAGATTTGTAAAACACCTCACACATATTACTTCACTTGATCTTTACAAAAATCCTGGGGAGGTAGGTGCTATATCATACTTGTTTTACAGATGAGGAAACTGAGTCAGAGTTTTTTTTAAATGACTTTCCCAGGGTCACACAAGTCAAATTTAGATTTTCTTGACTAAAAATCCAGCTCTCTAAATTGTGCTATCTAGCTGACTCACTAGACCTCTCTTTCCTTTTTTATAAAGTCAAATTGGCTGGACTAGATGAGCATCTAGGTGATGGGCACCAGACCTTGAGTCAGGAAGATCTGAGTACAAATCTAACCTCCAATATTTGCTAACTCTGTGACCCTGAGCAAGTCATTTCATCACTGTTTGCCTCAGTCTCCTTATCTATAAAATGAGGTAATGAGTATTTACTAATACTCTTTTTACTAATTTACTAATAATCAAAGGGTTGTTTTGGGGTTTAATGAGATAATATTTTGGATAGCCATTGGCGCAATCCCTGGCATATAGTAGACACTGTATATGCATTAATTAGTATTATTATTATTATTTCTAACTCTACATCTATGACCTTATGGCTTCTAGATGTGGTTGGCTTGATCAAATCATTAAACTGTGTATTGACTTTCTCAATTGTTTGAATTTAACCAAACTGACCACTTGTTTGGTTCTCTTAGAGACATGAAAAGACTTTGCAAAGCCAGTGACCAGGAAGGTCTAGATCTTGGAGTCAGGTTGGATCTCATTTGGTGACAGGTTCCTTCACGTTCTCAGGCATCTTGGCAGCAGACACACTGAAATGAGAAAAAGTTGGCTGGAGGCTGGATCCTTCCATGAGCCAAGTCCAGCTGAGGGGTAGATGATGCTTTGTCAGCAGGTTTATCCTAGTGAGAGAAAGCCTCAACTCAGCTCCTGGTGCTGACCTCAGCTCCACAGGCAAGAAAATCCATTCATCTCTGAAGTAAACCTAAATAACACAGTCTGATCAAAAATTCTGAGGAAGACTGAGGCATTTTATTCCAGAAAGAACCTTCGATTTGTGTATCACCTTAGTAGGGCATCTGCCTCATGAGCCCAGGCCTGCACTAGGGAGTGCAGGGATGGGTCAGGTGAAGAGTTGGGGACACTAATGCATTAGTCGTGGAGTTGTGAAAGGTTCCAACCATTTGGGAGAGACTTTTGGAATAATACCCAAAGGGTTATAAAATTGTGCATACCTTTTAATCCAGCAGTGTCATTACTGGGTTAGTATCCCAAGAGATCATAAAAAAGGGAAAAGGACTCACATGTACAAAAATGTTTGTGGCAGCCTTTTTTGTAGTTGCAAGGAAATGGAAACTGAATGGATGCCCATCAATTGGAGAATGGCTGAATAAGTTATGATATATGAATGTTATGGAATATTATTGCTCTTTAAGAAATGATGTATTGGATTTAACATTTTAACATGTATAACATATATTGGATTGCTTGACATCTAGGGGGGAGGGTGGATGGAAGGAGGAGAAAATCTGAAACACAAGGCCATGCAAGGGTCAATGTTGAAAAATTATCCATGCATATGTTTTGAAAATAAAAAGCTTTAAAAATAAATTTTTAAAAATTTAAAAAAGTTAAAAATGATAAGCAGGCTGATTTCAGAAAAGTTTGGAAAGACTTACATGAGCTGGTGCTGAGTGAGGTGAGCAGAACCAAGAGAACATTGTGCAGAAAGATTATGTGATGATGAACTATAATAGATTTAGCTCTTCTCAGCAATGCAGTGATTCAAGACAATTCTAATAGACACGAGATGCAAAATGCCATCTGCATCTAGGGAGAGAATTATAGAGGTCAAATGTGGATAAAAGGATATTATTTCACCTCTTTTTGTTTGCTTTTTCTTTCTTGTAGTTTTTCTATTTTTTATTCTGATTTTTCATGTACAACATGATAGATATGGAAATATGTTTAAAAAGATTGTACATGCACAACCTATATCAGATGGTTGCTTTCTTGGGGAGGAAGGATAAGGGTAAAAAATTTCAAATACAAAATCTTACCAAAAAATGAATGTAGGAAACTATCTTTACATATATTTGAAAAAATAAAATTGAGAAAAAGAGTAGTGAAAAGCTAGTTCTTCCCCTCAATAAACCTTCAGATATGAATAGTCATCTTTTGGTGGTGGATAACTGGCATCAGAATCAGAGAAACTTGAATCCAAGACCACCCCTAACACAAATTGACTGTGACTTAGGGCAAATCTGGTTAGCATTTGAAGCTTTTTAAACTTGGACCCCAAACTACCTGCCCAGTCTTACTGCCTACTACTTCCTTTTCCAAAGCCCATATATGGACCAAGCAAACTGACTTTCTTACTGTTGGTCACAACAGACATAGTACACCATATCTCCATGCCTTTATACAGGCTCTCCTCAATGCCTGGCGTCCATGCCTTCCTTACCTTCTCTTCTTAGCAATCTTTGTTTTTGTTTTTTGTTTTGTTTTGTTTTTTGGAAACTCGACTCAGGTACCACATCCTCCTGATTCTTTCTTGTGGTCTTCTCCACCCCAAAGTTGCCTTGTGTCTAATAGCTAATGCAGTTAATGTTTAATAGAACTTTAATTTTTTAATTAAAGCTTTTTATTTGCATAACATATGTATGTGTAGTTCCTCAACATTGATCTTTACAAAGCTTTCCATTACAAATTTTCCCCCCAGTCCCCTCCCCTCCCCTAGATGGCAGGAAGTCCACTACATGTTAATTATATTAAAATACTTGACAAGTCGAATATATGTATACATATTTCCATACTTATCTTGCTGTGCAAGAAAAATCGTATCTACAAGAAAGAAAAGTCAGAGAAAGGAAACCCAATGCAAGCAAACATCAATAGAGAGCATGGAAATGATATGTTGTGGTCCACATTTCATATCCCTCTCTCTGGCTTTCTTCACTGAACAATTGGAACTGGTTTGAGACATTCCATTGTTGCAGAGAGCCATGTCCATCAGAATTGATCATCATATAGTATTGTTGTTGCCGTATATAATAATCTCCTGGTTCTGCTCATTTCACTCAGCATCAGTTCATGCAAGTCTCTCCAGGCCTCTCTGAAATCATCCTGCTGGTCGTTTCTTACAGAACAATAATATTCCATAACATTCATATACCATAATTTATTCAACCACTCTCCAATTGATGGGCATACATTCAGTTTCCAGTTTCTAGACACTACAAAAAGGGCTGCCACAAACATTCTTGCACATGTGGGGCCCTTTCCCTCCTTTAAAATCTCTTTGGGATATAGGCCCAGTAGAAACACTGCTGGGTCAAAGGGTATGCACAGTTTGATAACTTTTTGAGCATAGTTCCAGATTGCTCTCCAGAATGGTTGGATCTGTTCACAGTTCTACCAACAATGTACCAGTTTTCCCACATCCCCTCCAATATTCATTATTATCTTTTCCTGTGATCTTAGCCAATCTGACAGGTGTGTAGTGGTATCTCAGAGTTGTCTTAATTTGCATTTCTCTGATCAATAGTGATTTGGAGCACCTTCTCACATGACTTGAAATAGTTTTAATTTCATCATCTGATAATTGTCTGTTCATATCCCTTGACCACTTATCTATTGAAGAGTGACTTGAATTCTTATGAATATGAGACAATTCTCTATATATTTTAGAAATGAGACCTTTATTTTAGAAATGAGGCCTTTAGAACTTTAATTTTTGCAAAGTACTTTATAAAAACTATGCCATTCGATCCTCACAATTACTCTGGGAAGTAGGTGCTATTATTAACCTCATTTTATAAGTGAAGAGATTGAAGAAGTTAAATGATTTACCCAGGTCACACAGCTAAAAAATGTCTGAGGGTAAGATTTGAACTCAGATCTTCCTGATTCTAGGTTTGGTTCTCCATCCATTGTGTCACCTGACATTTTGTCTTCTGAGAGAATGTAATCTCTTTAGTGGCAGGAAACTTTTGTTTTTGTGTTTCCAGACCCCAACACAGTGACCACCACATGGACAAGAAGTGGTATAAAAGACCTCATTGAGGACATGTAGAACCAGGAAAGGAAGTGGGCACACTGGTACCCAGGAAATATTAAAGGTTCCAAAGGAAGGCTTCTAGCACATTGAGTGGATCTTAACCAGCAAATATGAAAGATGATAGGACTGAGAATTTCATAGACTAAGAAGGTATAAATGAACTTTATTCTGAATGGCTGAAAAGTATACCTATGTCAATAAGAATAGGGATCCATCAAAGTATTCACTGAATATATTGTAAGAAGATCAGCTAAAGGTCTTGGAGATGTTTATATTAGAGAAGAGAACACATATGATCACTGCTTTTATATGTTAAAAAAATGCCTCTTGGCAGAGATATTCAGTTTATTCCACTTGATTTGGGAGGGCAGAATTAAAACTAACAGGGAGAAGTTTCTGGGAAGAAGATTTCAACTCAATATTAAAAAGAGGTTTCAAAGCATTAGTTGGCCAAAGATGGAATGAATTGACTTAGCAGAAGGGTTGTGGTAATAGTGATGATTTCTCATTTATAGGAGGCCCTCCAAGTGGATTTTGGACGGCTCCTTATTTGGGTATGATATGGAGAAGATTCTTGCTTTTGTTAGGGATAGGACCAAATGGCCATGGAAACTTCTGTGAGCAGACATTGACTGCTGAATTTAGAAAAGTCTCTTTCCCATTTTGGACAGAAAAGAAAGAAACATGCAAACAACACAAGGAATTAGAGGATTCTTCACTTCCTATGCTGAAGAAGGAATATGCAAAGAGGAAATGGAGATCCTGAAAATGGAGAATACATGAACTTTGCTGAACTCACTAATCTCTCAGTCTGGTTTATCAGCTCATAAAATATTCCAGATTTGTATTAATCATAGAGTTGACATGCTAAATCAATACATAAATGGATAATACGTACTTTCTTCTGGGCTCTTGATTTTCATATGGAAATCTAGAGAAATTCCACTATCCTCAACTGACAATCTTGTTAAATGGGATTTGTTTGCTTTTGAAATTAACATTCATTGTGGGAAAGGAAGGTGAGGAGAAAAAAAAGTGAAAAGAAGGGAAAAGTCAGAAAAGGAAAGGAGGGAAGGGAGGGAAAAGAAGAAGAAAGGAACAAAAGCAAAAATGAAGGAAGGAAATGCATATTGCTTCACTTTGTTGACTGTTCTCTGTGTGTATCTTATCAGTTCATTTAGACTGTAAAAACTTTGTGGTTAGAACCCATATCTTAAATGCAAGACATCTATCTTTACATTTTCCAAAGCACTGCACAACAGGGTCAGACACATAGAAAATATTAAAGATGCACTGGATGAATGTTTGGTTATCACAGACTCAGAATGAATTGGGTGTTTGCAAAGTTCCCTTACCTTATACATTTGGGGGAGGGAGGACAGAGAAAGAAGTTCTGGTCTTTCATTTAATTGGTGTGAGGAACTCCCATTGTGCCAACACCCTCTCCTGATATAGTTGGGTAATTCTTCTATGAATTACAGCCTTAAAAAATTGCCTGTGACTACAAAGTGGTTAAGTGATTTGCGTATTATTTGTATCAGAAGCAGGATTCGAACCTAAGATGCCACCTTTTCATTGTGATGTCCCTGCATGCACTAAGCATTTAATACATTTGTTGACATTATTGGCCAAAAACTTTTACTTTTATAGGAAGGGGTAAATATGCAGGGGCGTGTGTTTTTCTGTGTACGTGGAAATAGGCAGGAGAAAAGTAGAATTCATTTATTCATTCATATGTTATATATGTGCTGAACATTTAACTCTGTGTAAGACTTATTTAGTGATCTGGAAACTGTGCAAAAAGCATCTTTCCTTCTTGAGACTTTGTGCTGTCAAATGAGAAGGGACAAGATTGAGCTCCTGTCTAGTGGAGGAAATTAGGAATGTTAACATGATTCAAAGGAAAAATAGCAACAACAGAAGAAATGAAGGATTGTGGGTAGTGCATCCATTCTGGAATAATCAAAAACAACTCACTCTGGTGGCTGGAGCTGTTCTAATTTGGGGTATAGCTAAAGTGGTCCTAGTCTGGGTCATGAGTCTGCTGACTGCAAAGGTTTTGTGTCATTGGACTTGAGCAAATCTAAGAGAATAGGGAAAGCTTTTGCAAGTCACTGTTATCCAATTCTTTGGAAAACTCTGCCTAAAACTTCCAGGATCTTATGGAATAGCACATTGAATGAAATTTTTGAGGGGACACAGATGCACCAGGGAAGCCTTTCAGGTAGGCTCTGCAGAGCTCTAACCTGCGTCACATGCTCTTCTTCCTTTATAGAACCAGTTTAGACAATACCAGCCTAGACGTCTAGGTCATTTACGCTTGTATATACTAAGAGTATCAGGGTGGGAATGAGGCAAAAGCTGCCCCACTTCTCCACCAGGTTCTATTGCCTTGTTTCCATGATTATAATAAAATGGAGGGACATTTGAGATAAGAATGTGGGAATGACTGAGAGACAGAGGGATAAAAACATGTCAACCCTCCGGTTTGAGGGGTTTTTGTTAGGGATTGGACCAAATGGCCTTGGAAGCCTCTGTGAGCAGACATTGACTGCCTTTGCCTATAGGCCCAGGTAGGAATGGAGTCCATTACTTATTCTGTGTGCCCAGCACCCTAATCAGTAAGGGCAATGAGGTCAGGCCTGCTGTTGTGGATAATTGAATTTCCAAAAATAAGATGCCTCCCGCCCACAGGCACGATGTAATTTCCAGCCTCCAAATGGCCAGTGCAAGGCAGAGTGAGGAGGCCAGCCGGTCTCTCTCCTGACTGGCAGGTCCCCTGCTGCTCCCTCTCTGCCTCTCTCCTTGGCAAGGATGCCAGGGCAGCTGCCCAGTACCAGGGCATGAAGGGATGCTAGAACAGGGACAGATGTCCACTGGGGCAAGGCCATTAAATTCATTTTCACTCATGACCCATATCCAGCCAACATTTCTTGGGTAATTGCTTTCCTATCTGAAGTGGATCTTCAGAGGAGAAAACATGAACCAAAAACCACTTGGATTTCTTCATTATACAGATCTGCATCATTCTGAACAACTGGTTTTTGCTTTCCCATCATTCATTCATTCATTTATTATCTGTGGAGTGTGTACTTTGTTAAGGCTACTGTGCTAAAATAAATATGTATCCATATTTTGGATTTAACATATTTAACATGTATTATATTACCTACCATCTAGAAGAGGGGGTAGGGGGAAGGAAAGGAAAATTTGGAACACAAGGTTTTGCAAGGGTCAATGTTGAAAAATTACCCATGTATATGTATTTGTAAATAAAAAGCTTTAATAAAATTTTTTAAAATGGCTACTGTGCTAGCTGTCGTGGGATATACAAAGATGAATAAAGTCTAGTACTTACCTTGAAATCAAATCAAGTCAAAACAGCAAGCATATTAAGTGTTTACAATGTATAAATCATTGAGCTGAACACTGAGAATACAAATGCAAAAAAAGAAAAAAACACAGTCCTTATGCTCAAGGAGATTGCATTCTAATGTAAGCTTATATTCTAATGTTATATAATGAAGGAAATAACATGAAAGGAAGTTGAAAAGAGAAGAAGGGGAGACAAGTGGGATCATAATGGAGAAGGAAATCCAACATGGAGAGGGAGGAAAGAGTGAACCTGGTTGCCCTGAAAACTTCCCTTAAAATGGTGGTTCTGAAATGAAATGTTTCAAACCAGTTCCAATTGTTCAGTGAAGAAAGCCATATACACCCAGATAGAGGAATATGAAATGTGGGCCACAACATAACATTTTCATGCTCTCAATTGATGTTTGCTTACATTGTGTTTCCTTTCTCTGATTTTTCTTTCTCGTAGATACGATTTTTCTTGCACAATGATAAGTGTGGAAATATGTATACATATATTGGATTTGTCAAGTATTTTAACATAATTAACATGTAGTGGATATCCTGTCATCTAGGGGAGGGTGGGAATAGGGGGGGAAAATTTGTAACATAAAGCTTTGTAAGGGTCAGTGTTGAAGAATTACCCATACATATGTTTTGCAAATTTAAAAAAAAATGGTGGTTCTGGGAGGAATTGGCCAATCACAAGAAGGAAACACAAGAGGCAAAGATAAATCCTGAGAATCAGGAATCTGGAATGACATGAAGGTGTGAACCTTGAAGGGATTAGTCTAATAGAGAGATGACAAACCTCAAAACAAGGTACAATATGAAGGTATATTAAGAGAAAAGAAAAAGGGAACAATATTATGTGCCAGGCAATGTACTAAAAAATTTACAAATATTATCTCTTCTAATCCTTACAACAAGCCTGCAAGGTAGGTGCTATTAGGATGCCCATTTTATAAATGAGGAAACTGAGATTGGCAAAGGCTTGCTCAAGATCACACAGAAAGCAAGTGTCTGAAGTCAGATTGAATTCAGGTTTTCCTGATTCCAGACCCAGAGTGCTATCATCAATACCCACCAAGCTGCCTTCAAACATAGTGTCAGGGAATTCCAGGGGAGAGAGAGATCACTGTCTGATGAGTTTATTAGGAGAAGCTTCAGAGGAGATTTGATTTGGGATTTGAAAAATGGATAAATAGTAAAAAAAAAATGGGGTGGATGGCAAAGAGACTAGTGTGAGAAGAGATGGGGAAGTGGGAAAGCACGTGGCAGTGTTCAGGCAACATCAAACAGTTCGTTTTATTTTACTTTATTTTTTACTTCAATAATATTTATTTTTTTCAATTACATACAGTTTTCCTTTTTTTACATATAGAGTTTTCAACATTCAGTTTTGAAATTTTTTCCTCCCTCCCTCAAGACATCAAGTGATCTGATATAGATAGGTTATGCATGTATAGTCATTTAAAATATATTTCCATATTTGTCGTGTTGTACAAGAAAAATCAGAAAAAGGGAAAACCCATGAAAACAAATAAAGAACCAAAACAATGTGAAATAGTATGCTTTGATCCACATTCAGTCTCCATAATTTCCACTCTGGATGGTGGATGGCATTTTGTTTCCCAAATCTATTGAAACTGTTTTGGATCACTGCATTGCTGAGAAGAGCTAAGTCTATGATAGTTCATCATCACATAATCTTGCTGTTATTATATGCAATATTCTTTGCTTCTGCTCATTTCACTCAGACTCAGCTCATGTAAGTCTTTCCAGGCTTTCCTGAAATCAACCTGCTCATCATTTCTTAAAGAACAATAATATTTTATTACATTCATATACCATCATTTATTTAGTCATTCTCCACTTGATGGAAATCCACTTAACTTCCAATTCATTGCCACCACAAAAAGAGTTGCTACACACATTTTTGTACATGTGGGTTCTTTTTCCTCTTTTATAATCTCTTTGAGATACAGACCCAATAGTGACACTGCAGGATCAAAAGGTATAAACAGTTTTATAGCCTTTTGGGCATAGTTGCGAATTTCTCTCCAAAATGGCTGGGTCAATTCACAGCTCCACCGACAATGCATTAAGTAGTGTTCCAGTTTTCCAACATCCCCTCCAACACTTATCATTGTCTTTTTGTGTCATCTTAGCCAATCAGATAGGTGTGAGGTGGTACCTCAGAGTTGTTTTCATTTGCACTTTTCTAATCAATATTGATTTAAAACATTTTTATATGACTATAGATGACTTTAATTTCATCTGAAAATTGTTCTGTTCATATCCTTTGACCATTTATTGATTGGGGAATGATTTCATACAGTCTATTTTAATTGGAGTATCCAATGTATTCCAAGGAGTGGTAGAAAATAGAGCTGGAAAGATAAGTTGGGGCAAATTCATAGAGAGTTTTAAATTTCAGGTGAAAAAATCCAGACTTTATCCTATGAACAAAGCTGATCCTTTAATGTTTCTTATAATAGAAGTGACCTGGTGAGAACCATGTTTTAGGAGGGCTTAATTTATAGAAGCAGAGAATTTTTGAGCCAGAAAGGATCTCCATAACCACTTAGTCTAACTTAAGCTCCCAAAGAATGCCAACTATAACACACCTGTGACATGTTCACTCAGCTTCTGTTCAAAGAGCTCAAGTCATGGGGAGCTCACTACCTCTCCAGGAAGCCCATCCCACTTTGGGCCACCACGAATTAGGAAGGACTGTTTATCTCCCTCTTTGCAGCTTCTTCTCATTGCCTCTTGTTGCCCTCTGGCACCAAAGACAAATCTATGATCCCTTCTAGTTCCAACATTATTTTATGCATCAGCTTCCCATGCCAACTGCCCATCCAAGCTGTCTCACCATCTGCCTACCACTTTGGACCTTATTCTCCTCATTTGGACCAGCACCCTTCATATTGGACCTGAAACTTGGACCTCCACACCCAAATCTTCCACAAGACCCCCAAGCTAGGGAAGTATATACCGTTGATTGGTGACCAGTTGAATCCACACTAACTCACTTAGACCACCATTTCCACTGTTGGCTCTAGACACTAATCTATTTCAGTTTTATATCCCATCCAGGTAGATGGTAACATTTTCCCCTGCTTTATACCTCTCCAGAACAAAGCAGTCCCTGTTCACTGTTCTCTGTGTTGTGTCTTTTCCTACCATAATATAAGCTCTTTGAGGACTGAAACTTTCCTTCTCTCTCTCTTTTTTTTAAATATGAGTGTTCATAGTACAACACAATGCCTGGCACTAATGAACACTTAATAAATGTTTTTTTCATTCATTCAATGACATTTTCGAAAAGAAAGGAAATAGATAGAATTGGAGTGTTAGTTCCCTTTCAACTCTGACATTCTAAACTCCCAAGTCCTTTATAGTTCTAAAATTCTGTGTTCTAAGATCCCTTCTATTTGAAAGACAGTAGGATGTAGTGGGAAGAGCATAGAACTCAGAATCAGTCAGATCAGGTTCTAGTTGTAACTTCACCATTTACTAGCTGTGAGATCATGAGTGAGGCACTTAATTTCTCTGAAACTGTTTCCTTAATTGTAAAATGCTTATGGTCCTTACCTCACAGGGTCATGGTGAGAAAAGTAAATTGTAAATCTTATAAATTGTAATCTTGAGGCACCATAGAAATCGTAGCTGCTGTCACTGCAGATTGTACATCCTATGATTCTATTGTTTGAAAGAATAAAAATTCCATGAGGATAGGACCAGCATCTTATGTAATCCCTGCATCTTTTCCATTAGCTAGGATAGCAGGCGCTTAAAAAATATTTGTTGTTTATCCTTCATGTTTTTTTTTTCTTAAGAGAAGGTATATAGACTCCAAATATATTGAGATCACCTCCAATTGAATGAGGGGAAACTTACTGATATCCCCAACCACTTCAGTGACTGATCCATTCTAAACCTCTGCATAGTTAAAGAGAAAATCATGTCTTAGCCAATCAATAGCCTTATCCTGAACCAGCTAGAATAAATAGCCTTCCAACCCTGCCTGTGCTGACATGTGCTGTGATTTCCGTGAAATTGAACCAACCAGCTATTTTCTGCCCCATTATGGCCCACCACCATGCCTTTTTAATGCCACATACACACACCCTCCATTATTCTTACCAGCCCCTGCAGGAGGAAGCTTGAACAAACCCTAAAATCAGTGGTTTTCAATGTCGGTGGCCTCCAATTTCTATCCACTTCTTCCTTTCTTTTCGAAAATGTCAGCACGAATGTTCCTTGTGTCATTTCTTTTTTTTCTGATCATGTTACTTATGCCACTGAAAATAGCAACTGGCAGTTTGCTCAAGCTGCCCTCGAGGATCTGATGTAGCTGGGACCAGTATCCAGGGAGTTACAGGCAGGCAGATGGCAGGATCGAATGGAAGAACTTAACAACCAGAACAATTCAGAAGTCAAATAGGGTCACTTGTGAGGTTCTGACAGAAGGTATCCCTGGAGCACCAGTCGGGCATCCTGTAGAGGATTCATTCGTGTAACTGGGAGGAAAGTAGGACAAGATCACTTCTGGAGTCCCTCTTGGCTCTAAGGTTCTCAGATCAAGAAGCAATAAGTGGTGGTGGGGAGAGCATAATGCTAGGAATCAGCAGATCTGAGTTTTAGTCCGGGTTTTGCCACAAATTGGCTGTGTATGACCTTGGACAATTCTGGGTCATTTGTAAAATGAGGAGGCTGGACTGGGTCTAAGGTCTCCTCTGTCTCTTAGAGCTTATGGAGCTATAATTCTGTGAACTTCACCACCAGTCCATTGGATAAAGACTTTCTTTGTTCACTCATTCCACCATATTTTTTACTTCTCAAGGCATGCAATTTGTTGATAAATTGTGTGTTTCTTTAATTTCTGCTTTACTACCCCTGCATCATATCAATTTCTATTTTTCCAATCTCTTTCTTTCTCTATTTTTTCTTGTTCTTACAATAATGAGCTTCTTGATTACCTAAATTTTCTCTTTCAGAGCCACCATGACCTACCTTTTTATTTTAAGCTCAACATCACCATGCTCCTTTCTCATTTTTGTCTGGCACACTCTGAGTAATCATTTAATCACAAAATGTTGGGACTGGAAAAATTTTTTAAAATCTTCTAGTCCAATACACTTCTGTTTTTCACAGCAGGGGAAAGTAAGGCCCAGAATGAGAACTAACATAAGAATACATATTAAGAATAGACTCTATATTTCTATTGGGCCTATATCCCAAAGAAATCATAAAGGAAGGAAAAGGCCCCACATGTGCAAGAATGTTTGTGGCAGCCCTTTTTGTAGTGGCTAGAAACTGGAAACTGAATGGATGCCCATCAATTGGAGACTGGCTGAATAAATTATGATATATGAGTATTATGGAATATTATTGTTCTGTAAGAAACGACCAGCAGGATGATTTCAGAGAGGCCTGGAGAGACTTGCATGAACTGATGCTGAGTGAAATGAACAGAACCAGGAGATCATTATACACAGCAACAACAATACTATATGACAATCAATTCTGATGGACATGGC
>JAJPUD010000539.1:605261-622039 GCA_023553655.1 Myrmecobius fasciatus | reverse complement strand
CTTTCTGCATTTGATTTTGAGGTTTTTATGCCCTAACACATGGTCAATTTTTGTATAAGTTCCATGGACTGCTGAGAAAAAAGTAAACTCCCTACTGTCTCCATTAAATTTTCTCCATAAATCTATCACACCTAACTTTTCTAACAATTGGTTTATCTCCCTAGTTTCTTTCTTGTTTATTTTGTGTTTTGATTTATCTAGTTCTAAGAGAGCAAGGTTGAGATCCCCCACTAGTATAGTTTGGCTATCTATTTCTTCTTGCATCTCTCTTAATTTCTCCCCTAGGAATTTGGATGCTATTGCACTTGGTGCCTATATATTTAGTATTGATATTGCTACATTATCTATGGTACCCTTTAATAGAATATGGTTTCCTTCCTTATCTCTTTTGATTAGATCCATCTTGGCTTTTACTTGAAATGAGATAAGGATTGCTACCCCTGCTTTTTTTGTTCACCGGAAGCATAATAGGTTCTGCTCCAGCCTTTTACCTTCATCCTATATGTATCACTATGTTTTAGATGTGTTTCTTGTAGACAACATATTGTGGGATTCTGGTTTTTAATCCAGTCTGCTATCTGCTTCCGCTTTATGGGAGAGTTCATCCCATTCACATTCACAGTTAGAATAACTAATTCTTTATTTCCTGCCATCTTATTTACACAAGTTATGTTGTTCCCTTTCCTTTCCCCTTTCTCCCTTCCCCCCTCCTCAGTACTTTGCTTTTGATGACCCCCTCCCCCAAACAATACTCCACCCTTTAGATCCCCTCCCCATGTTTTTACTCCTTTCCCCTGATTCTTCTATTTTCCCTTGTATTAGTTTATCCCCTTCTTTTCCTCCTTTCCCTCCCACTTCCCTCTAGCAACAGACAAGTTTCTATGTGAAATCAAGTGTCTGATATACACTTTTAGAGCCCAACCTGATGAGAGTAAGATTTACACAGTGCTCGTCTCCCTCCCCTCTTTCTCTCAATTATATTAGGTTTTCTTTGCCTTTTCAAGAGATTTTACCTTGTTTTTACCTCCTTTTTTTTATTTAGATCTTATTTTACCACTTTTTCCCTCTTTTCCCCAGTATGACAACCTTTCCCCCTCTAGTTCTCTTTTTCATATTATCAAAGTAATATCTATTTAATTATACCCCCAAACTTTAAGTATCCCCACAGTAGAAACAAAGTTCTCAAGAGTCCTTTCCTTTTTACCTTTTTATGCATCTCTTGAGTTCTGTGTTTGGATGTCGAATTTTTTGTTCAGATCTGGTCTTTTCATTAGAAATAGGTGAAATTCACCTATATCATTAAATGACCATCTTCTTCCCTGGAGGATAATGCTATTCTAGCTGGATAGGTTATTCTTGGCTGTAATCCAATTTCCTTTGCCTTTTGGAATATCTGGTTCCAGGCCCTTTGATCCTTCAATGTGGAGGCTGACAGATCATGTGTGATTCTAATTATTGATCCTCAGTATTTGAATTGTTTCTTTCTAGCTGCTAGCAGAATCTTTTCCTTGGTGCTATAGTCCTGAAATTTAGCCATGGTATTCCTTGGGGCTTTAATTTTGGGGTCTCTTTCAGGAGGTGATCAGTGAATTCTTTCAATGGTGATTTTGCCTTCTGATTCTACAACCTCAGGGCAGTTTTCTTTCAGGATTTCCTGGAAGATAGTGTTTAGATTCTTTTTTTCATCATGGCTTTCAGGAAGTCCAATAATCCTTAGATTGTCTCTCCTAGATCTATTTTCCAAGTCAGTTGTTTTTCCTAGGAGATATTTCCTATTTTCTTCTAATTTTTCATTTTTTTTTTGTTTTTGTTTGACTGATTCTTGAAGTCTTACTGAGTCATTCACTTGCATTTGTTCAATTCTTATTTTTAAAGTGTTGTTTTCTTCAGTTACCTTTTTAAGCTCCTTTTGTAACTGGCCAATTGAATTTTTTTTGCTCATTGCACTCTTTTTCCACTTCACTAATTTTATTTTTCAATAAATTGGTGTCTTTTTCATATCTCTTTTGCAGGGCATCATATCCTTCTTGCACTGATTTCAGTTTATTTTCCCATTTATCCTCCAGCTCTCTTTTGAGGTTCTTTATGCAATCTTCCAGAAAGGCCTTTTGAAAAAGGGACCAGTGATGGTCCTTAATAACTTCCTATAGAATTTTGTCTAAAGGAACCTCAGGATCTGGGGTCATCTCTTCTTTCTCTCGATAAAAGCTGTCTATGGTGAGAGCTCTATTTTGCTTCTTCATTTTTTTTTAGACACTGTGGATGTCTCTTTAAGGCTCGGAAAAAACCGGCGGCTGAAGGTCTTTGCCCTGGGGCACTTTGGCCACTCTACCTTAAGTGCCGGGCCGTGGGGGGGGGGGGGGGGGGGGTGAGGACTAAGGCCAAATTACTCCTTAAACAAGGCAAGTCTTCCAGAACACCTGCCCCCAATCAGGGCAGAGTGTCCCAAGTGCCTCAGATAAACTCCAGGTGTTTGGAGGTTGGAGTTTGGAGTTTCTGCCACAGTGAGCTGAGTCCCACCCTCACTTCTGGCCTACACCACTGTTTATCCCTCTGTCTGAGTTAGACAAACCTGATATGAAGTTCTTCAGAGATATCAGCAAGCAGTGTCCAAATATTTCTGGATTCGTTGACTTGAAGATCAGTTCAGAGGCTTATTTTATTGTTGGTTTGAGAGAAGATCAGAGGAGGAAGCAGAGAGTCACGTTTTCACTCCGCCATCTTGGCTCCCTGTTTTCCTTCATTCTTAAAAAGGACCATAACATCAGGAAAATAATGCCATGACTTGCAAATGAATTGCATTTAAATAAGAGAGAGCCGTGCAAAGTCACCAGCCTAACTCTCTCCTCTAGAATCATCTGAATCTCATAGCATGATATTGATCAGGTTGACTGGAGATGACCTTGGTTGCATTAGAAGACCTTGGCCTAGTATAGAGGGGAATATGATAGATAATTAATAAAAGGTTAAAGTCTTCAGAGGAAGAAATAAAAGCTACCAAGACTCATATAAAAAAAATACTCTAAGTCACCAATAATTAAAGAAATGCAAACTAAAACATCACTGACATTCCACCTCATACCTATCAGGATTGGCAAAGATGACAAAAAGGGAAAGTGACACATGCTGGAGGGGATGTGGTAAAACAGATACACCACTGGTGGAACTGTGAACTGTTCTGGCCATTGTGGAAAGAAATTTGGAGCTGTGGATACTCTTTTACCTAGTTTATCACTATTGACTCTATTCTTCCAAAAAGAGGAAAATGGCTTACATATACAAAGAATTTTTTAGCAGATCTTTTGGTAGTGGCAAAGAATTGGCAGCTGCAGAAATGCCTATCAGTTGGGAAATGGTTGAACAAGTTATGGTAGAGAAATGTGATGGAACATTATTATGCCATAAGAAATGATGAAGGACTTTTTTCAGAAAAGCCTGGGAATGGATTGATGCAAAATGAAGTGAGCAGAATTAGAAGAACAATTTCTACAATGACAGTAACAATGTAAAGACAAACAACTTTGAAAGACTTAGGAACTCATCAGTACAATGACCCACCACAATTCCAGAAAACTCACAATGAAACAAAACTCATTATTCTAGATAGAGAGGTAACAGTCTGAGAGGGCAGATTGAAACATATTTTGGGGAGAGAGGGGTAAGGAACACATGAATAATGTGAAAGTTTATTTTGCTTCATTTTATATACATATACATATATATATATATATATATATATATATATATATTTGTATTTGGTTTTTCATGCTTTCTCAATGGGGAGGGGAAAATGAAAGAACTGGAACCTCAAATTAAAATTGAATTTTAAAAAGTAAAGTGCTTTGAAAACCTTTTTTAAAAGTAAAAGGAAATAGGAAAGACTGCTGTGTTAAAATAAACCATAAATATATTATGAAAGTTCAAACATAGTGTTGCATAAGATTCATGATGGGGGGGACGGGAATGGGGACAGAGTGAACTAATGACTGAGCATGGAGAACAAAGCAAGATTCAAGGAGTATGTGACATTAGAGGATTTTAAAGAATGGGCAAGAATTCAACAGGTAAGGAAGGGCAGAGAGAGAGCATTTCAATAGAGAAAATAGACTAAACAAAGTCTCAGTGATAATTAAATGCAGAACATGTTTCAGGGATAGTAGTCCAGTTTGACTGGGATGTTGAGAGTCTAGAGGAGACTGCAAAGAGAATACAGATTGTAGAGGGCCTTGAATATCAAGTAAAGCCACTTGATTTCTGCTTGGTGGACATTAGGAATCCACTAAAGAGTTTTAATTGGGGTGGGACATAAAGAAGATTCATTTGGCAGTGATATGAGACAAAACTTGGAGTGCAGTAAGAATGAAGTCAAAAAGATCTATCTTAAGACCCTACTGAAATCATGCTATAGTGAGAGACAGAACAGTGTAATGGATAGAGTTAGGGAACTGTTGTTTGGTCATGTCAGGCTCTTCATAACCCCATTTGAAGTTTTCTTGGCAAGGATACTGGAGGGGTTTTCCATTGCTTTCTCCAACTCATTTTACAGATGAGAAACCGAGATAAATAGGTTTGAGTGAATTACCCAGGGTCACTCAGCTAGTAAGTGTCTAAGACTAGATTTGAACTCATAAAGATGAATCTTCCTAATTCCAAGCTCTGTGCTCTGTCCATTATGCTGTCTATCTGCCCTCATAGTCATGAAACCCTCAAGCAAAACCCTTCTTGGGTATGTTTTTGGTATAGCACCTTAGACAAGTCAGCTCTACTCACTGGGTCTTAGTTTCCTCATCTGCAAAATGAGTGGATTGGGAAAGGGAGGCTTTTGGGGATGCTAGACCAGAATATGCTGGAAAAAAATGGAAAGAAGATAGTGAAGAGGGAGAGATTAAAGATGCATGAGATAAAGCGAATGAATTTTGAAGCAAGGATATTAATTCAATAAATGCCTAATAAGTGCCTGCAAGGTGCCATCTTTACATTAGACTAGGGATTTAGGGGGAGATGTAGTACTTCAACACTATTTGCAAGAATACTGTTTTTTGTCAATGGGAAAACTTTCACTGATCACTTCTACAAATTAATGGATGATCTTCCTCTAGTCACTGTGGCCAAAAGTTTCCATAGTCATCCAGTGGCCATCTTTGGCCACTCTTATGTCCAGATTAGTTCTCAATTGACAGACATATAGTCAGTCCGTTACTGGACTTGTATTTGAATCTTTTACAGCTTGATGACAATTGCATAGCTTCTGAGACACCACAACTATCTCCATGCCATGCATCAGAGCAGGACTTTAATGGAAAAGTACAAAGATGATTCAGACCATTCTAATTGTCATCCAATGTTGGCTCATAGATCTAGAGCTGGGAGGCATTTCAGAACCCATCTAATCCAATCTCTTCATCTTCCCCATGAGGAAATTGAAACCCATGGAGGTAGAGATTTGTTCAAGTTCACAAAGGAAGAAACTATTTTCTTTAACTTCAGGGCTAGTCCTTTTTTTACTGTACCAACAAAGACTTTATCTTCTGCTGCCCCAGTCTCACCCAATGCAGAAAGAGCTTAGAGACTTCCAGAAAAGTTTCCTATACTATAAAATAGCCGGTTGTGGGCCTGAAAGCATTAGGGAAGTCTTCAGGGAGGAAGGACTTCATCCTCAAAAAGAGCTCTGTGTGTGTGTGTGTGTGTGTGTGTGTGTGTGTGTGTGTCCCCAGATGGAAAAGCTCTATAATAGTTAACAAAGGTAACAATGGTTGGGGAAGGGAGGGGGGTAGGGGGTGGAGAAAGACTGTTAGAAAGCTGTTTTCCTAAAAACCAATCTCTGTTTTATTCTGGGAAACAACACAATGCAACCAACTCTTCTGCTCTTGCTGCCTGTTTCATTCAGGTGCCTCACTCAAATGGAGCCAATTATAGTTATGGGCAAAGAACTTAAATGAATTGCAGAAAATGGTGCTTTACAAAACAAAGGGGCAGAATCTGCACATTTCCTGGTCCAGGTTTAGGATTAAATTTCTTCTTCTGCTCCGCCCCTCTCTTTACTTGGCATTGATAACAGAGGAAGGTGACATTTAAAAAAGTTAAACAAAGGTGGTATTTCCAAAGCTTCTCCCAGCTGAGATTTACACACTTTGATGAGAGCCCATTTAACCAAGATGAGAAGTTTATTCATCTACACTATTTTCTAAGCCCTCCCCATCTCAATTTAATTCAATTCATAAAAGAGTTTAAAGCCCCTTCATAGAGCTATAGGAAAGATAAGGACAAATATAACACAATCCTCTGCTCATAGAGTTTAGAGCTGGGGGTGGGTTGGAAAAATGGCCCAGAGGAAATGAAGGGGTGGATGTTGTCAGTACAGGGACTGGTGTGGACTAAGACAGGAGAGTAGGGTAGAGTGGATTGAGTTTAAGAGAGGAGTATAATGTAATGGGATGTAAAATGAGATAAGGTATTAAATATCAAGTAGCAGCCAACCAAGGATGGCTTTTAATGCCAGGCTATGAGGGTTTGGACCTCTCCTTTCTGTTTCTAGCTTTCTCTTTTCAGCATCCCCACCAAATGCTCACTATCTGTATGCTGGTATTTTGCATTGTGACAGGAGACTCCTGGAGATTCAAATGTCTGAAGCCAAAGAAAAGAATTGTAAATGGTGGAATTTCAGACCCAAGAATGGGGCTAGAAAGGATAATATTTGGAGGATGAAGGGAGATTTAACAGGTAAAACTAGCCTTGATTGAATTTATGGACATATTTATGGGTGACGAAGTTTTACACCTAAGTCTCATTTTCTTTTTCTTCCAAAGTCAAAATGTGTGTTCTACTTAGCTTCTTGGCTTCACCATTCCCATCTGTGATGTAGGAAGGATGATGACTATCTCTATCCATGGTGCTCTTCTTATGGAACTATCCTTTGAACACAATAGGTTACTATAAATGTTGACTGAATTAAATTCAATTAAATCTGTCTCCTAACTATAAGCAATTGAAAATTATCTGATTGGTGCATCCATAGAAGGCAAGGCAACCTTTATGTAATTAAGTCAATTTATGAGGGCTTAAGAGAAAGAGATACTATCAACATATTTTAAAAATTAGAATAAACATATTTTACTAATTAGAAATGCAGTCAATGTTGCATGAATATGTAATACTCTTTGTTTAGTGCCTCATGGAACAGGGCAGAAGGCCAAGGTCAGGTATATAAATATTCATAAGCCAACTTGAAAACCATTTTCTGGAGGGAATATTTATGGATCTATGAGCCTGGGGCAGCCGGTGGTGACAGGAGAGTAGCCATAAACATGGATTCTGGTGCTTTGGGCATGGATCAGTCTAAGCAAAAAGAGGCATAAAGCTTGGCTCCTTCCTCTAAAACTCCCTGAGCAATCATCATAAGGCTTTCAGCAGTACCTTCTCAGTACTTAGAAGCTAAAACAGAGAATCCCAACCATAGTTGTCTTGTTTTGTTTTGTTTTTAATGATATGATCCCACCCAGTTGCCCAGACTCTAATTTTGGAGTCCTTTTGGTTATTCCAAATCTTCATTCCACAGAGTCAAATCCTATGGACTCATCCTCTGCAATGTTTCTGTAGTACAACTTTTCCTTATAGTTCTCACTAAAACCAATATAAAGCAAGTTCAGGCCATCTTTACCTAGTGTCTATATTATTTTAACATCCTTCAAAATGATCTCTATGCTTTAGTCTTCCTTCTTTCTCTGTCCCCAATTCATCCTACCCAAATATAACCATATGGGGGCAGCTAGGTGGCGCAGTGGTTAGAGCACCAGCCCTGACGTCAGGAAGACCTGAGTTCAAATCTGGTCTCAGACACTTCCTAGCTGTGTGACCCTGGGCAAGTCACTTAACCCTGATTGCCTCAGCAAAAAGCAAAAAACAAAACAAAACCCCAAATATAACCATATGAATCTTCTTACAATGCTATGTTTATTTTTTAAAATAAATTTTATTGAGATTTAGAATTCAATATTTTAAAAATGAATGTTAAAAATTGTTACATGTAAAAAAAAATTGTTACATGTAATTAGAAAAACATTTTTCTAAATTTTTGATATTTTTTATTTTTACATTACAGTGACCTGGAAATACTCCCCTCTTCTTCCCTCTCTCCCACAAAACTGAATTATCCCTTATAACAAAGAAAAACAGGAAAACAAAAACACAGGCCAAATAGTAACTGTGTCTTACAGTGTCTATAGCATTCTGCCCCTTACTTCTCTGGAAAGAGAAGAGAGATTTTTATTATCTTTTCTCCAGGACCAGTATTGCTAAACATATATCATATAACTCCCCTAGCTTAAAAGCCTTCAGTGGTTCCCCATTGCTTATAGCAATGTTTCCCATAAATTAACCAATGTACCAGTAAGACACCTAACATTTTCTACCATGTATTGATCCTTTCACTGAAGCCTCATGGCAGCCAGCTCATGAAGTCTCAGGAACTATAGCAGAGGTTATCCAATCTTTTCAGCTCATGGAGCCATGAGTGTCAGTGATTGTTTTCCATGCCATCCCTAGACTAAAAGAAATACCTAGCAATAAATACTTAAATGGAAAAGTTAAACATTTTGGATGCCCCAATAAGTTTGTTGCGTACCCAGGGTTCTGAGATACATGGTTTGGGAATTGGAGAACAAGAAAAAATGAAAAGACAGAACGTGGAGAGAAGGAAGAGTAGACATTTGTATAAACCTATCAGTTGTAAGAAACATGAGCATCCCACTGTAAAGACAGTGTGGAAGTATAAACTTCATGTGTTCTGCAATCAAGTGATCTGAATTTAAAATCCTGTGTTTGATAATGTCCTGTCTCACTTTGGTCAGTTGCTTAACTTCCCTTAGCCTGTTTCCTTATCCATACTGCAGCCAGGGCTATCTCCAGTCATTCTGATCTAGATCTTGCCACTGGACCCCTATGGCTCTGGAAGAGAGAATGAGGCTAGTGACTTTGCACAGCCTTCAGTCAAATCCAACTCACTTGCAAGTCATAGCAGCACCTGCCTAACATCAGGGTCTTCTTTGAGAATTTACGTAAAATAATTACATAAATTAATTGAGTAATTATATGATAAATAATATAAAGTAAAGAGGTTAGAGTAGATGACATCTAAAGTCCTTTCCAGTTCCAAATCTGTAATTCTCTAGTAAACGTTTATGAAACCACAATTGGAAAAATTGGTCTGAAGGATGAAATCTATCTAAATTTCTTATCTTGTTGTTTAAGGCCCTCTGCAAACTTGGTCTATTCCCTTTCTTTAGAGGCACTTTCCATTTTCTGAGTGATACACCTTTGCCTGGAAATTCCCCCTGCCTAGAAGACCCTTGTGAACCCTTCTTCACTTACATTTGAGCTTTAAATCAAGCTCAAGTACTACTTTCACACTTGGAAAAACTTACATGAACTGATGCAAAGTGAAATGAGCTAGAACCAGGAGAACATTGTACAAATGAACAGTAATGTTCCATGATGATCTACTGTGAATAACAGTTATTCTCAGCAATATAATGATCCAAGACAATTCTGAAGTACTTATGATGAAAGGTGCTATTTCCAGAAAAAGAATTGATGGAACCTAAATGTAGATCAAAGATACTTTTCCTGTATTTTATTTACTTTGGTTTTTTTTGTCTGTGTTTTCTTTCACAGCATGACTTTTTTTTTGCATGACTACATGTGTACAATCTATGTCAAATTACTTGCCTTCTCAATGAAGAGAGGAGGGAAAGAAAGGAAAATTTGAAACTCGAAATTTGAAAAAAAAAGAATGTTAAAATTATTTTTATGTGTAATTGGGAAAAGTAAAATATTTAAAGATTTAACAAAAGTGATTTTATATTTAAAAATACCACTTTAATTATGAAAATCCTTCCTGACTCAAACCATGCTCCTGTCTCCTTTCTCTTGAACTCCTAGAGAACATAATAGCAAGGACTCCAACTTATTAATGAGCAGTCTCTTAACTTATACAAGTTTTATCTTTTGCTTACTCTATATAGTGTTTTGCATTGTGGATACTCTGTAAATGGTTTGTTGTATGCTTTCTCTTTTAAGTTGGTTACCTAATTTTCTAGAGACTAGCTTGATTGATATAACCAAAAGAATCTGTAGTCAAGTTTCAACCCTGCTGTTATGATATTGTGCTTTAACTTCATCTTTATGAGCCTCAGTTTCCTTGTCTGAAATTTCAGATAATATCTCTCCTAACAGTTCATAGGAATGAAATGTAGGCTAATGGAGAGGGCATAAGATTTGAGAATCAGTATTTAGTCCAGTGTCTGGCACAGAGTAAACACTTAATAAATGTTTACTGACCAGTTGACTAAGTCAGAAGCTCTGACTTTGAGTTCTGATTGCTAATGCTGTGACTTTGGGAAATTTATTGTAGTTCTCTGATTTTACTTCTACGTAAAATTTATTTCTATGCTATGTAAAATGGGAATGATAAGATTTATGGAGTCTCCCTCAAAGGGCAATGTTGAAAAGAAAGCTTTGTAAACTTGAATGTTCTCTCTATAGAAATATGAGTCATTATGCTCAAAGGACTATAAAACTGTGCATGCCCAGCAGTGTCTCTGAGTCTGTATGTCAAAGAGATAATAATAAGGAAAAAGAATCCACATGTACAAAAATATTTGTAGCAGCCCTTTTTGTTGTGTCAAGGAACTGGAAACTGAATGGTGCCCATCAATTGGAGAATGGCTGAATAAATTATGGTATATGAATGTTATGGAATAATATTGTTCTGTAAGAAATGACCAGCAGGATGATTTCAGAAAAGCCTGGAAGACTTACATGAACTGATGCTGAGTGAAGTGAGCAGAAACAAGAGAACACTGGACACAGCAACAAGAAGAGTATGTGATGATCAACTGTGATTGACTTGTCTCTTTTCAGTAATGAAGTGATTCAAGGCAATTCCCATAGACTTGGATTAGAAAGCGGCATCCTCATCCAGAGAGAGGACAATGGAGACAGAATGTGGATCACAGCATCATATTTTTTACTTTTTTTGATATTGTTGTTTGTTTGTTTGGTTGGTTTTTTCTTCTCATTTTCCACCCTTTTGATATGATTTTTCTTGTGCTGCATGATAAATGTGGAAACATATTTGGCAGAATTTCTCATGTTTAACCTATATTGAATTACTTGATGTCTAGAAAAGGGGTGAGAGGCAGGGACGGAGAAAAATTTGGAACACAAGGTTTTGCAAGGCTTAATGCTGAAAACTATTTTTGCATGTATCTTGAAAAATTAAAAGCTGTTATAATAAAAATGTGAATTATTATTTTGAAGATAAAGTCAAATCATGTGAAACAAATGGACCACCATTTTGAAAAATATGAAGTTCTAAACCTATGTTAAATACAGTTTTGATTTAAGTAGAGACAGTCTGGTGTCATGGACAGTAGTCAGGATATCTGAGTTCCAGTAGTACCTCTGATACTTACTAGTTGTGTCACTCTGAGATAGTTTAGGTGTCTTTGTCTATTCCCTAGATATGTATCAGCTATAAAAGATGTATGGGGTGTTTAGGGAAGACTAGCACCTCTGGTGTAAGTGCTTGCTGAGTCCTTTTTAGGGTTGTTCATCTACCTTTGGTATCCACCTATTACCCAACTCTTACTTGTGACTTTAAGAAGCTTTAGAATGTACAGAAACCACACTGGGGTAAAACCATCTAGGCATTTAGGCTAAACCAGATTAAGGGTAATTAAAAAATCTTAAACCATTAATGAGTGAAGGAGATATCTACCCCATGTATGTGAAGACTTTCCTTGACAGAATGTGTGCATGAGAACAATTTGTTCCAGTGACCATGAAGGCAGCTAAAACAAAGAGGGAATTCTCATATGGGAATATGTTAAAATCATACATCCTTTTAATTTCTTAAATGTAAGAGACAGAAATTCCCAGTGGATTGAGAACTAGCTTTGGATTTATTAAGACCTGAGCTGGAGTCCTACCTAAAACACTAACAGACTGTGAAACCTCCACAAATTATTTAGCTTTGGCAACTCAAAAGCTATAAGTCTAGAGGTCTGGTTTACATTGGTAGGAATGGTTTTCTCATCTGGGAACTCCCTATATCTATGTCAATGAAATTACAGTTGTAAGCCTTATCTTAATATTTCTCAATAGACTGAGTGAAGTGAGTTTACTAGCAGTAGCTACCTGACTTAAATTCTTTTCGAATTGGTTGATGAATCTTGGTTGGAAGACTATTCAATGAAGAAAGTTAAAGAATATTTTCCATTTATCATTGAAGAGAGTAACAAAGTTTTCCCTAGTCATCTGTCTTAAGCAACTCTGGAAATTCAATCCCCTTCTCTAGCTGGACATATACTCCCAGGATATTCTCAGTAATATTATGAGTTCAAATAGTGCCTCTGATATGTACTAATTGTAAAGCAAAATCTGAAGCCTTTTCAGATTTTATGACCTAAAATGGTCTTAGTCAAAGTGATGAGGATGAGGATATCTATAAAGACATGAATGGCCCTGATAAGTACTTTATAAATGACAAAAAGAAAATAACATTCCCTTTTGATTTTTTCCACCTTGGTTTCTAGAGTCTTTTCAGTTCTTTTGGTCCTACCTTCCCAGGATGTTCAGTCTTTCATTAGAGATACATACAATTCTAAATCTTTTCCTCATTTGTTGCCATCAAAACTTGCCCATTCTGTATTTCATTTTCTTAGGATCCTGGTTGATAATGGAATTTATTTGCCATTAATGACTGATGATTATTTTATAAATTACCCCTCTTGTAGATCTTTTTTTTTTTTTTTTTTACCTCTTTTTAATAGAAGACAACTTAAAGGAGTATTCTAGCTATGGAATATCATGTGCCATGGCAGATCTGTGACCCACAGTGTCAGAGGGAGAGAAGTGAAGTAGGGAGCACCTTTTTCTCAATACCTCTCAGATCATACAACAATAATAACATCTATTCTTCTAATACATAATAGAAGGCCATTCTTGAGTAGTCCCAGAATATTAAACATGAGAACTAGTTCAACTTTATTTGTAGTTGGAGCTTCAATCTTGCCACTAGGTGACACTATTTTGGCTTTGCATTCAGTTGCTTTTGTGTATTAGAGCATGGGGCAGAAGGTGAAGTGTTTAGATCTCTTTGGAGGTAGGGAGCAGTGCTATTTGCAGATCTGGGTTTCTAGGTTTGGAGGAGGCAGAAAACAGGGGAAAATGAACCAATGCCCTGACTTCATTAACATTCCTATGTGTTCCTCCACCCAGCCCTATTAATTATGAATCATATCCACAACTATAGTTACAAAAATGAGTGTGGGCCAAAGATGGTCCTGGAAGAGCAAGGCCTCATGAAAGAGTTTTATATTAAGGGGGGCTCAGAAATGATGACACATACAAATCTAAGTAAATTGGTGGTTAGAGATAGAGTTGACACTCAATTGTTCCCCAAAAGGGAATTATCCCAAATATTCTAATGGGTTTATAGTTCTATTATCAGGGAAGTGTTTCCCAAAGGGGCTATCTGATTTATAATATTATATGTAGGCTGGAATCATAGGATCCTAAAATTTTAAAGCTGTCAGGGTGCATGTCCTTAACAAAATGGTGGGATTAGAAAGATGGATAGATCATGGGTCTTCATAAATATGGTTACTCCCACCATTGATTATTGATAAATATTAGTAGTAGGATGAGCCTTTGGTGCCCTCCAATATCCATTTCTGGACTCCCTCTCCCTACATACACATCTTACTTTGGTTCTACTTTCCTTCTATTATTCAAAACCTTTCTTAAAACAATTAGTTGAGAATGAAATGTCAATCACTTAGTCTGGCACCCTCTTTTTATAGGCAAAGAAACTAAAAAGAGAAGAAATGACCTGGCAAGATTCTAATTCAGCATTCCTAATTTTCAGTCCAGTTTTATCCTAGATGACCTTTTTCCTTCAGATCTCATAAAATCTTTTTTCCACTTCTATGAAACATTACTAACAAGGATGATCTTCTATGAAGTGGAAAAAGCATTGATTTGGGACCAGATGCCTTGGGATTCAAATTTTGACTCTGCCCTTAGCTACAGTATAACCTTGAATTTTATTTCTCTGGCTGGGACCTTCTTCTTCTATAAAATGAGAAGGTTGAACCAGATGACGTCAAAGTTTCCTTCCCTAAATTTTGCTATCCATGATCTTTTATTATTGGTATCTGTGTATGCACCATAATCTCTCTCCCCCAAGTCCTCCTGTTAAACTCCCTCAGTGTAGAGGGCAGGGAACAAGACAACTTCTTTTATGACCTCTAGATATACTACCATCACCTACCAAAGTACTTTGTACACAAATGGTACTTTAGAAATACATGTTGTTTCTACCACATCCCATAATCATAAATTTAGAGTCCAAAGGAATTGTAGAGGTCTCTGTCACTAAGTCTAATCCCCTATTTTACATGTAAAGGTGGGGCTTCTTGAATAAATCAGTCAAAGCACCCCATCTCACTTAGAATAATTAGATATTATTCCCTACTATCTTCACCAGGTGTCTCAATAAAACCAAAGACTTTCCAATTAAATGTGAAAAGGCCTTATCAATCTAGATGTCTCTGATGGGCTATTGGATGAAAGGAGAGCTAAGTTTTAGAGGAAGAATGTTCAAATGGACTAAGGAAATTTGGTAACAGTATGAATGGATCTCTATAAAATGAAAGGGCTGAGCTAGTACAGAAGCTGAGAGATTGGGGGGTAAATGAGCATCTTTTGGGGGGGAAAGAAGAGGGATGCCTCTGAGCAGAGACCAGTAGCTAGGAGTAGAACACCAGCTTCTCTGGCTTTGAAATCCTGCTGCCTCAATCTGAGGACATTAGGAACTTTGCAAGTCTGGAGAACTTCCTATCTTTTCATCAGTGTTCTAACAGAATTTCTGGAATAGTTAAGGACAGTAGCTATATCAGGAGCCAAGGACAAAGTAGGCACACAGTCACAGCTCTACAGAGCCCCGCAGAAAAATACACCATCCATAGGTCTAGCATTGGGACTTCTTGGATATCTGAGTTACTCCCTTCACAAAATGTACTCTCCAAGCTTGGGTCCATTTTTCCCTGGATTTTGTATGCACTGGTGGGAAAATATGTTTGAGACTTTGGGGGAGATATTTTATGGGAATTGATCAATTTTTTTTTTTAAAGGCATTTCCTCTCCTTCAACCTAGAAGCTACACTTAGTGACCTGACTTTCCAATGCAAGGGGGAGTTGGGATATTTACCCAGTGCTTGTAAAAAATATAGGTGAGGGAACTGAAGTTGAGAGTGTTGAAGTGGCTGATCCAGGGTCATAAAGCTAGTAAGTATCTGAAGTTGAATTCAAACCCAAGCATTCCCAACTCTAGGACTAGTACTGGGTCCCAGAACAGTCAAATTCAACAGCCCTCAGAATTCCCCTCCAATTGTAAGATTGTTAAAAAAAATATATTAAATTGGGAAATATTTCACAAAACAAATTAAAAATACAACCCAACATTGACAATGTTAATTTGTGGTTTTCTAAATCAATATGCCTGGAGAACATTGTTTCTATTAGAATTTGACACCACTGAGTTATCTAATATATTAGGCTGCCTCTTAATGCCATCCCAGCTCCTTCCTGGACCCTGGAAAGAAAGCACCCTGGCCACTGGCAAACCAAAAACTTTCTAATAGAGTCGTGTCCTTCCATGCCAGCTTCTCAATCTTCCGCGGGAGGGAAGTCGGAAGAACTGGGGGGGGGGAAGGAGGGGTGAAGCTGGCAGTCCTTGCTGAAGTGGAGAAAGTAGGTGATGACAAAGCAACTGTGAAATAACCAGAAAAATACCCCGAGCGACCCAGCTGGCACTAAGGCTGCCACGTCCACGTGAACTGTCTCTCCTGCTGGACTGGAGAACAAAAGCAGGGACCGGCAATGATTTGACCAGTAGCTCCCAGAGCTCATCAGTCTGTCAGTAAAAGTAGCCTATTGGAGGCAAGGATCCCTCCCTCCTCTTCCATAGGCACCAGAAATAAAAACTGGAAGAGACACTAGCTTTGTGTTGCTCTCCTAAGTGCTGACCAACCACTCTGCAAAAATGATTTGGGAGGGCGGCCCCTCCTCTGGCTTGGCCATAACCAGGGACTTCGGAGCTTCTCTGAGCAGGAGCCATCGAGAACTGAGGAAAACAATGCGTGTGGTGGAAGTGACAATATCCTGGAAGGAAAGAAAGGAAGAAAGTTTGTGGTGAGCAAGGGGCTTAAATCCCTTTAAATTCTTTTGGAGTTGCCATCTCTAAACAGTAGGCAGGTTAACATAAGAAAGACACTTTGCAAAACTTAAAAGCACTGTATAAATACCAGCCATTATCATTATTGGTGTTGTTACAGCAATTGGGATTCAGCCACTGTAAAGGAAAAAGATCCATCTTTGCAAAGCACAGAGAATGCATGTATTTGGTCCTAAAATTTAACTCTGGAAGCAATATTTGTTTTAGGTGGATGAATATGTATTTAGGTTGTGATAAGGCTTGCAGACCGCCCTTGGTTTTCAAAGAGGACCAGTGACATCATGGGTGATGTCTTGACTTTTGTGTGAATTGAATTTAAGGGAGGCAGAGTTAAGCAAAATTGCCAGCCTGTCTAGGCTTGGCTTCTGATTTCTCATCTTCAAATTGTCTTCTTTTCTCTTCTTTCCTTTCTTCCTCCCTCCCTCCTTCCCTCTCTTCCTTCCTTCCTTCCTTCCTTCCTTCCTTCCTTCCTTCCTTCCTT
>JAJPUD010000539.1:589112-605251 GCA_023553655.1 Myrmecobius fasciatus | reverse complement strand
CCTTCCTTCCTTCCTTCCTTCCTTCCTTCCTTCCTTCCTTCCTTCCTCCCTCCCTTCCCTCCTTCCTTCCCTCTTTTCCTCCCTCTTTCCCACCTTTCCTTTTTTCTTCCTTGCTTCCATCCCTCCCTCCTTCTTTCATTTCTTCCTTCCTCCTTTCTTTTTTCTTTTCTTTTCTTTCTTTTTCTTTCCTTCCTTCTTCCTTCCTTTCCTTCCTTTCTTTCTTCCTCTCTATTTCCACCTTCTTTCCTTCCCTTCTTCCCTCCCTCCTTCCCTCTCTTCTTCTCTCCTCTCCCTCCCCCCTTTCTCTCTCTCTCTCTCCCTCCCTCCCTCCACCTCTCCCCTCTTTTTCCATTTGTGTAATAGGAAGGAGTGATTCTGGTTTTTCCTAAAGAATTATGGTTCGTGGGTTAATTTTTTAAAATATAAAAACAATGAATTCCTGTTAACTCTAGTAATCTGAGGAGCTGGGGGGTAGATATGGGGAGAGAGACTTCTAGAGTCTCCTAGTATTTGTCTGATATTTTTCATGCTAGATTCAGAGAATTAGGGCTAAAAATGTGATTGATATTGCTTTTCTTAACTATGCTTTCTCCCCATCTCTGGGTTTTTACCTTGATGTTGCTTTGTTATCACTGAAAAGATAAGCTGATGGTTCAAGATGATCCTAGAAAGTAAGTTGCTCAGAGGACTAGGAGGAATAGGGCTCCTAGTGGGGAGTTTCTGCAGACAGGATCAATGTAGCTGATGGTATGATTTGAAGAATCCAGAACTGGCCTGATACCCCAAAGTATTTTCCTCTCTACTATGAATTAATGCAATTGATAAATGAAAGTGTTCTCTGAGAGACAAAGCATATTCAACTGGGACCAGTTATTAAAAAACACTTCAGTTTGACTTTGCTTCTCAAGTTTTCTTGCAGAGTGACTGATATCAGGCAGCTAAGTTTTAGTTAGGAGAAGGAGAGGGAAAGTTTTAGAGCCCAAGATTCTGCCTAGATCAGTAAAATGAAGCAGGGATAAAAGATCAATAATGAATTGGGGGAGGGGGAAAATAGTAGAGTGTAGCTAACTTCAAACTGACCTATATCTTAGTGTTTTCAATGGCTGATCCAGGGAAGAAATCAATTATAGAATTAACCTAAAGCAAGAAAAGCTCCATGTGCTTTCCTCACTCTTGACTGGGCATTTGGGAGTGGAGAGAGGTGGACTTCTCTGGCTTCCTAGATCAAGCATCTAGGTTGATGCTTTAAGTGAGAAAGAAAAAAGGCTCACATTTATAAATCTCACAGTACAATTTATACTTCTTACCGAGTAGCTTCCTATTCCACTCATGTTCTTATCACTCTTAGAAAAGGAAGGGAATGTTCATTAAGGTGTTTATATAAAATACTTTTTGAAAATGAATAATTTAATAAATCATAGGTAGTAAGAGGCACAAAGCACTTTGTGTGTTCCTACCCTCTTTTTAATGTGATAGCATTTTTGCATTGAATATTTATTATGAGGCTTGGTGTAGAATATAGATTTAAATGTAATTTCTGCCAGATTATTTTCTAGTTTTCCAATAGTTCTTGTTGAAAAAATTCTTTCTGATTCTCTTACCTTACAGACAAGGAAACAGGAAAGTGAGTGATCTTCCCAAAGCCACCCAGTTTAGAGTAAAATCAGACAAGGATATCTATGATGATTTGCAGTTAAATGACCAAAGGTGAATTCCAGTTCTTCTGCTTATTGCTTCTGTGACAGGATGGGGTGGGATGGTATAAGATGAGATGAAATGGGATGAGATAGGATAGCATAGGTTAAGATAGAATAGGATAGAGACTGAACCTGTAATTTGATTGATGTCAGGATAAAAGATAAGGAAGTTCCATTGACCAAAGCAAGTTGATTCATTTCTGCAACATAGACTATTAGAGTTGTCTAGTGTACTTGAAGGGTAATTGAACTAGTCGCATGGGATAACAACTAGTATGTGTCAAAGGCAAGTCTTTTATGAGGTCTTTAATAGATTTATTCTCTATCCACTACATCAGATCATCTCTCTATTTTCTACGTGATGTTCAACAAATCATTTAACCTCTGTGCCTCAGTTGCCTCATTTGTAAGATGCATTTGGACTTTCACCTCCCACTCTGAAGAGCCTACGAGTCAGTATGCTACTCATTTATGCCCTGGTTTGCAAGGTTATTTTAAAAGTCACAACCAGGTCTACAATGCTGCCACCCTTGTCAGGCATGAGCTGTTCTTTTCAAGTATTGTTACAAGGTTCTGTGTGGAAAATCACAACTCTATGTAACAAAAAGATGATCTGTTCTTCCAAAGCCTTGCTAGCCCCTGGGTTTGTGTGTTGTGCAGAAAGGTGGGTCACATGCTTTACAGAACAGTTTCCTATTATAGAGTAAGGTTGGCAGGGAAGGAGCAAGTCATACAGAAAAAAAAATGAAAAGAAAGTATTTGTAAAGTCTGATATAATAGTTTTCATAGTTGCTTCAGAGAAAAAGTTAGAAAGCAAAGATAAGCTAAACAATTTCTTTAAATCCCAGGGAACTTTTATGTTCCCTTTGACACTACCTGGTAGTTGCTGTATGCATGGGATGTATTTACCAGTTCCCTTTGAAATCCATCCTCGTGCTTCTGGACATGGTTCTTTGACTCACTCTATCTACCTGAAATGACTCATGGTCTTCTGCGGGACTTAGCTCTGCCCAGGGAATTTGCACCACCAGACCCAGATGAATGTCCCTGGGAATCTTCCTGCCAAAACCTTAATTCAAGACTTGATTAACAGCAGGATGGAAAATGTTATCCTGCTTGTAGTAAATGAGCTAGTTCCTAAGGAGTAAAGGGAATTGGCTCTCCCAGGAGGGGAGTGGTAAGTCCTCACACCTCCAGGTGAAAGGCTCCTCATTCTAAGAGAAGATACTAATTGTTTATTCTCTTTGTGGAGTTTTTCTGTTAAATTTTCACTCACTATCATTGCCTAGGTGACACCAAAATATCCACTCTCACCAATACCAGACACTCTTTTCCAGACCTTCAAAGCCTCCTTGCACTATTGCCTGAAATGTTCTCTCTCTTTACTCATGCCTTTTAGAAGTCCTACTTCTTTTCAAAATTCAACTGCAATATGAAATAAAGCCTTTTTTGATTCATCTCCCCTCCCAATAGTTAATGCTTCCAGCACCCTCAAATTTATTATATATATATATATATATATATATATACACACACATATATGTGTGTGCATGTGTATATAGTGTTATGCATATATGTATGTATATATCTTATATATGTATACCATATAGACTGCATCATATATACCATATAAAATTATATATAAAATGTATAATTATAACATATACATAAATAATTACATTATATAAAATGTATAATTATAATATATACATAAATAATTATATTATATAATATGCAATATGCACAACATATAATACAATATATTTTATTACATTATATATTGTCATATGCACAATATAATGTGTAATATATTATATTATATATAAACATATATAATATTACATACACAAAATAATGATACTACATATATAATATTACATCTATATAGTGTTGTTTTCCCCCAGAATGTAAGCATCCAGAAGTCAGGGATAGTCTCTCACTCACAGCAGACACTTAATAAATATTTAAAGAGGAACTGAAATGACACCCCCCCATTCCCCCCCCCCCGTCCCTCTATTCTCTGCAACTTTCAGGTCCCCATTTCCCATTCAGAGAAAAGAAAGAATCTGGAAAAGTCTGGAATAAATTCTTTTGTGATCTTCTTCAGAATTTGATCATCAATGCAAAGATAACTCTAGGGCAAGAAAGGGTGATTCCAGAGGCCCAATACATCTCCTATAAGCAAGAGACCATGGCGGAGAATTCATCGGCATCCTGCTAGTTGTCTAGGAGGATCAAGGGGATGGGAAAGGGCCCTAAGCCAGGATCAGTAGAAAGCTAGAAGAGTGAGCACAAAGTAAAAAAAAAAAAAAAAAGTCCTTTACCACTTGCTGGAGTAATCCAGTTCTCGATTGATCAGGAGTATAATCTTCCCATAAATATCAGGGAGATGGGTTGTGGTACTAAGATGTCCATAGGAGCAAGAGTGTGTTCTTGTTTGGACTCTCAATATGACTTTGAGCAAGTCATCTCTCTCTCTCTCTCTCTCTTTTAAACCAGTTTTCTGCCTCTGTAAAGATGTGAGGGTTTGTTAACTTCTAAAATTGTATTCAGCTCCAAATTCTCTTTTTTATTTCAGCAGGTATCTTCTGAGTTTATTTGGTTTTTTAGAAAATGAAATAATGAAAAGAAACAACTTGATCAAAATGTCTCCTGATAGGCCCTAAAACTGGTGATACAAGGTCCATCCATGCAAAAGGAATAATGTATTATCAGTTAGATAAAAAATGAATTTTGTTTTGAATCAAAAAATTCTGGGTTATGTATGATTTTTCTAGGAAGCAAAACTGTAGCTAGGACTGGGCAAATAAAGCTTTGCCTTAGGGCAACAAAATATAAAATATAGAATATATGTGTGTGTGTGTGTTTGTATACAATAGTGAGAGTACCCTCCCTGTGCATGCTTCCTCCCCTCCCCTAATCCAAAGCAGCCTTTCTCCATGTGACCTCTTCCCCTGCTTTCTACCCCATCTGTGCTCTGAGAATCTCCTGAGGTTCAGACTCTTTTTATTTCCTTCCTCACTGTGCTTCTAACTCTCCAAGATTCCATTAGCATTTCTCAGTTACATATTTACCTATAATCTCACTCACCCTGGGATATTCATTCCCCCACCAAATGCTCCTCTTCAATTGGTGAGTTCCTTTAGGAGTGTTTCCTTTTTGGGAACAGACCTAAGGCCATCTTTCATTCCTCTGCAAGCTGTGGTCTTCATTGTGATGGCTTGAAAGACTGTCTTCTCATCCTCCTATCTTTTATGTGTTATCATCCTCCACTAGAGGATGAGAACTATCTTTCTTTCTTTTTTTCAATAATAGATTTTTATTTTTCAAAATACATGCAAAGATAGTTTTCAACATTTAGCCTTGCAAAACTTCTGTTTCCAATTTTTTCTCCCTTCTCCCCTACTTCTCTAGTTAGCAAGTAATCCATACATGTCAAATATATGCCATTCTTCTATACATATTTCCACATTTATTGTGCTGAATAAGAAAAATCAGATCAAAAAGAAAAGAAAAATATGAGAAAAGAAAAAAAAAACCATGCAAACAATAACAAAAATGGAGAAAATACTATGTTGTGATCCACATTCACTCCCCACAGTACTTTTTCTGGATGCGGATGGCTCTCTCCATCACAAGTCTATTGGAATTGGCCTGAATCATCTCATTGTTGAAAAGAGCCAAGTCCATCACAGTTGATCATCACATAATCTTGTTTCCATGTACAATGTTCTCTTGGTTCTACTCACTTCACTTAGCATCAGTTCATGCAAGTCTCTCCAGGGCTTTCTGAAATCATCCTGATGATCCTTTCTTATAGAACAATAATATTCCATTACATTCATGTACCATAATTTATTCAATCATTCTCCAACTGATGGGCATCCACTCAGTTTCTTGCCTCTACAAAAAGGGTTGCTCACAACATTTTTGCCCACGGGGGTCCTTTTCCCTTTTTTTATGATCTTTTTGGGATACAGGCCCAGTAGAGACACTGCTGGATCAAAGGGTATGCAGTTGGATAGCCCTTTGGGCACAGTTCCATATTGCTCCAGGATTGTCTTTCTTAATACCTGTAATCACAGATCTTACCTTAGTATCTGGCATATATTAAGTTTTATGAATTCATTTCTACTTGTGCCATTCATCCCCTGTCTGTCTGCTTTCTTACATGGTAATTAGGGTTAAGTGACTTGACCAGGGTCACACAGATAGTAAGTGTTTAATTCTGAGGATGTATTTCAACTCAGGGTCTCCTGATTCTAAGGCTGGTGCTCTATCCACTGAGCCATCTAGCTGCCCTCTCTTGACCAACTCTCTACCCCAGGCAACAGCTAGTAATTCAGCCATATCATGCCAGGGCATATATCCATCTCTTTGTGACTGTACCTCTGATGAGCTTCTCACTAGCACCAACTTCCTAACTTTCCCGTCTCTTGTCTTAGATGGAAAAAAAAAGTCCTAGTTCTT
The DNA here is from genome assembly GCA_023553655.1 of Myrmecobius fasciatus. Classification (NCBI taxonomy): domain Eukaryota; kingdom Metazoa; phylum Chordata; class Mammalia; order Dasyuromorphia; family Myrmecobiidae; genus Myrmecobius; species Myrmecobius fasciatus. The sequence continues at coordinate 599,084 of JAJPUD010000539.1, read as the reverse complement.
TAATTAGTCTTCTCTAGGAAGTGACTAGTTACAGACAGAAGGAAGAACACTAGTTATTTATCAATAGACAATGATACTCAATCACTTCTTATTGGATGAATAGATGGAGCTATTTAGTTTGGCCTGAAGAAGGAAATGAGGTAAAGTAATCATATTAGCTAACATTTATCAATAATTTTATGACTTACACAGCACTTTCTTCATAGTAACTGCAAGGCTGGTAGGAGAAGTACCATTATAGACCCATTTGAATAATAATCATTGACATTTACATGGCACTTTAAATTTTGTAAATCACTTAATACATATTATCTTATTTGAGTCATAAAAAACCCTGTGAGGTAGTCCCTATTCTAATATTATCAATGATAGTAATAATTAATATTATTATATTGACCCAGACTATTTCATCAATTCGAGAACTCCTAGCGTGGAAACTCCCTTCACAAATGTAGACCAGTTACTCATCAGTAACTTGTGATCTTAGAGGTTAAATAACTTGCCTAAGTCATGATCACACAGTTAATATATGGCAGGACTTCCTGACTACTAGGCTTGCTCTCTGTTCATGACCTCACACTCCCTCTGATTTCCATTTCATGAAGATGATCAGGAAGACTGGGAAGACTGAATGATCTTACTATTGTCACTAGTGTTAGAGGTGGGTTCCAGACCTGGTTCTGCCTCATACAAGGCCATCACTTGATTGCTCCATAGTGGCCATAATACTGGTCTTCAGATACATACCAGCTGTTGCTTCTTGTATTGGGAGAGGGTTTAATACTACTCTTTAACACCTTATGAATCTCTTCCTAATCCACCATATAGAATGATACACATTTAGTGGCCAAATACTAATTATTTCATAGGTTTATTGGGAGAATATTGGTTTAAAAAAAACAACAACCCATAAACCACTACACAAAACTTTAGCTACTAATATTATCTTCTGTTATCTATAAGGACCATTTGTGTCTCATCTGGGTTTGTTTTGGGTCTTAATATAATTCCATAAGCATAACTCACACAATCTATGTCCAGATTATTGTGGGCTATTACCAGTTGCCTAGCTGTATTGTGATCCTTTCAGGTTTTTCTCTTTCTGATGCCAGTTTAGTCCCTGGGGCTAGGACAGCTGAGAGGGAGGAGGGTAGGGAGGCAGAAAATCAAGGTGGATCCTTTGATTGTGATATTTTATCAAATCTTTTTTTTCTAAGAATTACTTTCCAAATAAAGAAACAAGTTTTTATCAAGGTGAAAGATTCATCCAAAGCCATATAGCTAATAAGAAATATTAAAGCCAGAACTCTCAGTCCAGATCTTCTGAATACAAGGTCTGTGATCCTTTCTCCATTGCTTTAGTCTGCTTCTTTAAGACCTTAAACAAGTCACTTAGCCATTCTAGGATATGGGCAAAACAAACACTTTTTTTTTTTTTTTTAAAAACTTGAACAAAGAGAGATTGAAGATTCTGTGTGCTGTGAACTTCTAAGAAAGATGCCAGGGAAAGCTGGATCACATGGTCCTGAGTGTTCAGCTATCACATTCCAGGAGCTGCTTTTGCTGTTCTGTTATTTGTTTGGGGGTTGCTCATTCCCTCAACAAATATTAACTGGATGTCTATTGTGCACAGCAGTGTGTAATGTGGTCTAAACAGCTACACTTACTGGTGCTCTACTGGTAAACAAACATTTTTTTTCCAATGGTTTTTCCCAAGTTGAATGCTTCAGTGGGAAATTCTTCTTTCAGCTCTGACTATGCACAGGGCAATACAGCTGGGGTTGTTTACGGACAGGTTTCCACCTGGCTCTGAAACAGGACCAAAGCAGGTGGTACAGAGTTGTGGAGGACTGCATTATTCCTTCTTTTAAAACCACAAGCAATTTATTCCCCAAAGATTCTGCTCTGCTTTTTTTTTTTTTAATAAGTTGCTGTGGCTACAGATCTTTGAGACCTGACATCATTATGAAAAGCTTAATAAGCCTATTAGGGGCTCCACAGTCTGGATCTACCTTTTCTTTAACCACACACACACACACACACATACACACACACCTAAACTCATACATATATACATGTTTATATAACACACATAAATATTAAACATCTTTACACACATGTATTTATGTACATACACATATACACATACACACATATGATCAGGGTATTTGGCAAGCTGGCTGGTGCTTCTGGCCCTAAAGATCTGTGACCCATATGGAAGAGTCCTGGCTAAGGACCAAACACTGCCCACAAAAGCAATCAGAGCTTCCAAGTTCAGTCATTTGTCCTTTTATACGTGAATTTCCCTTTAATTTTTTAATCTTATCTCCCTTTTTTAGCTCAGATACAGTTCAGTAGAAAAGAGTGCAGGATTTGGAATCCAGGGATGTAGGATCAAATCTTGGTGCTGTCAATTTGTTCTGGTACAATCCTCGGCAATTAGTACTTGTGCAATCCTTGTACCATTCATTTCCATGGATTTAGGCTGGATTAGATGATCTCTAAAAGGTCCTGCTATGTCTGGTTCCTATGAGTCAAGAGAACTAGTGGTCAGAGCTGCTGACCTTAAGAATCTTCAGTCCATCTCTGAGTCATGTTCAAAACAAACTAATGGTCACAGCAGAGGATAACAAACCTCATTAAATAGGATTTAGTTTTCTCTTCTATTATAAAGAAAATCATTTAATTGTTTTAGGCATTTTTGCCTATAAGGAAATAAAATATGTGCATTATAACAATAGCTATAATTAATTACAATACAATGAATTGTATGCCATATTAGTTATATAATATATAATTTTAAATAATTTTAAAATTGTGCTAAGGTCTATGTAATTATTACCATGTTGATCCTTACAATAACCCTCGGAGGGAGGTTCTATTATTATCCCCATTTTACAGATAAGCAAGCTGAAAGAAATAAATGATTAAATGCCATAATCCAGGGTTACCAAGTTAGTAAATGGGTCGGATTGGATTTGAATTTCTCAGATTCCACTGCATAGACATTTGTATGCATATACACGTATATACATATACATACAGATATACACATATATAAACATGGTTTAATAAGTGCTAGTAATATAGTATTTTAAGGCTTGCAAAATTATTTAAATGTAATCTGTGTTGAATTCCCATAAGTATCTTTGAATTTCACTCTTGTATTTAGAATAATAAAATTTAACTTGGAAGGAATTTTACATGTCATTTAATCCCACCTCCTTATACAATGTAAGAATCTTTTCTACAAAATCTCTGATGCTGAGGCAACTAAGATACAGAGCTGTGCCTATAAGCAGAAAAACCTGAGTTCAAATTCAACCTCATACATGTAATAGCTGTGTGACCTTAGGCACTTAACCTCTGTCTTAGTTTCCTTAAATGTAAAATGGGAATACTAATATTGAGCTCTCAGGATTGTTATGTGGATCAAATGAGATAATATTTGAAAGTGCTTAGCACAGTATCTGGCACATAGTAGGTGCTATATAATGCTAGCTATTATTATTATTTTACCTTGAACACTTCCAGTGATGTATTCTTACCATATTGGAAGGTAATTCCTTTTCCTCTTTCAAATTAAAATTCAATTCAAATTATAGCTTTCACTCATTAGTCCTGGTTCTAATATCTGCCCCTTCTTTCCAGGACAAGCCTCCGAATTATTTAGAGAACCATGATGTGTGACCTTAATTTTCTCTTCTCTTTGCTAAAGATTCTTCAAACATATGACATGGTTTCCAGACTCGTCTGACTCTTGGTCACCTCCTCAAAACATTCTCTGGTTTGTTAATGCCACTTTTAAATATGGAACTCCAAATTGAATGCATTATTTTAAATGTAACCTGGTCAGCACCAAACACAATTTTATATTCCTTCATCTGAACATTACAACAGCTTGCTATTAATATAGGATTCCTCCAGTTCTGTCCCTGTCTGGTGCAATCAAAGTGATTCTGGGATTTTGAACACTATACCAGTAGAATTTAAGCTAGGTAGCCTACTGCTAGTGGGGCAGCTGCTATTATTGTTGTTTGTCCTTCAGTTCTGGAAAAGGACCTTGACAATGGGCATATGCCATGACATGAAAGTGAATTGGACTGAAGCAGGGGAGGGTTATGCTAAACTCACTTCTCCAAAGCCATTTGGAGCCAGTGGCTAGGTGGTACAGTGGATAGAAGATGGGCTTGGAATCAGGAAGCCTTATCTTCATGTGCTCAAATCTGGCTTCACACACTAGCTAGGTGACCCTCTGCCAATAACTTAACCCTTTGTGCCTCAATTTCCTCATTTGTAAAAAATAAGTTGAAGAAGGAAATGGCAAACCACTCCAATATCTCTGCTAAGAAAACCCCAAATGAAGTCATGAAGAGTCAGATACCACTGGACAATGACAAAAGGTAACCCAATGAACTGGACTTGGAGTCAGCAAGACCTGAATTCAAATGTAATCCTGTATACTTACTAGTTGTGTGATTCTGGGCAAGTCACTTAACTCCTGTAGCCTTGTCTATAAAATGGAGATAATAGTATCTATTTCTCAGGATTACTGTGAAAATCTTATGACATAACTGTAAAGTTTGTTTTGCAAACCTCAAAGAACTATAAATATTAGCTAGTGGTAGCAAATATGGTAGGCAGTTCACTTTGAAACCAGATCTTTTCACAGTAAGTCTAGGGTTTTTCCTACTATACTATGCTAAATCTGAAGAAGCCTGTTACCAGAAAATTGTCGGAGAGGAAAAATTTTTTTTGGCCATAAAAACTAATAAATTGATTTACTAAGGCATGGAAAAGTTACTATCTCGTGGGTAGAAAGAATAATTAACTTAAAGGAAACAGATCTTTTGAAGAAAGATTTCTTTCTTTCTTTTTTTTTTTAAATTACTGTTACTGTTAGCTCATGCTAGGCTTATGGTAAAACCTCCAGGAGCTATTCTTATGAACTAGAAACAAGTCATCTCCCCTATCCTGAAATTGTGCAAATTGATTTTTTTTGAACCTAAATGGTGGAGTTTACCTTTATTTCCTAATGATCCATCATCTCTCCATATCAAAATAATTTTGTTTTTCTCTGCCAATTGCACCCACATCATATCCCTTTCGGAAGTTTTGAAAGAATGTCATACAAAATTCATACAAAAAAAATTCATACAAATGCACACACATTTGACAAGAAGCCTTCCATATATTCCTCCTCCTTCCTGGTTGATAAAACCGTTGAAGAGCACAGAACCAAGGATGGGGCACTGTGTCATACAGAGAGACCTCCTTCCTGGTGGACAATGAGTCATTAATCAAAACTGGTTGATATTGATTCACAGCAGGGACCCCGGCTTGGTCAATACTTTAATGGCACCTGTAATCAAAGCCTAGGGTCTGACTCATGTTAACAAAACAAACTAAAAAGGTAAACAGTACATCCAACTCTTTTTTTCCCCTTGCTGAGGATAGTTGCTAGCATTCAGTTGTTTTCAATAGTGATGGTTGTTCTAAGTCTATAGTTTATTATTAGCTGGCTTTATTAAAAATCCCAAAGCCAACTCCAATCCGTGTTGATCTCTTCCTAGTGCCCAAAGATGCTCCTTCCTTCTTAAGAAAATAAACTTTGGATGTAAAAGATAGAGGGAAAAGTGAGGGTGGGATGGCAAAAGGAAGGGTGTTTTGTTTGGCTTTCCTGCTGGGTCAGTCATACTTTTTACCTACAACTCTGGGGATTTTGAAGTAATTGAAACACACAAGGATGACTATAATGGAGGTCAAGGAAAATCAGTTAGGCAGGAGGCAGATGGTGAGCCTTCCATTCCTTCTTCATTACCACTTCCCTCACCTTTACCATTGCCCAAAGGGGTGGAGGGACTGAATTGTCTGAGCAAGTGGGGGGGGGGAATGAATTGGGAAATGGGTCATAAAACTTGAAGACATTCAAACACCCACTGGCTATAAAAGCCACTTTATGCTTAATTCTAATTGTCACTGAGGCAACGTGATTCATTCCCTGCTGGTTTTTTCTCTGCTCATGAGATTAGGTGGTGTCTGGGAAGAAGGGATTGAAAAAGGCAGATCTCAAGCCTTTTTTTCAACCTTCACCTCTCAGTCTCCGATTGGGAGGGAGAAGAGCCAGTGCCGTATTTCTCTGTGTTCATACTCAAATCCAGGGGGCTGAATATCTGATTTATGAGTCTTGGGGTGGATGAAAAGAAGATAGTCTGAGAAGCACAAAAGACACAGAAGAGAAAGATATGATACAAGTCTCAAAGAGGGATTTATTCTCTGCCATGTCTGGAATTATCTCCAGAGGATTCAGTTGAGTCCTGAGAGATGATACTCTGGGTCATATGGAAATGGGGTCGAAATGAGGAGTGCCTGAATCAAGGATTTTGTGACAGAGTGCAGAAGCCCCTGAGGTCCAAACAGGACACATTTCCTGCTAGTCAGATTTTGATAGGCAACCTGTTGTAATCCAGAAATATCACTGAACTTGGAGTTAGAAATATGAATTTAAATTACGCCTTTACCACTTACTGTGTGACAAGTCTGGACGGAACCTCAGTTTTCTCATCTGTAAAATGGAGATTAATAACTTTTTCTACCTACCTCATAATATTACAGTGAAGAAAGTATTAGTGTAGAAACACTCCACAAATGCAAACTTATTATTATTCCAGACACTCCCAGCGTCTTCTCACCTTCTGTTTCCAGGGAACTGTGCTGAAAAGAGGTCCTTTGGTTAAGGTAGGTCCAGGCTGCGTCTCTCTACCACTTTGAGCAATGCCACGATAGTACATTGCCAGGGTTGAGATATTAAATCTTTCCAGATTCACAGCTCCATTCCCTCCTTGGTGATCCTTTCTCCTGGTTCTGAAGCAAGGCTCCCTGCCTTTAGACCTCCCCCTGCTCAGGCCCCAGGCGCTGTCCGAAAGCTGAAAGACACAAACACTGGAACCTCTGGGGAGGAGAGCATCCCAGTCCCAGAGCGCTGCCCCACCCCGCCCCGCCTCCTGCCCACACGGAGTGGCCCAGCCTACCAGGCTGTAGCTCAGCCCTCCCCAGTCTCCAACCTTGGCCTGATTACTGACCGCTCCAGGGAGTGAGAAAGAGATCTGGGACCCCAGCTGCACGTCTTATTCCCTACTCCTCCACCCCAGCTTCTTACTCCCGCCAGGTTGCTAGGGTCTTGCCCGAATCTTGACCCCAGGCCAAGGGAGGGTGCGCGGCGCTGGAGCTGGTGGCTCTGCTGCTGGAACTGTCCCGGCCCTGGGGCCCTAGGCTCTTGCTCGGGTCTCGGGCAGCGGCAGGCGGGGGGAGGGACGACGCACGCACACACACGCGCGCACACATACAGTCACACACATCAAACCACACTCTCACACTCGCGCGCGCACACACGCGCGCACACATACTCACACTCGCTTTCTCGCTTTCACACTCACATTCGCTCTCCAGCTCTTGCTCTCACACCCACACAGAAAGCGGCACTTTGCAAAACTCCACTTCGCGCCAGGTGGAAGAACCAGCGGCAGTGGCGGCGGGTCCCGGGCGCTGCCGGCCCCGGTGGGTGCACGCGACGGTCCGGGCTGGAGCTCCCTCAGCCTCCGCCTCGCTCTTCTCCGCCCCCTAAGTCCCACTCCCGCTGACAGGCTCACGCCGCTCCCGGGGCTGCCTGCAGCGGCGGCGGCAGTAGCAGGAGCAGCAGCAGCAGCAGCAGCAGAGCAGAGCAGCAGCAGGAGCAGCAGGAGAGGCAGCGGTGTTGCCTTCATGGGGGCATCTGCAGGCTAGTCGCTAAGCCCCAGTCTCCGGGAGGAGGAAGGAAGCAAGCAAGGAAACCAAAGGGAGAGGAGAGAGGGGCGAGGGAGAGCGCGCGCTGAAGAGCGGAGCCGCGGGCAGGCAGGCGGGGAGCTAGTCGCGCAGCCGGACTCCTCCCTCCCCTCCACCGCCGCGGAGGCAGCAGCAGTAGTTGCCTCCTCCCTGGACCGAGGGACCAGAGCTCAGCGTCGAGCAATGGCGGCCCGGAGCCGGAGCCGGAGCCCCAGCGCCTTGGCGCCTTCGCCGCCGCCCCTGCCTCCGCCCCGGCCCCTGTGCGCCCTAGCTTGAGGAGCAGCCAGGGCAACCGGAGGGCTCCGCTGGGGTGGGGAGGCTTTAGCCCCGACTGGACTCCTCTCCTCCGTTCTTTCTCCCCTACCCCCTTCAAGTTCCTCGCTCCCCGACGCGTAGTCTCCCTCCTCGAGGGCAGAAAGTGGAGAACAGCCTTGCCCCCAGTCGCTCGCCAGCCCACGGGTCCCAAGCCTTCCGCCAGCCCTCCGGCCCCTGGGCTGCCAGTGCAGGAGGGGTGGGGCGGCGTGGCGGCGGCGAGGCCATGGAGAGCCCGGTGGAGAACCCGAGCAAGGCGGCGGAGTATCTGAAAGAGCTGAACCGAATCATCGAAGCGCAGCAGGAGCTGCTGGAGCGGCAGCGGCGGCGGATCGAAGAGCTGGAGCAGCAAGTGGCGCGGCTGTACCGGGAAAACGCCTGCCTTCAGGAGGAGCACCAGCGGCACCTGGCCTCCTGCCGCCTCGGGGCCACAGCACAGCCAGGACCCCCTTCAGCGCACCCTCCCGCGCCGCCCCTCGGGGCCATCCTGGAGAACGTCCGCCACGAAAAGTAAGCTGGGCTGGGACCTAGACGACCGTGGGACCTGAGGGGTCGGCGCCTGGGGTTGCGAGGCGGGGTGGCTGGGAGAGGAGGCCGGGAGGCGCACTTGGTTGCCACCCCGCCGCCCCAGTGGCGCACCCGAGAGTTTGCGCCCTCAAAGTTATCGGAGGGTTGGGAGGTTTGCCAGGAATATTTGGGCAGGATAATGAAGGTGACGAGGTGTGTGAGACTTTTATGGGCTAGATTAGTTATCTGGGGCAAAAGGAAGGGCGACTTTTTGGAGCTTGTCTATACGAGACTACAAGGGGTGCTGCCCCGGCCGATCTCAGCGCTCGCTCCCCAGCTCCGGCGGGCGGGTTGTGAAGGGAACGTACCAAGCTCTTTTTTTTTTTTTTTTTTTGCGGTAGAGTGAGGATGGAGATGTGGAGGGACAAGGCTGAGATGGGCTGGAGGGAGAGGGAAGTGGTAGCTTTCTTCTCTAAGAAGTAATTTTGTGTCTCTGGCGGCTCCATCCTCTCCCGCCCCCGCTCATATTGCCTACCCGGTGGGATTTGGGACTCGTGATGTTCTGGGGGTTCATCTGGAATTCAGCCAGTGGGAGTTGGCTTTTTTCCTCTTCCCTCCCCTCAGATACTGGCCGGAATCTCTAACCCTATTAGTGTGGACTGGCTTAGAGCCTAGGTTGTCTTGAAGAGCCCTTCTGCTTAGAGGGGGAAGTAGGGGTGGAGTAGAGAAAGGTAGGGTGGTTGGACAGATCCTATCATCTCTTCCCTCTTAAGGATGGGCAGAATGCTAATCTTCTGTTTCATGAATACAAAACCAAGGCCATTTCTCCTACATGCCTGTCTCCTTCCTACCTCCAAGATACTGGGGGGAGCGGGATAGCGATTTTAGAGCCCACCTGGCCAGGATAATCTTTTTGTGAACTACTGGGTGCTCGTTAATGGAAAACAGTCTAGACTTAGACTGAGAGGAAATAGTCCCTGCCCCCTAGCCTCTAGCCGAGGACCCTAATGCAACTACATCCTTCCACCCCACCACTGGCTGCCTGGATGAGTCACCCCTCTGTGGAGAGCAGGGAATGGAGAAGAGATCTATAAGCACTATCTCCCTTCTCTAAAGGCCCTTAGGGGACTAAATGCTGAGGCCGTAGCTTTGTCCCAAACCTTCCTGTTCTCTGGAGTCCACTCCACTACCCCAATGAAACTCAAGGGTATCGGTTTTTCTTCTGGTGCTCCCCTGAACCAAGAGCGCCTCCTAACCTGAGATAGAAAGCAGATTTGCTGGTTTTGAGAGAGAGAGAGAGAGAGAGAGAGAGAGAGAGAGAGAGAGAGAGAG
>JAJPUD010000539.1:577788-589102 GCA_023553655.1 Myrmecobius fasciatus | reverse complement strand
GAGAGAGAGAGAGAGAGAGAGAGAGAGAGAGAGAGAGAGAGAGAGAGGAGAGAAAAAACAGGGAGAGAGAGGGAGACAGAGACAGAGAAATGATTTTTGTTTTCTGAGGCTGGGAGCCATCTGTCCTGGATGGGCTCCTTTGGAGTGAAAAGATAGCAGCAGAATAACTGGATTCCAGAGCAAGTCCTGGTATCTCCTCTCCCCCCCCCCCCCCAACACCTTAGTTTCTTGGTTCCTGTAGCTGCAGCTCCTATTTCTCTGCCTCTGTCCAATCTCCTTAGCACTCCTAGGCCGAGTCTGAGACTGGACAAAACTCCTGTCATAATCCAATCTCAGCTCTTCTTCAGTGAGACCTTTCTTTTGGATTGGAGCTAGTAAGGACTAGAAGTGGGGCTGACTAAAGTCTATAAAATTCAGGTTGGGGTAAAGGTGGAATCTCTTTTCCTAAGCTATATGAGCCTAGTCCAAAGTGGTTAGGAGAAAAGAGCCATACTTGACTCTGAAATGGGGAGCCCTTCACTCATTTTGCCTGGAACTGTCAAAATTCTTCCCTTCTGACAGGTTTTCTTTCTCTTTTTTCTCTTTCCCTTCCACCACTCAGTTCCTGTCATTGCTTGGGCCACATTGGGAGAGTAGATTCAAACAGAGATGAAGGATAGGACAGGAATACTGTATTCTCCTTGGCATCCAGCTTCCAGTTTAAAGCAGAAACTTAGGATCTCCCAATCTATCCCCCAGTTTTTGTTTCATGGGCCCCGTGTCCCCAAAACAGTGATCTTTCTCTCCAGGGCCTTCTATTTTCTTCTTGCTAGTGCTGAAATCCCAGTCTGGACTGTTTCCTTTTCTTTCATTCTGGTTTTTTCCCCTGTAGCTTCCAAAAGGAATAGGGTTCTTATGCTTCAGTATCCTGAAGTATTTCTCAGACCTGAATTCTTAGAGGGGAACTGCCAGCTCCTCTTGAGTTGGAAACGGAGATCGTTGAGGATCAATTTCCCCCAGTCCAGACATACATTTGCTGTGCCTCAATTTTCCTTTAAGTCAAGTGAAACAGCACCAGGCTTAACTTCTTAGCTAGCTGAGATGGGAGCCTGGACAGTTGCAAACTCAAAGTTCTGGAGGAGAGAGTTTGAGGCAGAGGTGACATGATTAGGTGACTATTCCAAGAGAGGAGCTCACACTGAAGAACTTCTGAGCAGATTGTTTTGGGGAAGAAACTACCTGTTTAGAGATTCTAGACACTTGAAGAAGACCAAATTTACTTCTAAATGTTTCTTTCTAAGTTTAACTCTGTCGTTGGAGAGGTAACAGAGTGAGAATCCTAGAATTTAGGCACTGGAAGGACCTTTAGAAATCACTGAAGTGAAGTGGATAGATTGCTGAGCTTAGAGTTAGGAAGATCTGAGTTAAAATTTGGCTTTGTATAGGTTCTAACTGTGTGACCCTGGGCAAGTCACATAACCCTGTTTGCCTCAGTTTACTCATCTGTAAAATGAGCTAGAGAAGGAAATGCCAATCCACCCCAGTATCTTTGCCAAGAAAATCCCAAATGGGGTCACCAAGAATCAGACCCAAATGAAAGGACTGGAGAACTTCGGTCTTCCTTTCTTCACACACAAAAAAACAGAGATGCAGAGAACATGTGACTGGACTAATGCTACATTTTATTGATCGATTTAAACCAGAATTGAAGTCTCCAAACTCAAATTCCACAGTACTATGCTGCAGCAAAGTGGAGTGTTACAAGTGTTGGTCATGGAGTCAGAAGATTATGACACTTACTGGGTAGGTACTTGGAAAAGTCACTTAATAACACTGTGCCTCATTTTCCCCTTATGTAAAATGGGAATAGTAATAATTATACCTATTCACCTCAGGAAAGCATTTTATAAAATTTAAAATGATATGTAAATAGAAGATATTATTGCTGTTTTTATTATTTCCATTCCCCATTTTCTTCTCTTTCCTGCAATCCAAATCTAGAGAATGGGGAATCAGCATACAAAAGCTCTGATGCAGAAAAGGACACCTATCACCAAGTTGCCTTAAATCCCACTAGGAATCAAGGAGTGGATAGCATAAGCTGTTAGGAAAGGTATCTGTTTGTTGTATATTGTGACATTTCACAGAGTTGTAATTCCCTGGGGAAGGTGGGGTAGAGAGAAAGAAATCCTCTGTTAATCAAGAGAGGCAGGATACTGGGAAGAAAAAACTGAAAAGAAGTATTAGGTTCCTGACCTTCATCTAGGAAGAATAGTCAAAACACTTTATCACATGGAGAAATATTCAGCTGAGCAATGCAGAGGTCATCACTCTGATGGGTGGATATTTTTTCTTCTCAGTGCTTTACCATAACCCTTTTCATAAGCTATCTTCCATAGCCTCCAAAGAGATTAGCAGGTACCTTTGTGTGCCCAAAGCCCTTTCTCCATATTGCCAGATGAAAGAAAAAAATAGGATTTCCAGAAAAAAAGCTCCTAGGAGCTTAGAGCCTGCTCAGGAGATGGAATTGAAATTACAGGAAAACCACCTTATTGTTTTCATAGGAAACAGTGACACATGTTGGTTGGTAAATGCCTCGCAACACAATCTCCAGGGATCAATTTTTCTTCAAAAATCACCCTTAGTAACCAAGTAGCAAACTTTGCTGAGGGAAAGGAGTTGTCAGTTTCCAAATAGAATTTATAACTGTCATCATCAGTCACTAACTGTTGTTCTCATAGTTAGTCCACGTTTTTCCTTGAAAGGAGCTGGGACTAGAACTGGGGGGAAGTGAAAATTGTATTTGTGATGCAAGCTGGGAATCCATTGGGTCAGTCATATTGTAGCCTGCTTCTCTTGGTTCAGGAACAATCATCGAAAGTAAAATCAGGCTCAGAATAAACAAAATGTGGCTGCTAGTTTATTGTCAGGTTTTCTATGAGGTGTAATGAACCAGTATATTAACAATAACAATTGCTGCTCATCAAGGAAAAAAGCACTAGTCTCATTTTCAGTAGCTCCGTTTCATTTAACATCTCACTGGTGAGAGGCCCTGCTGAAATACACAATACTGAATCTCCTCCAGCTCCAGGAAAACTGTCAGGCATTGAATAGTGACAATAGATCCCCAAGCTGGACCCCTAATGTTTTGCCTCCAAGTCAGGTACTCCCAGAGAATTCTTGAGACAAATAGTCATAAGAAAGTCTGCTCTGCACCCCAAATAGGTTCTGAGATCACTTGCCTCCTAGATTTCCAAAATAATAGATTGAAGCATCCACTACTGCTCCAGTGCTGGAGTAGTGTTGTACTTGAATCACAAGAGACCTGAGTTCCAGTTTCACTGGTGATACTTACCAGCGATGTGATTTTGGGCAAGTAACAGAACTTCACTGAGTCTTAAGAAAAAAGAACTAAACAAACAAAAAACTCAAAAAAGAAACCCAAAACCTATCCAGCTCTTATTTCTCAAGATTGTTGTGATGTGCAAGAGAGCTAAGACATGGAAAGTGTTTTTACAATTCTTACAACCCTATGACAGCTATTTTTACAACTACTAAAAAATACTGACAAATGGGATTTTGGCTAAAGTCTTATGATCTGATAATTGAGCTCTAAACACTAGACCTTTTGGCGAATGAGCAAGATATATATACATCATTTGTGTTGTCCATATATACTTTAATGAAGTGTTGCAGAATGTTACCTGATTTCCTCATTTAAAAAAATAAGTCAGATTACATGATCTTTAAGGTTCATTCTAGCTTAAAATCTAATGATTTGATGATCTTAGTACCCTGAAAGTTAAAAGTAACCAGATTTCAGAGTTGATTTAACTGACAACATTGAGTAATTACTGTGTATAGAGCCTAGTACCATAGACAAAAGGAACAGAAAGCAGCACCCCTTTCTTTTTTCTTTTTTTTTTTTTTGCTGAGGCAATTGGGCTTAAGTGACTTGCCCAAGGTCACACAGCTAGGATGTGTGTGTCTGAGGCCAGATTTGAACTCAGGTCTTCCTGACTTCAGGGCTGGTGCTCTATCCACTGCGCCACCTAACTGCCCCAACACCCCTTTCTTTAAGGTACTTAACATCTAGTTGGGTTGACTGAATACTCATAACCATTGATTCCTCTTCCCTCTCCCATCTACAAGATGATTGAGATATGACTCTACAGATCAGTTTATGGTTGGTAAATTTGGGTATGGTACAACTTTAATAAGTTTATTATAGCATAACCAAGCTACATTACTGAGAAGAAAAAATGAGTTTCATGTTTCCATCCATTACAAGAAAATCTGTACCTAAACTTTTTGAGGATAATAAGAACATTCAAGTATGTGCATAGTCTACATTTATTCTCCCTGTGATGGTTTTGGAAGATGATGAAAAATCGCTGCTTAACCCCACTTCTGAATATTTATGCTCTTTCCACCCTCTCTTAGTAGAAGTAAATATGAAATCACCTAGTTGGATTCAATGATGTGGTCATTACTCGGATTCTTGTTTGTGTTAGGGATTGTACAGGGGAAATGTCTTTTCTTGGGAATAAAGATATGGAGATATCTTTATAGTTTTCTCCCCTTAGGGTGAGAATGGAAAGAGTGTTCCAAAAGTTAGATTATTATTATTTTTTTAACTAAGTCAGCTTTCTATATTTCAAGGCACTTTATTTAGGAGCAATCAATTAACATGCTCTCAGTTGCCTTTTATGTGCTGGGTACTATTTTCAGCACTGGCGATTTAAATGCAAATAAAACAATCCTTATCCAGTTTTTTATGGATAGGCAGCACCCACACCTTATTGGGACCACAGTGTGTTTATTAGGAAGTCCATCTACTCTGTAACATTTCATTGTCCCATTCCATCCTTCCAATGAATCACACAGACCCTCCACTGACATTCCTTGAGGGGAGCATTCCTTTGAAAGAGAAGTCACTGTGTCAAATGGAAACTTATAAATAAGGCAAAGCCACTTTTCCTTTTTTTAAAGAAGACTTTCCTAGAGAAGTTACAAAAAGTAGATTCCTTTAACTTCAGGTCTCCAGTATTTGTAGTTGTTTAGGAGTGCATTCATCTAGGAGAAGTGGTGGGGGGAAGGAGGGGAAAATTTGGAACAGAAGGTTTTACAAGGGTCAGTGTTGAAAAATTACCCATGCATATGTTTTATAAATAAAAGGCTTTAATAAAAAAAGGGGGGGGTGCATTTTCCTTTCATTAGCTTTTATGCGAACTAACAAGGAAGTTACATAAAAGGCAGATCAGACCTTTGGTGTATGTAGTAACTTTGTCCTGACAGTTGGACAAAGGTAAGTACTAATCTAGGACATTGTAACTGGAGAAAAATCAAGGATGAACTTAAAAAAGTTCCAAACCTAAGAGGCAGAGTTCTGATAGATTGAAATGGTACCATCAAGGACACTGATGGCTGAACAGGATATGAACCTGTCAGGGCAAAGGGTGTTTTGGTCCACTTTCTGTCACTACCTCTCTTTGTCTTTTGGACAAATCCCTCACCTCCCTGAACCGAAGTTTCCGGTTTGGAGAAGTGAAGAGGTTAGATCATGTTATCTTAAAGGTCCCTGGCAAGCAAAAATGTTCCATGAGTTTATGAAACTTTTCTTAGGCAATAATAATGATAATAACTAAATTCATATAACATTTTTCATATATTATCTCCTTTGAGGAAATGAGACAAACTCCCAGGCAAACCTTTTAATCTTGTTATGTCTCTTGCATCTGGGTTTGTTCCCATAGACTTGGGGGAAAGCCAGAATTTGTTATTTTCTTTTAAAGTAAATGTTTCATTGATAGTCTTCTAAAATATAAAACTGTCACTTCCAATTCCAACCCCCGCTCCCCTTCCCTCCTTGGTCACAAAGTATAATTAAGCAAATCAAGTTGACACTGGACATCTCTGGCAATGTGTATCATATTCTTTACCTAGATTTTACCAGCTGTCTGTCAAGAGACCAAAGGCATGCCTCACTATTAGCCCACTGGAGTCATGGCCCTTACATTAATTAGAGTCCTGGTATTTTCAATGTTGATTTCCTTTACGTCATCATGTCATTGGTTAAATTGGTCTAGTTTTGTGTCCTTCATTCTGTATCGAGACATCTAATCTTCCCAAGTTTCTCTGAATTGTTCTGTTCCTCATTTCTTCTGTTGCAATCTCCATGGAATTCATATCATGGTTTGTTTAGCCTTTTCCCATTCAATGGATAGCCATTTTCCTTTCAATTCTTTATTAATTAAAAAATTCTACATAAATATTTTCATATATATGAGACCTTTCCTTCTGTCTTTGATGTCCTTGAGTTATAATGTATTATTATTGTTGTTATAATAATTATTATGATGATATTTTGATGCATAGTATACATGGATGGAAAGGGAATGTGGAGAAATAACATCAAAAATTCATCACACTTATTACTTTGAAATGGGGAGAGAAAACATGGGGAGAGAGAGAGAGAGAGAGAGGGGAAGAAGAAGGAGAGGAAGAGAGGAGAGGAGAAAGAGAAGTATATTTCAGCTTTTTCTTTTCAAAAAAAGCTTAGTTCAAGTGGAAAGATAAAACATATTTTAGACCTTGAACAAAATGATCTCTGAGGTTCTCTAGTGCAGTCATTTCTGTATTTCTATGATACTTCCAAGGCAGATTTGAACATCAATCTAAAGGAGTTGTTTATAGTCTGGAGTGGACTTTCCTCCCTCTTCCTTTTCTTCTAGTCCTCAAGCGTTGTCAAGTAATTCAGAAGAGTAGAACATTCTGAAGATCAAAATTTATGACTCCAATGAAATCCAAATATCTGTTTAGTTAACAAACCAGCTCCATTCCCAGGTCTGTGGTGACATTCAAGATAACGATGTAGCATAAATTAGGAAGGAAACCCAGTAGATATTGTGAGCTTGGAGGGAATGATTTAATAGAAAAGCTTGCATTGTCAGGATAGCCATACATATCATTCAGATAAAGGTATACATTGGAGAGTCTCGGTAAAAGAGTCTACCAAATATGTAACATTCCTTAAATAGCAGCATTAGATACCAGAATTATGATTTAATGATTGTGAGGATTTTGAAAGCTTTTGATTCCAGTTAAGGAAATATCCTTATCTAAGACAGATTGACATCTTTTGTGTAATTTATAATTGTTATAGAGGTGACTAGAGCATTGAGAAGTTAAGTGATTTGCTCAGATTCCTATAGCAAGTACAGCCTACAGTCAGAGGCAAGACTTCAATCTAGGTTTTCTTAGTTCTAAAACCAGCTTTCTATTTACCATACCATGGATGATACTGGGTACTGGATGATAGTAATAATCATATAAGGGGTGTAGGGCTTAGACCTGGAAGAGGCAAAAAAAGAAACTGAGACCCTGAGACATGAAAATTTTTTCTCAAAGTCACATAGGCAGTAAGGAGCAAATGTAGGCTCCTGATTCATGTCCTTTTTTGTCGGGTCATGAGCCAAGGTTACCAAACACCTACATGTATTATTTCATTAGATCTCAAGATCTCTTTCAATTTAATTTTTGTGATTCGTGTGATCCTTGTAATAACCATAGTCAGTGAGAGTATTATCCCCATTTTACAGATGAGGAAACTGGGGCTTGGGAAAATTACATGACTTGCCCAATATATACCCGATTAATGGCAGTAGAAGATTTGAACTGAGATCTTGGCAAAACAAGTCCAGTGCTCCTTCCAGAAGTGCAGTGTTACACTGAATTATTTCTGTTGAATGAGGAATATTGAATGAGTGCCTTTATTTTTAATCAAATAGCAAGCTCTAGATGTAGGGAAATTGGGGTTTTTGTTTGCCTAAGTGAGTGCTGATAGATGAGGCCAAAAATCTATCATGGGAGTTGAAGCTGGGAAGGATCATTTTACAAATGGGGAAATTGAGGCACAATGAAGTCATGTATTTTCCTCATTTATTATGAATGCTAAATAGTAGCTGTTATTTATGTGGTGCTTTAAAGTTTGTAAAATTTTCTAGGAAGGAAACAGGCATTTGTAAAGTACCTACTCTGTACCAGGCACTGTGCAAACATCTCATTTGATCCTCACAACAACCTTCTGAGGTAGGTGCTATTATTATTTATATATTTATTGTTATTCTTCAGGAAATCTAGGCAGTTGGAGCATTACACACCAAGTAAATATCTAGGCTAGGTTTGAACTCAGATTTTCCTGTCTCCAGACTTGGTGCTTTCTCCATTGTGCCATCCAGTTGCCTTTCACAGCAATCCTGTTTATACTGACTTTAAAGATGAGGAAACTGAGGCTCAGAAAGGTTTGTCAGCTTACCCAAAGTCACACAGCTGGTAAGTGTTACACACTGTAACTCAAGGTTACATGGCTCAAAAGTTACTGAGTTGTGATTCTAATTCACATCTTTTTTCCTTCAAATTCAGGATTCTTTTGGGGGCAGCTCACTAACTCAGAATGCAGCATAGCAAAGTCAGAACATTTGACTTAGGCAGATGGGCCCTTTTCATATTGGCAGAGAACCCTAGCTGATTAGTAAAGGAACTCCTCCCCATCCCCTCCATCTTCACCCCTTTGTGAATTCTGATTTTTGTATTCCAATTCTTCTTGCTTCTTTTCTCTACACTCCCTTACTCTTCACTCCTCTTCTTGTATCTAGTATATCTCTGAAAGAAATATTTTATTATGACTACCCTTGGCCTTGGACACTTAGGCCTTGACAACCATTCTTCTACAGCTGCTCTTGATTCAGTGAACTGTTCTTAAATGCCCAGATGGGGGATGGTGAGTTTTGTGGGGACACACAGCCTCATGGGGTTTAGCTGTAAGGTAATTAGGAACAGAAAGAAAGAACTCTATATATTCATATGGATGTGTATACATGCATATTTGTACATGTGCGTGCACACATACACACATATATACATCCCTACCTGATAGCAATATATAGATATTCCCCTCTATCTAGATTCAATTTAGTTTAATTTAAAATATATTTATTAATAACCAGACATACTGCAAGAATTGTGGCTGTTGAGTCATTTCAGTCATGTTTGATTTTTTTGTTATTGCATTTGGGGGTTTTCTTAGCAAAGTCACTGGATTAGTTTGCCATTTCCTTTTCCAGCTCATTTTACAGATGAGGAAACCAAGGCAGAGTTAAGTGACTTGTCCACTCACACAGCTAGTAAGCATCTAAGGTCAAATTTGAGCTCAGGAAGATGAGTCTTCCCTGATTTCAGATGAGTCTTCCTGATTTCAGGCCCAGAATTACAAGATGAAAATAACCTGCCCTCAAGGAATTTACATTCTGCTGGAGGGTGTGGGCTAGCAAATGTTTAACATCAGTCTGGGGATAGGGTGGGGAATATAAGCAAGATATATTGTAAAATTCAATCTGCATTCTTAAAGTTTTCTCTGTTTTTTTCTTTTCTCCATTACTTTCTTAAGTTTAGATAATCAACAAAAAGATAAATCAAACACTGATTTGTAGTATTTGCTAATTTCTGAAGTTTAAATGCTCATACCAAATAAATGACTCCAGCAGAGCCCTGGACAGAACCAATATATAATGAGATAAATGGAAAATAAGTTTGCTATATATGACAAAATACCAATGAATAGGGTGGGAGGATTAAAGGAGATCTCACATAAGAGGTAGCATCTGAATTGAGTCCTGGGGATAGTTTGAGATCCTAAGGTGCAGTGCTGATAAGACAAGCACCTCAAGCAAAAAGGATAGTCTGTACAAAGGGTCTATTTGGAACTGGGGATTTCATGTACAGAGTAGCCAGCAGAAGTAGTTTGACTCATGTGTCTTTGTGGAGGGGAGTTGGAAAGGTAGTGGGAGGCAGACTGTGGAGGGCTGACTGCCAGGCTGAGGATTTTGTATTTGGCAGCTACTTGGAGGATAGAGTACATACAAGGAGAAGCTGGAAGCTGGGAGACCAATTAGGAGGCTGTTGGTGTAGTCTAAGTAAGAGGTAATTAGGATCTGAACTATGGTGGGAGCTGTGTAAGTGAAAAGAAGATATGTGGTGGAGATAGGGTCAACAAAATTTAGCATCAGATTTGACGTAGGGTGTTGGAAAAAGTCAAGGATCAAAAGTGATTCCATAGTCGTGAATCAGAGTAACTAGAAGGATGGTAAGTACCCTCAACAGAAATAGGGATTTTAGGAATGGTAGATCTGGGGAAGGGTTTCTTTTGGACCTGGTGAGTTTGAGATGCCTGTGGGGCATTCAAGGTGAGAATGTCCTGGAGGAATGGAATTCAGGAGAGAGATTAGGGATGGATTTAGATTTGGAAGGAATCTGGATAGATTAGGAGCTAATAAAATCACTTTGGGAGGGGGTATATATAGAGAAAAACAGGGAGTACAGAATATGCCTCTGGGGATGGCTATTTTTAGTAGTATTCTTAATAGAAACTAGGTGGTGGACCAGCAAAGGAGACTGAGAAGGATCAGTCAGACTAAGAAGAACCCAGAGACACTGGAAGTGGGAAAAGGATATTATAAGAACTCAGGGGAGAGACAGTGGGTTCTAGATTAAGGTGGGGATTGTGTGTGTGAATAGAGAGAAGGGAAAATGTATCTGCATTGACGAGACTTGGCAACTGACTGGATGTGTCAAAATACAACTCGGAAAATTCTCCAGCTTTCAAATCAGAGGACAATTCCAGCCCAAATACTAACTAGTTAAATAACTTTGGACAAGTAGTTTCCCTTCTCTGAGTCCAAGCTTTCTCCTCTGAAACTGAAAGGGAAGAAGTAGGGGGCATTCAACTAGACTTCTCCCAGAGGATCTGGGATCCTGCTTACACTTTTAGGATCGATAAGTAGAGAGGATGCCCCTTAGTCAACAATTTGCTCTAGTTTCTTCTTGAAAATTTGCTTTGAGGACACAAAATGTATTTCCCTCCAAGGAATTCATCAGTAATGAGCAATTAAATTATTATTATTATTATTATTATTATTATTATTATTATTTTGCTAGCACATGGTGAAGACAGTGTGATGACTAGGAGAGACATTTTTTTTTAAGTAGCCTCTTTGGATTCTGACAAGCTAAGTAAATTATGATGTTTAAAACTTTCTGGCTAAAATGTAGAAAAATGTCTAGTTGTAATGCATATGAGATAAAATGGAGACCTTTTCCCCACCATTTTTCATGTACTCTTCCCTAATTTATGCATTCTTCACATGTGGGAAGATTTAGATGCCAAGAGGGAAACATTCTACATGTGATAATTTCATTAGCCTCATTGGATTTAGAAATAAAAGGAAACCTTTGAGATATTTGAGGTTAGAGCTTCTCAAACCTTTTGGTTTCAGGA
>JAJPUD010000539.1:522032-577688 GCA_023553655.1 Myrmecobius fasciatus | reverse complement strand
CTCCACTTTATTTCCTTATATTGAGGATTTCAGAGAGCTTTTGTGTTATATCTACCGGTATTTACTGTAATGGAAATTAAAAAAACAAAAACAAAAAAAACCCCACACAGTTTAAAAACACTTATTCACTTGAAAAAAATAAGCTTACATGGTAACTTAAAGGAAAAATTTTATGAAAAATAGTATTTTCTAAAACAAAAAAATCAGTGAGAAGAATGGCATTATTTTTCATAATTTTTTTCAAATATCCTTAATGTCTGGCTTAAAAGAAGGCAGCTGGATTGCCATATTTGCTTCTGCATTCAATCTGTTGTGTTATGTTGTTTTAGGTGAAGTATCCGAATAGCTAATAATGATGCTATCAACTATGAACTAAATAAATTTTATCTAGATGAAGAAAATTTGGCCTCACATTAATATATAGTTGGAAAAGGGAAGAGTATTTCAATAGGCAAAAAGCATCTAAAGCATTATTATCAAAATGGTTTTGACCTTGCAGACTCCTTGAAAGGGTCTGTGAAATCCAGGGGTCCATGGATCACTTTGGGAGAACTGCTGATCTAGCTCAATTATTTTATTTCATAGATGAAGAAGCTGAAGGCCAGAGTAGATAAGTGTTACCTTGGGAATCAGGGTCACCTGGGTAATTAGTACTAGAGCCAAAATTGGAATTCAGGGCCTCTGATTACAAAACTTAGCCCTCATGATTACTGAGCTACACTGCCTTTTAAAATAAAGTCTTTTAAAGCAAAGTAAGTCATCATTTTGGCCAGGTCTGCATGTGATTGCACTGGAGTAGCTTTTGGAATAACTTGGATGGTATTTTAGATTAAATTGTGCAGACTGCTGATCCAGCATTTCTTTGTTTGTTGCTTTTTCTTCTTGATCTTTTTTTTTTTTTTAAGGAATCCCTTAGATTTATTTGGAAGGAACTCTAGGCTTAGCTTGTCAGAATAAATGCTGTCCTCATAATTGTGAGGCTGGAAGCTTGTCAGGGGAGAATAAATATGTACAAATAATAAGACAGGTGGTTGGGGAAGAGAAGGTTAGTGCAATAAAAATCGACTAATTGAATGTAATACAAGAGTAATAATTGTAGCCCATGTTTATATATTTTAGCACATATAAAGGACATAAGACTGAGAGGAAAGGGACAGGCTTTCAAGACCTACCCCTTTCACTAACTTGATGTATGACTGTGAACTAGATATTTCTCTTGGATGAGTCAAAGGTTCTCTACTTCTCAAATGTAGGAGTTGAGATTGGTGATCTCTAAGATTTCAGCCAGAAACAGAATTCTGAGATTTGTTGATTCTAGCTGGCAGCTGGATGACCTAGTGGATAAAATATTGGACTGGGAAATCTCATCAGATAAATTTGAGTTTGATTTTTGTCTCTCACACTTATTGGCTATGTGTCCATAGTCACCTAACTTCTCTCTACCTCAATTTTCTCATGTATAAAAGGGTGATTGATAATTAGAGCCTGTACCTTACAGGGTGATTGAAAAGGCCAAAGGAGAGAGAGGGAGAGGGAGGAAAAGAGACAGAGACAGACAGATAAAGGAACTCTGTCAGAGAGACTGAGATAGAGAGACAGAGAAACAGAAACAGAAATACAGAAACGGACAGAGGAAGAGAGAAAGAGGGAAAGAGGAAAGAAAAACAGGGAGAGAGAGAGGGAAAGGGAGAGAGAGGAGAAAGAGGGAGAGAGAAAGAGGGAAAGAGGAGAGAAAAACAGGAAGAGAGAGAGAAGAGAGAGGGGGAGAGAGTTAAAGAGAGAGAAAGAGAGAGAGAGAATGGCAGAAAAAGGAGAGAGAAAAAAAGAGGGAAGAGAGAGGGGGAAAAGGAAGAAAGAAGAGAAAGGGAAGGAGAGAGAGAGAGAGAGGAGGGAGGGAGAGATTGCACTAGCTTTGCAAGATTATTGATGGTTGAAGTGATTCCCCTTGTATATTATACTTACACACATGCTTCTGTTTGCCAAATAGAATGTAAGCTCTCTGAAGGTAGGACCTGTTTCATATATTTCAGTCTTTCCATCTCCAGTGCCTAGCTTAGCATAGTCAGTACTATGAATATCCTAGAATTTTCTTTCCTCTAACAGACTGATTTCCAATTACTGAGATTTTGTTTCATCTTCACAAACCGTTCTGGGAATCTTTTTTTTTTTTTTTCCTTCAAGTTGGCACTTTTCTGATGCTTTAGGCACTAACACAAACAGCGGGGCACCAACTTATTTGTTTAATGCTTAGATTGGCTTGTGGATCTCTGGCATTGAAAGTTGCTAGGGATAGTTTTTTTTTTTTTTTTTCTTTTTGTTGAAAATGTCACAGCATCTCTTGGCCACTTTGGAACTGATGGTGTCACCAAGACTGAGTCTCTCTCTTTGTGACAAGTGACTTTATCGCCTGCTGTTACAAATCACTAAGTTCATTTCCCTATCCTGCTGCCCTCCAGATTCTAGGAGCACATGAGAATGACTCAGAGAGCTTACTGTGACTTCAGATTTTAGCCTTTGTAATGGTGTGTAAAGGGCTCTTGATTCTTCTTGGCTGTGTGTTGGCCAAGTTCTGTCTCTGCAGGTAGAGTACCAAACTAGTCTAGTCACTTGAAAATGCCCATCTCTTCCTGTGGGAGAAGGTATGACCTTCTGCATAGGAACATGTGTAGGAAAGGAATGTTAATTTCTACCTGCATGGAATCAGAGGTTGTCAGAACTAGAAGGGGCCTTAGATCTAGCCACATCCAACATTTCATTTTACAGATGAGGGAAATGAGAAGAAAATTCACTTGGCAGCTAACTACATAATGTTAGGCTTCAGATCAAAGACTGTCAGATCCTTGGAGTCCTAGTCCAATATTGCTTTTTGCTATTTCACATTGCCTCATGTAATAATTCACATTTACATAGCATCGTTTAAAAGATTTTCAAAATGCTTGCGGGGCGATCTGGCATAGTAAATAGAATACCAGGCTTAATGTCAGAATTCCCAGTGTCCTCTCCTAATTCTACATGTACTAGCTATGTGATCATGGGCAAGAGACTTACCCTCTCAAATCCCTAAGTGACCATCTATTAGTTACAGATGAACTGCTAAATGATTTATCCAATGGTGTGTCACTGGTGACATTGACACTAGAAATGGAACCCATATCTCCTGATTGCAAGAACGGTATTCTTTCTGTTATCCTTCTCTGTCTCACTGAGGCTTTAGTGCAATATAACATGTAGGTGTGCATGTACATGCATGTAAAAGTGCATATGTGCACACACATATACAATATGTGTATATAGAGAGGTTCTGTGTACTGTATATATATTGTATGCATAGCATATATACTATATATACATATATTTATATATGTATGTGTATATATATATATGCATATATATATACATACACATATATACATACACACACATACATACATACACTAAATATACAAGGAACAACTTGATCATTTTCCTTAATTCAAATCTGGTCTCAGACACTTCCTAGCCATATGATCCTTTTTTTTTTTTTTTTTTTAATTTATTAATACTTTTTATTTGTAAAACATATGTATGGGTAATTCCTAAACATTAACCCTTACATAGCTTTCTGTTACAAATTTTTCCCCCCTACTCCCCACCCCTCCCCAGATGGCAGGAAATCCACTACATGATAATTATGTTAGAATACTTAAGAAATCGAATATATGTATAGTTATTGCCACACATCATTTTTTGTGCAGGAGAAATCGTATCTACAAGAAAGAATAATCTGATAAAGGAAATACAATGCAAGCAAACATCATTAGAGAACATGAAAATGTTATGTTGTGGTCCACATTTCACATCCCTTTCTCTGGGTGTATATGGCTGGTTTGAAGCATTTCATTGTTGAAGAGAGCCATGTCCATTAGAAGTGATCCTCATATAGTATTGTTGTTGCTGTGTATAATGATCTCCTGGTTCTGCTCATTTCGCTCAGCATCAGTTCATGCAAGTCTCTCCAGGCCTCTCTGAAATCATCCTGCTGGTCGTTTCTTACAGAGCAATAATATTCCATAACATTCATATACCATAATTTATTCAGCCACTCTCCAATTGATAGGCATCCATTCAGTTTCCAGTTTCTAGCCATTACAAAAAGAGCTGCCACAAACATTCTTGCACATGTGGGGTCCTTTCCTTCTTTTATGATTTCTTTGGGATATAAGCCCAATAGAAACACTGCTGGGTCAAAGGGTATGCATAGTTTGATAACTTTTTGAGCATAGCTCCAAATTGCTCTCCAGAACAGTTGGATCCATTCACAGTTCCACCAACAATGCATCAGTGTCCCAGTCTTCCCACATCCCCTCCAGCATTCATCATTGTTTTTTCCTGTCATTTTAGCCAATCTGACAGGTGTATAGTGGTACCTCAGAGTTGTCTTAATTTGCATTTCTCTGATCAATAGTGATTTGGAGCACCTTTTCATATGACTATAAATAGTTTTAATTTCATCATCTGAAAATTGTCTGTTCATATCCTTTGACCATTTATCAATTGGAGAATGCTAGCCATATGATCCTGATCAAGTTACTTCATCCTGTTTACCTTAGTTTTCTCATCTGTAAAATGAGCTCAAAAAGGAAATGGCAAAACACTCCAGTATCTTTGCCAAGAAAACCCCAAATAGGGTCATGGACAAGAAGACACAAATAAAATGACTTGAATAACAATAAAAGTGTATAAATGTGTATTTTGTAAAATCTTTCATAAAAACTTCAGAGAGATTTTCGAGGATGACATGATTATCAGTCACGCAGTTGGTTTCAGTGCCCAGGCTTAAGAAACAAAAACCAGTGACAGTTATCATCATCATTTGAATATGTATGTCTTCTCTTTTGCAAATATTTGAGTTTTTTACATTAATACTTGATAAATCTGTATCTAAATTCTGTGCTATATATATTATGATATATTGTATTACATATGTTTTATAGCATCCATAAAAACTATTATTTCTCTTCACTCCCTCTGCTGGTTTTTGGATACTTAGCAGAATTATTCCTATGTCCATTTAGACATCCTGCTCAGTTTTTAGCCAGCCACTAGTAAGGAGTTTAAAGCTAGATCCAAATTCATTTTGTTTGAAATGTTGGGGGAAAAGCAATCAGTCTAATAACAAAAGATTAAAAGAGCTTCCTGTGGAGGAAATTTTCCTGTGAGTTGATTTAGTCTCTGGTGGGCTCTCTGGAATGGAGTGGTACACAGTTTATGCACAATTGTTCCTATTTAAAAGCATTATTCCATCTTAAAATGCCAGTCTTTTACTGAATTGGACCAAAGCAAGGAGTATAAAAATAAACATTTTGTCAACAGTAAGCTTAAAACAAGCAAACAAACAGACCCCAAACACTACATAAAAGTATGAGAAGGCCAGCTTCTAATAGCCTCCCCATTGGGAAAAAGCTTGAAGGTCCCATAGTAGTCATCTGAAGTAACTCTGCTTGAAAATATGAAAGCTTTGTGGTAGAGGGGAACCTTGAGTAAAAATCTGCACAACCAAACACATTTTAAAGGTATATCCACAAATATTTTTTTTAATTTGGTGGCAAGGGGTCAGGAGGGGATCAGAGCCATGATTTCAACAGGATAAATAACACTCTCTAAAGATACAAATCAGCAACACTTTGAATCTCTGAGTTTTAGATAATTTGAGTAGGGGCAGTAAGAGATTTAGAACCAGAAAAAGCCATTGGAGACCACGGAGTCTGTCTCCCTCCCAGATTACAGTTGAGGAAACTAAGGCACAGAGAGTTTAAGTGATTTACCCATAGTCAGACAACTAATAAGTATCTGTAACAGAAAATGAACCAAGACCTTCCTTGTTTTAAGTCCAGTATCTTTTTGGTTAATCTTTACTGCCTTTCTTTGTTATTGATAATATTATCAAACTTAACCTTGTTAGTAAACATTCACATTTAAATTACACTTCTGAGTTGGAAGCTCTTTCCTCATAGTTACCCTCTTGAGCTACCCTATACCTGTGAGGCACAGAGTGTGAATATCCTCCCATTTTATAGATGGGGAAAGTAAAATCCAGGAACATGAAGCAACTTGGCCAGAATCATGCAGCTAGTGCTTCCAGAGTGAGCACTTAAAGTATAGGCCACCTGAATCCAACAACAAGGTGTTGGTCAGTCATTTTCCAGTTGTGCCTAAATATTCGTGACTTCATTTGAGGTTTTCTTGGCAAAGAAACTAGAGTAATTTGTCATTTCGTTTTTCAGCTCATTTTACAGATGAAACTGAGGCAAATGGTGAAATGACTAGCCAGTCACATAACTAGTAAATGTCTGAGGCTGGATTTGAACTCAGATCCTAACTCCAGGCCCAAAAGTCTATCCACCAAGCCTTCTATTATAAATCAAATCTTGTGCAAATATATGAAATAAAATACCAGATCATAATACTCTCTCATTCAGGTTACTCCAATTGGAAAATTAACCAGAATAATTTTCTACTTGTTTAGAATTGATTGTAATGTAGACATTAATAATCATTAATAATAATACAGTGATTAAGAAGATAGTAAGTTTTAAAAAAAAGAAGAAAAAACAAAGAAGTGTTAGACTATTAGAAAGTGTCCGGAAATTCTAGTCCTAACTCTGTTGGTATAATTTTGTGCCTTTGAACAAGACCCTTCCACTCTCTAGCCCTCAGTTTTCCCATGGGTAAAGAGATAGAGTTGGATATTTAGCATGTATTAGATTACCTGTCATCTAGGGGTAGGGGGTAGGGGGAAGGAGGGGAAAAGCTTGGAACAAAAACAATGTTTTGCAAAGGTCAATGTAGAAAAATCACTCATATGTTTTGTAAATAAAAAGCTTTTAATAAAACAAACAAACAAAAAAAGAGATAGATTTGGATTAGATCCAGTTTAGTCCAATGAATATTAAGTAAGCCTTTGTTCTGTGCAAAGTACTTGGGACAAAAAGATGAACAGTTGTATAGCCCTTTTCTTCAATCCTGTCTGAGGTAGTAGCTGTGTGACTCTGGGCAAGGTCAATTAAACACTCTCTGCCTTTGTTTCCTTAGTTTTAAAAATAGAGATAATAGCATCTATTTCCCAAGATTGTTGTGAGGATCATTTTTGTGTCTGATATATAGTAGGCACTTAATGAATATTTGTTTCCATCTTTCTCTTCTTCTCTCCCTCTCTTCATTTCTCCTTCCCTTTCTTTTCTTTCTCTCTCCAGTCCTCCTTTCCTTCTTCCCTGGGAGTTGTTAAGGGCAGAATCTAAAGGCAAAAAGAATACAATGAACCAGATAAGGAGGCTAAAGTTAAGATAGGCAGAAGAAACCAGGACATTGTAACATGGAATCTAAAAGATGAAAGAATATCCAGCAGGAGGGCATTGTCCATTTTGTTAAATGCTGTGGAAAATAAAGATAGATGAGAAATATCAAAAGTTCTTATTAATTCCAACATTTTAGGTTAGGTTGTATTTTTAACCCTGTTGTTGAATGAAAGGTAATGGCTCCTTCCTGGCTTCTCCTCCCAAGAGTAGTTGATGCTAAATAGAAAAAAATAAATTCCTTCCTTGGTGAATGCCTCCAAAGAAAGATGGACTGTGATTGGCCAAAAAGAAGGAGGTCTCTGGATAGATACAGAGTGTCCTGTAGCCTTCAGTTCCCTATTGTATTTCTTGGGGACACTGTTAGGAAGACCGTGTCAGCTGGTATTTCCTGCTATGAATCATTTCCCAGAGTTCCTAGGGCTAATGAAGCCATCTTTCTCTTATTGTAGATAAAAATTACCTGTTATTGCTATGTGTTTAAGGCTTTGTGAGTGTCAAAACTATAAAACAAATAGGGAAATCTATTTGGAAAATAAGAAAATCTATTTGGAATCACTGGTTTGAGTAAAAAGGGTTGTTAGGGAACATCTAGTCCAATACCCTAATAATCTAATTAGGGAAACTGAGAAAGATTGTGGGATTTGCCCAGGATCACATAGACCAAACAGTAAAGTTGAGTTCTCCAGCTCCTCCTTCCAGCATCCCAGGCTTTTACCCACATCTCACCTGTCTCAATGTTTCAGACATTTTGAGGAGTACAGTACTAGGAAAAGCTGTAGAGTGCCAATTGGGCATGAATTTAAGTTTTTCCTATTTTGCCAGTGGGTTAATAAGTAAGGGCACTTAGAAGGGTCTTCAGGCCACAAACTGGAACTTGGTGAGATCTGAGAGGATTTCAGTTTGATACTAGGGAAGGAAAAGGCAATTGGTACTGAATCCTGAAAAAGAAACAAGAATTAGTTGGGGCAAATGACTTAAAGCAAAGCCTGTAGGTCCATGTAGACCATACCCAGGTTGGCTTGAAAAGATAGCTAGAAATAAGGTGATTAAGTTTTGTCTGAGAGAAGATCCAATTTTACTCATAGTAGGCTAGCAAAATGATAGTAGACAGTGGTAGGTTGTGAGCAAGACCAGAATAGGTCAAAATAGCTTAATTGGAGATCTCTGATCTAGGTCTTTGTAAAGCTCAACCTCTGAACCTCTTTTTATTTTATTTTACAGTTCTCTTTTTACTGTCTAGAAAATCATTTAAATCCTGATTTCTTCCACTGAAGTAAGATACATCCCACATCCCCACATCCATATCTTTGCTCATATCCTCTGACTGTCAACTAGTATTTATTAAGGACTTACTATGTGCCTGAAGAGGGCAGCTAGGTGGTATAGTGGATAGAGACCAAGCTGGAGTCAGGAAGAGCTGAATTCAAATCCAGCTTTAGACCCTTGTTGTACGACCCTGGACAAGTCACTTAATTTTTTTGCTTCTGTTTCCTCATCTGTAAAATGATCTGGAGATGGAAATGGCAAACCTCTCCAGTATTTTTGCCAGAAAAATCCCAAATGGAGTCACAAGGCACTGGACACGATTCGACAACAAATGTGCCTGGTACTGTTTTTGGAGATACAAAGAAAGGCAAAGACTTGTCTTTAAGGAAGTCACTTTCTAATGAATGACTAAAAGGTGCTCCATCAGCTTCTCCTGTCCCACTGAATTCCAACCCCTTCTCTTTAAAACCCAAATCAAACCTCCTCTTAGAAATGTGTCTTGAACTCTTCAAACAGTAATGATTTTCCCCTTTGCATTTTAGATAGCATTTTGAATCCCTAGTATAAAATTTATTGTTCTGTATTATAATTATTTAAGTATATGATACAGCTTTCTGCCAAATTGTAAACTCAAGCTGGGCCAGCTTTCTGCCAAATTGTAAACTCTAGCTGGTCGGAGATCTTATCTAAACTTTATACATGGCCCCTCCTCAGCCCAACATCCTCCAGTTCCTAGCCCTGAATAGATAAGGAATTTAATAAATGTTGGTTAACTTGAATTGGTTTTCAGGATTATGTATTGATTCTGATCATGTGCTCCATAATCTTTTATCTTCCAAGCAGCCCTGTTGACATCTATTTTGGATTGTTGTATGCTTTTAAGCAATTACCAGTCTACTAAAGACAACTTTAAAATGATGATGTTTATATTTAAATTGCTCTCTCAATCTCTCTCTCTCTCTCTCTCTCTCTCTCTCTCTCTCTCTCTTTATCTCTCTCTGGCTGTCTCTCTTTCTCTCTTCCCCTCTCTCTCCGTTTCTCTCCATCTCCCTTTCCTCTCCCTCTCACCTCCTTTTTTCTCTCCCTTCTCCCTTCCTTTTCCCTTTTCTTACCTCCCTTTCTCCCCTTCCCTCTCCACTCTCTCTCTCCCTCTTTTTCTCCCACTCCCCACTCTGATTTCTTTAAAAGAGCTGTACAATTTAGCTGGAAATGCTTCACAAATTCAAATATTCAGTGGGGGAATTAGAACGAGCAAATGTCAGTCCAAGACTCAAATTCCAGGCTCTCATTTGACTGGTTGTCAATGCTTGAACAGCTGTTACTCAGGCCAGCCATGGTGATAGCAGCTGCTGTCCCAGTTCACTGGACCCAATTGAAGCAGCCAGGGCAGCTTGAGAGGTAAAATCCCAGCAGAGAGAGAATGAAAGAAGGGTTGTGGTGAGATTGGTGGGGTTACTGCTTATCATGTTTCACCTGAGACTTTCCTGAACAATTTCTCCTAAAAAATTATAGCAGCAAAAACAATAACAACCAAACAAGAAACAAACTAGAAAACTCCATATAGCAAGCCATTTAAATCTTCCTTACTCTGAGCTGTGTTTTTAACTTCTACCATATGGCAGAGCAACCAAAACATTCAGGGAGAGGGAAGGAGAGCAGTAGAAATCTTCATCTTTAATATGTTTTTAATAACTACGGTAATTAAGAGCACTGCAGTAATATCCCAATCTTCCATCAAGGCATTTTGCCTAGTGATTGATCAAACATGAAAAAACCATTCCATTCTGGTTTTTTTTTTCCCCCTGATGGAAAGAGGTGAAAAAAGAACTAAATTTCCATTGGTTTTCTTCCTAATATCTCATTTTCTTACCACTACTACATTTTCTCACCGAAGTACAGATGAAACAAATAAGTCATCTGGCATTCCATTTCATCAGCAATCTATCTCTGGTGGAACTACCAAGTTATAGGAGTAAAATCATGGTCAGGGAATTGTTATGATGGGAGCCTGTTGTTGCCCTGTGCCTGTGAAGGGATAGTGTGATCTTAAGAGCAATCTGAACGTGGCATCTGGTGACCATCTGCACATCCTTTGAGATTTCTTCCTCTAAATTCACCAAGCCCTTCTCACTTTCTAATAAAAATATAAGCCAACACAACCTTCCTAGCTTATTCAGCCAATAAATATAGAATCATAGAATGTTAAAGATCTCATTGAACAGATTAGGGAATCTGGAAGTCCAAGCTTCCATACAGCAGACAACTGAACCTGCTGGAAAGTGTGTAAACATCTGGATGAACGTTCTGAATATGGCTTGCCTCTGAAGTAAACCAGGAATATTCCCATGGTGGTTCACTCACTAAGAAATATACTGTTTGTGACAATAAACTGTGGGACTTTAATGTTCCCAGGTGATTAACAGTGAAGGGAGAAAATTTATTTATGACCCTGTAGTCTTAAAGCTTCATTCAGCAGGTGTCCAGCACAAAACGGTCCCAAGCTTGTAGTAGTAGTCTATTAAGAAATGAAAAGCTATGATTTTCATTGCTATTGCAATCTATGCAGAGAGCCATTTCTGAATTTTCCTGGTCATCACCCTATTCTCATAATGACAAACAACATAAAAATGGTCCCTTATTATCTGTACCTACTTTGTACTTCAAGTTAAGAGAACATAAAGGGAACACCTATTTTTATTTGTCACTAGGGAGAAAAATCCCCTTTGAAGCCCAAATATTCAGAATATCCTTCTATCTCTTATCATTAAAGGATTTAGATGTTTGGGATCCTGTTATGTATATCTTACTAGGGGAACATTTTTATATTCCTTGCAAAGGGAGATTTAAGCAAAACCTTGGCACTTTCATCTATTACTTTCTCAATTACATGGCAATCACCTTAATTCAGGGGCTTATTCACCCTTTCCCAGGCTACTATAGTTGTTTTCTTTCTGATTGATATTCCTGACTTCATTCTTTCTCTTCTCCAATTCTTCCTCTACATGGCTGCAAAATTGATATTCTTAAAGCACAAGTGTAACCATTTCACTTTGCTACTCAAGAAGAGTAGCTCCCTATTGCGGCTAGGATACAATTCAGACTCTTACTTATCATTTGGAACCTTTCACAGACCAGGTTCAAACTTCATTTTTTCATGTCATTTTTTCTCATAGATGTCACATCTTGGCCAAAATGGCTTTCTTGTCTCTGTGTCCTTTGTATAGGCTTTACCCTCTCCCTGAAATGTTGTCTCTTTTTATTTCCAACTCTTAGAATTTCCACTTCCAGCCAGCCCTCAACCTTCCCCAAGTCCTTTCTTGATCTCTTCCATACCATTTGTTTTCCCTAAGCAGAATGGAAGTTCTTTGAAGGCAAGGGTGGTGGTCATTTTTGTCTGTACAAAGATAAACATAGCTAGTATAATGCTCTGGTTTTTAGTAGGTGCTTAATAATGCTTGTTCAATTGAGTTAATTGGAATATATAAAATTAGAATATGATAAATATATGAGGGAAAACGTAAGGAGCTATGAGGTCAGACTCTGAAATAAACTGACTTGGGAAGTCTATGAGCTAGATAGACGTTTGGTGAAGTCTGGGTGACCCCTTTTAAGCTAATGCACTGGGAGATTAGTCCCCAAATCTGATGGAATAGTAGAATATCAGTTCTTGTACAAATTAAATTGGAAAGTGAAAAAGTCTTGAGAAATGATTGGGGAGAAGAAAGGTTGGGAGGTTCAACCTAGTTTTGATGGATGGGAAGTATAAAGAAGGTGGATGAGGACAGAGAGAAGAGAAACAAGTAGGAGAAGGGAAGAACATTGACCTTGAATCCTGTGAAAAATAGGACTGTTTTCTGGGACATGACTTAGCGTATGTACACATGATTCTTTTGGAATAAGCAAAGGAGAAAGGAGAGGACAGAGAAACAGAGAGGTAAAGAAGGAGAAAAACAAGGAAACATGGCCCAGTAAAGGAAAAAATGAGGGACTTGGGGGGGAGGGAGGGTAACACTGAAGGAAAGGAGATCACAGAGTAGTAGCATATAAGTCTGCTTCATTGGCTGAGCTCTAGCTAGGAGTCCCATTCTTACCCAGTCTGTGAACTCATATATTTATGAGTATTTATTTATTTATTTATATTTAGGATCTGAAGACTATTACTGGAGCCTTGAAAATAATAAAAGTTCAGCCTGAAGGCCTTTCCTCTGGTCACCTTGCTGAAACATAAGTAAATAACTATGTGCTTACTTCTCCTGCCTCCAAATCCACAGGGGAAACAGGTTCATCCCTGGCTGAAATGCATCTACTAGGTATTTTCTCTATCTGCAACAACTCCTTCCCTTTTGAGAGGAAGAGAGAAAGGGGTGTGTGTGTGTGTGTGTGTGTGTGTGTGTGTGTGTGTGTGTGTGTATGTGAGTGTGTGTTTGTGTGTGTGTGTGTATAGAATTGTATGTTAATTTCCTTCTTTTATTTACCATTCTTCTTTCTTTCCTAGCAATCTAATCTGAAATTCAAAGAATGTGGAAACAATTTTGTGAGTCTATAATATCTCACAGGATATCATGATAGAATGCTGAGATACTTTTAGATTGTGAGCTCTTTGAGAGCCCAAAATGTTTCTTCTTTCATTTTTATGAAAGCACCTACTACAGAGCCCTGCTCTATGCATAGTAGATGCATAATGCATGCTTAATAAGCATTTTTAATAAGAAACAATAATATTGTTGTTATGAAAATCTAGGGTATCTCTACCTTCATTCTTGTTATTAGGTAAATTCAGTGTTTTAATTTTACTTAGTTTTCAGTGAACTCTCCTTTGATTTGAAAATTGAATCAACTATAGGAGGAGAAAAGAGGAAAGGGACTGAGGGAAGAGTAGGAGATAGAAAAAAAAGACACAGAGAAGAGAGACAGACAGAGACAAGGAGATGGAAGGAGAAAGAGATAGGGGAAAGAGAGGGAAGAGAGGAGGCAGAAAAGAAAAGAAAGAAAAGACAGAGGGTGTGGGCAGAGAGGAAGAGGAGACAGAGAAAAGAGATGGAGGAGAGGAGAGGCAGAAAGGAAGAGAAAAAGGGAGAGAGAGAGCAGAGAAAGAGAAAGAGAGAGGACGGGGAGACAGAAACACAGTAAGAGACAGAGAGAGAGAGAAAGAAGGAAAGAAAAAAGAAGGGAGAAAGAAAAAGAAGAAACAGAAAGGAAGAGAAAGAGACAGAAAGGAAGAGAAAGAGACAGAAAAGAAAGAGAGAAGATAGAGAAAGGAAGAGAAATACAGAGAAGTGAGAAGAGGGAGAAAAGAAAGAAAAGGAGAATCAAAGACGGGAGAGAGGATAGATCGCTAAGAGGCAGCGGGAAATGGAACCAGATAGGAAGATATAAGGAAGGAAAGTGAGGAGGGGGGAGAAAAACAGGAGAATGAAGAAAAAAAGAGATAGAGAAGAAAGGAAGGGACAGAGAAGAAAGAAGAAAGCAGAGAGACTGATAACAGTATTTTTTTTTTTTTTTCATTTGTTCTGCCTCCCACACGCATCTCCTCAGCTCTTTCTGAGAGCCCTGGTGTGTATGACCTTTGGACCCGTGAGATAGAATTCTGACTGAAGAAAAGATAGTTCATTTTTAAGTTGGATTCCAGGGGCTGACACTCCCTCATTCTGTCCCATCTCAGGACTGGCCCATCTTCGGGTGAAGGCCAAGGGAGCTCTACTGTAGCTGGGCTATTTTTATCCACCTCAGCAAAGCTTTGGACCTCTCTAATCCTGC
The DNA here is from genome assembly GCA_023553655.1 of Myrmecobius fasciatus. Lineage (NCBI taxonomy): Eukaryota > Metazoa > Chordata > Mammalia > Dasyuromorphia > Myrmecobiidae > Myrmecobius > Myrmecobius fasciatus. The sequence goes on along the minus strand of JAJPUD010000539.1, from coordinate 563,331 downwards.
ACACAGAGTGGGTGGCCTTGGATCTCTGGGAGATAGGTGGATGTATTGACATCCTCTTCCATTTTATCTGTAACTTGACTATGTCTCATTAGTCCATATTTTCCCTAGAGCTTTACATATGGTGGATATGAAATAAAGACTTGTCCAGTAGAGTTGAGCTGACACAGTTAGGTTTGAATTGTATGTGCATGTGAAGGAGCAAGGGTGGAAGGTCAGTACTGGAGATCAGCTGATTGAGCATAAATATGAAACATCAGCCCAAATGTATAAAATAGTTGTGCCTGGAAAAATGCATAGTAAGTATTTTATGGCTAGATCCCACTGCTGATGTTTTAGAAATTTGTTTTTATTGACATAGATACACTGCTTTCAACATTGCTGTCATCTTAGGGTCTGTAAGTAAGAAAATCAATTGGAGATGGCGCTGAACCCTTCCTGAGCAGGCACCATATATTATAAAATCTGCCCTCTTAAGAGCCACGCAGTTGGCACCCAAGATGAATCAGAAGAATTTGAATTTAGTGCTGGAAGCAACATTATAGAGAATCTACTCCAGACTCCAACTTTCTCACTTTATAGATAAAGAATAAGAGACCTGGAACAGTTAAGTGATTTTCCCAAGTTGAAGCTAAAAACTTAGTGCCAAAGCTGACATGCAACTGAGCTTTTTGGAATCCAAATCCCACACTTTTTTCATACCTTTAGGCCTCTCAAGGACTCCTTTCTTTCTCGCCTCCTTCCCTTTTTTCCTCAAAAATGAATTGACATTAACATTGCACTTCATAGTTTTCAAAATAGTTTCTTAGATGAGTAGATAGATAGATATATAGAAATAGAAAGATATAGATAAAATCATATTTGATTCTTACAGCAGCTTTATAATGCAGACAGGGCAGATGGTATTAGTTCCTTTCACAGATGAAGAAACTGAAACTTAGAATGATTGAGGGAGATCCAAGAACAAAAGAACAATGATATCACACTGAGATTCAGGTCACCTTTTGACTTCTTTGCTACTGTGTTATGTGGTAGTTGTGGTATAATATGTAATATATAATTTTTCTTCAAAGAAAACTTAATAAGGTGATCCTATTCTACCTTCCCAAGCCGTCAAACCAAAATGTCCTAATTTTGTGATCCCACTACTAAATAATCCAGTATGAGTTCTCTCCCATGTAACACCAATGGTATAGAATCCTAAGTCTTTTTCCCTACTCTCACTTGAGGCTATGAGGTTTAGTTTAAAGATCTGTAGACTTGGAAACAGGAAGCTTGGGTTCAGATCCAGACTCTGCCTCTTACTAGCTATGTAACATATGTTAAATCTCGTCCCTTCTCTGAGCCTCAGCTTCCTTTTCTGCAAAAATGAGGATGGGTAACTAGATGACCTCTAAAGTACTTTCCAGCTGCAGCATCTTATGATCTCATCCTACTCCCCAGGGGAGGTGGGGGGGAAGGGGACACCCACTTATCATCTTCACCTCATTCCCAGAATGAATAATAAACTTATTGTTTCTGTTTCTCCCCCTTTCCTCTATTATTCCCACTCCTTGAAATAGAGATGCAGATGAGGGAAAGGAAGGAGAGGACATCAAGAATGAGACATAGAAGGACTTGGTAGGGAAGGGAAAGTCAGAATCCAACCTATGGTCCAACAGGTGAAGGAAGCTCTCTGACTCCCAAGCTTATTCTCCATGTTCAGCATGAACAGGTTTATGAATAGAACGATATGTGTGTGTGTGTGTGTGTGTGTATTTTTCCCCCCACCTATCATAGTCTGAAAAAGACAAAGTAGCCAGTCGTACAAGGTCCCCACCAGACACTCCTCCCTGGCAGAGAAAGCAGCCTGCATCCAGGCTGTATTAAAGTTGGTACAACATTGATTGGTTCCAGTGTTTTTCTCTTTTGCTCTGTTCCTTTGCTCCAGAATAGATGACAATGATGAACTTGCTACCTTGCTACTATTTCCCAAGTTATTAACTTGGTTTTCTGAAGGGATGTTGGTGCTTCTTGCTCTGGATTGTCTATTTATTATATTCTTCCTAGTTTTTTTTTTTTTAAATATCATAGGCATTGCTTTGCAAAATCACGAGGAAAAAAAAAAGCTGGTGTGTCATGCACCCAAATCTTTTTCCTGCTTTTCCTCATTTCCAGATGAACAATGTGGAAATGACTACTTAGCCATCCCCTTTTGGCCTCTCCAATTTTTTCTTTTGAAGTTTAAGAGTTTAGACTTGAAAAGACCCTTTTGGGAATTTGTTCATCCCATCCCTTTATTTTATAGCTAGTTTGTGCTGTTTGATGATGTAGTAAGTGGCCCCTCCAGGAACTGTGGGGTCTGGAGTTGGATCTCATTGTCTTTCCTCTCACACAAGTGTAGTGTGGTGGAGAGCTCTGCACCAGAAGGACTCAGTCAGCCTTGCCACTAACTTGTTAGTTTTGAATAAAAATGTTTCACTCATACATTATGCTTTCATATCAGTCCTTTCCTGACATATCTGACCCCAAATATCCTTCCTCCTCTGATAAATCTTTCTTTGCAACAATTAAAACCAAGCAACACAGTGACTGAATCTGTCAGGGTATTTTCATTATTCCACACTCACAGTCCCCTACCTGACCCCTCCTCTAACACTCTGCTCTCACTAAGCCCTCCTTTGGTACAAAGAGTTAAGCAAAACCAACTGACACAGTAACTATCAACCACCACTCCTTCTTGCTTCCCAGGCTCATGAATGGATAGAGAGGTTAGAGCAAATCCCATTTCTAGGAAGTGTTCACTAAGTCCTCATAAATGACCTTTTCCCCTGTGTCACAGGATCATATGTGTAAAGCTGAGACTCTCTAGGTTATTGATTAAATAACTGGTCTAAACAACTAAACTCTGGTTATGTAGATTGTAAGTGGTAGATCTAAGATTTGATTCTTGAGCCTAATTTCTAGCATATACCATTTGGTTTTGACAATTCTGTAAAGTATTTATGTAATATTATATTTAATTATGTTTACATCTTATACTTGTCTTTATATCATGTTCTACTATTAGACTATAAGTCTAAGAGAATAGGGATTGTATACTTTGGGGATTTATATGTTAATATTTTCCAGCAGGAAAGTGGCACAATGGATAGAGTTCTGGGCCTGAGTCATGAAGACTTCTTCCTGCATTCAAATCTGGCCTCAGATATATACTAGCTGTGTGACCTTGGCAAGCCACTTCACTCTGTCTCAGTTTCCTCGTCTGTATAATGAGCTGGAGAAGGAAATGGCCAATCATTCTAGCATCTTTACCAAGAAAATCTCAAATGGTGTCATGAAGAGTTGGAAAGGGTTGAACAACAGCTTCTCATTGTACCTAATTTCGTTTTCTGTATTTGGCAGATGCTTAATAAATTTTGTAAGTAATGACTGTGTGAAAGATTGAATGAATATAGTACTAGTAGGTTCCATTTACTTTCGTATCCAAAGGACTGACATCACAACAAAATACCTACCTAGAATACCAATGGTCACATCTAAACAATTATCAGTGGTTTTCAGTGAATGTCTTTTTTTAAAAGAATAATTTTAGAGAATTCTGTCATCTTAACAAGTCAGAGTTAGTGTTGAGGCAGTATAGTGTGACAGAATGGGTGTCGCATTTGGGGACAGAAAAATCTTGGTTCAAAACCAGCTCTGCTGATTGTTCACTGATGACCTTGGACAAGTAACTTTATTTCTTTAAGGCCTCTTTTTGTCTTATATAAAGTGAAGAGTTAAGACAGGATAGTCTATATCTTCCAGACATTCTATGACTCATAAATTAGCTTTATCATAGGTAGATGAGTTTGCCAAGGGCTTAAACATAGCACATAATTGTAATAATAGATCACATTTGCATACTCATTTATAATATGTAAACGTGTTTTCCTGCAGTATCTCATTTAGTTCTTATAAGAGCCTTTGAATTAGTTAATGTCAATATTGTCATCCCCACTTTGCAGATTATGAAACTGAGTCTAGGAAAAGTTAAGTGCTTTAGCCAAAGTCACACAGCTAGTCATTAGCAGACTCAAAGTTGTATCTTCTGGCTTCCAGTCCAGAGCTCATTCCACCATATCCCAATTGGGTGAAAAGAGGCAGCCAGTGGTCATTTTGATAACCTTGGTAACAGCCAGTAGTCTCCTATCTCTTGAGTGGATGAGAATTTACCATTGATTGATTTGCAAAGCAGGTACAAAGAATAGGCAGTTAAAATCTTGGTTTTCCTTTCTGTTCTTATGTGTTTTTCTCTCACCTTCCCTACTCTTTTCAGCCCCCCAGGTGTCTGTCATACTGAAGTTTGTACATAGATGTCATCCTTCCTATTAGACTGTGAACTCCACATAATAAGCACTTAATAAATGCTTATTGACTGAATGACTGACTGATTGGAGTAGTATCTCCTTAGGATTGACTTCAGGCCCACTTAAAAAGATACTAGATCCCAAAATCTGAGTTTATAGTCTAAAATATGGAAGCTGCTTCATATTACAAGAGAAGCTGCCAAATTTTGAGAGGTATAAAATTCACATGATTTATCTAATTGGTATAGGAAAAGAACTTGTAAATGTTTTACAAATTCATAAAACCCTAAAACTTGAATTTTTAACATTTGCTTCCAGATAACTTAGCCTTCTCTTGATAGCCAGAGAGGGCCCTACCTAATCAGATTTCTAGAATTTGAGCTCTGTAAATCACTTAAAGAAAGTAAATCTTTGTGTTTCAAGCATTGCAGTCATCTAAAAAGATTAATCTTAAAAGATTAAAGTTCAATCCTTAATTCCTTAAGCCTTTCAAGTGTCAAAGCTTCCAAGGTTAAAGAAAAAAAAAGGTTTTGCTAATAAGGGCTGTATGGAAATTTATCTTGTACTGGTCACCATCTCCTCTCCTCTCCTCCCTCCCCTCAGAATAGAAAGTGTTGGTATGAGACCAACAGAAGGAAATAGTTGCCAAGAAGAATCTGGAAGTCATGTACAAACTGTCCCAAATATCAGACACATTATTTATAAATTGTATCATATATTAACCAAAATTTACATCCTAGTAATGCAAGCTAAGTCAGGAGAAACCATCTAAGAGCTCCTGTCATTTCTGGTTCTATGATATGGAAATCTCCCCAGAAAACTATCAAAATGAGACTTCAAACTCCTGCCTGCCTGAGTCTCCTTCCATCTCTTTTGGGTCCAGGCTGCCTAGTGGCTCCCAATTTTAATCAATGCCTCTCCTCCTCCCCATTCTTTTCCTCGAACTGACTGCCTTCCTTCACTATCCTGTTTCCTTTGTGTTCCTTCTACCATTTGTCTCTGAACCCTCTATGCCTTATTAAATTATAGTTGCCACCCTATTTCCTACTACTAGTCAGATTTTTTTCCCCCCAGGGATTATCCAAAGAGCTGGTTGTGTTGTACCCATTCCATAATTTCATAATTTAATTATCAATCCAAAGAATGAGCAAGACAATCTGTGTTAGTTTTCAAATGGGTTATGTCTCTAAATGAGTATGTGTACAACATCTCCTTTGACTTACTTTGATGAAAAGGTAAGTTCTTTTTTCCATATCGAATCTATTTGTGCCCTTGATCCTGTCTCTTCCAACCTCCAAGAATATACCCCTTCAGTGTTTCTCCTTTCATTTTCAATTTTTCCTTACCTCTTGAATCCTCCCCTGATGCCTACACATATTCCTAGATCTTTCTTATTTTTTTCAAAAAATCAAACCAATCTTCACTTAACTCTGCCAACTCCCTCAAGCTGTGGTGCTTTAACTGCTGACCTCTTAGAAAAAGTCATCTACACTTGTTGCCTCCAATTTCTCACCTCCCACTCACTTTTCAACTACTAGCAATATGATCATCATTCAAATAAAACTGTTGTCCCAAAGGTTACCAAGGGTCTCTTTACTGCTCAGTCCCATGGTTTTTTCCTCAGTGCTCATCCTTCTTTATCTTGTGCAGCTCAAGTCACAATCAACAATTCTGTCTTCTTCATTCTTTGGCTTTTATAACACTGCTCTGTTATGATTCTCTTATCACATGTCACACTTCTCAATCTCCTTGCTTGAGTATCATCTCACCTGCTAAATTCAGGCATCCTCTAATGCTCTTCTTTCCTGGATCCTCTTGTCTTTTTCTATATTTTTTCAATGGTGGCCTCATCAGCAATTTCTCCGGGTTCAATTGTCATCTCTATGTAGATAATTTTTAAATCTACACCTGCAAATCAAATCTCCTAAATCCTATTTCTGCACTATTAACCGCTTGTTTGACTTGTATATCACATAGTTATCTCAAATTTCATTTAGTCTAAACAGAAGTCATTATTTCCTCCAAAATTTGCTTCTAGTTACTCAAGTTCACAGCCTTGGACTCTTCCTTGGGCAACCAAATGGTCCAAAGGATAGAGTGTAAGACCTGCATTCAAAAAAAATTGAGTTCAAAATCCAGCCTCAGACATTTGTTGTATAACTCTGAAAAAATCACTTAACCTGTCTGCCTCAGTCATCCTCATTAGCAATTGCTACTTCCCAGGGTTATTGTGAGGATTAAATGACATAGTCTTTATAAAATTTTTTGCAAATTTTAAAATGGCTTATAAAAGCCATTGTTGTTATTATTATGTTATTGTTAGTATTGTGATTATTATGATGGTTGTTGTTATCCTTAACTCTTCCCTCTTTTCCATTGTCCATATTTAATCAGTTATTAAGACTTGTTGGTTTTACCTCAGTCATATTTTTTACCACCACCCAGATTCATGTCCTCCTTATATCTTTGCTTAGGTTATTGGAAGAGTCTGCTCATTTTCTCCCCTGCTTCCCAGGCTCTGCCTTTTCCAGCCAATCTTCTACACAGCTGTCAAAGTAATATTCCCAAAGTACAGGTCTGACTATGTCATCCCCCACTCAGAAGTCTTTTGTGGCTCTCTCTAGGAAAATTTTAAAAAACAAAAACTAACCCTCAGTCTATCTTTAAAAATACTTTCAATTTTGGCTCCAACCAATCTTTTTAGGCTGATTTTGTCTTATTCCCCTTTCTGCACTCTTCATTCTGCCAAAGGAGCTTATTTGCCATTCCCCATTCAGCATCCCATATCCCACCTTGTGCCTCTGCACAAGCTGTGATAAGAATGTCCTTCCTTCTTATCTTCATGCCTTAAAATTCTTAGCTTCTTTAAAGGCTCAGCTCATATGCTGCTTCCTACATAAAGCCTTTCCTGATAATCTAGTTGGTTAATGATCTCTCTGACCTCAAATTCTATTATATTTATTTATCAATTTTCTATGTGCTTCCCTCTCCCCCAGTAGAATATGGGCTCCTTGAGATCAGAGAATTTTCTCAGTTTATCTTTTCATTCTCAGACTAACACAGTACTTTACCATAGGTCTTTGGTAAATGTTTGTTGAGTTAAAGTAAATGGAAGAAATCCTCTGTGTATTCTTCTAAGTTTTTCCTTCTGGATAATTAGTTACATGAATTCAGGCAAGTCAGATGGTCTTTCTGACTCTCAGTGAGGACTTAGAATTTGAAAAAAGCTGGGCGGACCTCATCTTACAAAAAACAGTGAGGTCTAGAAGCATTGAAATGGCTTGCCCCAAGTCACACAGCAGAGCTGGGATTTGAAACCAGGTATTCTGGGTTTTCATTTTGAAATGTTATAATCCATAATGGCCATGTCCTTAGGGTAGTTAGCTGGGAGAGAGGGGGAAACAGGAAGAGAATGATTATTTGACAGATAATAGTTAGAAAAAATAATCCTTTTTAAGACAAAAAAATTAGTGTTGCCCAGAGAAAATCTGCAGACTGTCAAACTCTCCCTTGGTCAATGATCAAATTTAGGAAAACAGCAGAAGTTGACTTGAGTTTATTCCCCACTGCTATTTTAGGAATTGTTCTCCCTCCATTGAACTCCCTTCCCTGACTCTTCCAAGAAATATCAGAGTTGTAGACTATAAGTCAGTTTGCCTGGGGAGCTTATTCCTAGGTCTTAAGAATCCTTTGGCTGGGGAATTCAGTTCCCTCTTCCAATACAAACAGCATATCATGGTCAATGTCCTATTGCTCCCAATCTTCCTCCCCTGCCTGCTCACCCTAGTCCTGGCTTTGGCCAAAATGCTCTCAGGATTTCGATATCCAGGAGGTGAGCTACTTCCTGGCATTGTGCATCTGGCTTCTGTGTTGGCAGGGGCAATCTCTGTGCCAATGATTTGTGTTCTGTGCCGAAGCTTTATTGCCGGCACAACCCGTCTAATTAGTCATATTTTGAAAGCAGAGCTGCTTAATTGCAAGCAGTACTAAATATTGGTGTATAAATAAAATCATTAATAACTGTACACACAGGAACTTTTCTTCCAAACAACAAACACAAAAATGAGGCCCAATTGAGAGTCTGTTTGGAGTTCCAATAACCATCCTCCTGGAGGGTGCACTGGTGCTTGGGTAAGAGCTGAGCATAAAAGCATAGAGAGAATGATTTCAGCCCACGCAGGTTGTTCAGAAGGGGCCTGCTTTTAAAAGCCCAGAATGGAGTAATGGGCCTTCTGTGATTAGGAAGCTAATTTACATGGCACTGGAAACATTTATGGTTTTAACCACTCACTGCATTAATCAAACCATCTCCCTGAAAGCTGTGGCTGGATTGATTGCATTTTATGAGGTATCCCAATTTCTTCATTTAGAAGAAAACATAATGGGAACTTCCCAGCCCTCTCTTTATGACACTGAATTCCCAGCCTGACCTTGATTATAAAAGTAGAGATTCAGAGAACATCAGATTAGAAGGAAAGTTAGAGGTCATCCAGTCTAACTTCCCACACCAATGCTATAGCTGTAATAAAGCCATTACATAATTCTGTGATGGGCAAACTATTATCAGGTTCTTCTGTCTTGAATAAAATCAAGGCTGTGAATTGATCATTGTTTAGTCATTTTTTGAGTGTATCCCATTCTTCTGTGAACCCATTTCAGGTTTTCTTGGCAAAGATACTGGAGTTGTTTGCCATTTTCTTTTCTAGCTCATTTTACAGATAAGGAAACTGAGGCAAACAGGACTAAGGAATTTGCCCAGGGTCATCCATCTATTAAGTGTCTGACACCAGATTTGAACTCAACAAGATGAATCTTTCTGACCCTGGGTCTCACACACTATCCAGTATTCTGAATATGATACCCTAAAGTGTGATACAATCACACTTTCTAGAAAGGGAAGAATTCTGAATCTCAGTGATGGCAGAAATTTTAGGCATTGTTGTTTGTCCTTCATTTTGGAAGAGGACCATGATATCAGGAAAGTGATGCAAGACATTGGATTTAAGTGAGGGAGGGCTATATAAGGTTACCTGTCTCACTTTCCCCTGCAGGGCCATCTGGGTTCTGTGGCAAGATATAAATCAGGATGACAAGAGATGGCTCTGTATGATTGGCTTTTTTAAGCTAAGGTCTTCAACAGGTCTCAGTTTGACCAATTGACCCATTCAGTGATTAACACTAGGTAGTAATTAAGTCAAAAAAATCTCCTCTTTCATCTAGTCCAAAGAAATCTAAATGAATGAATGAATGAATGAATCTGAGAGGGGAAGAACCTCAGGATTTCTGGCCAAATCGGAAGTGACTGCTATTTACATTTAATATCAGTCAATCAGGACCCAAACAATGACCAAATGGAGCTTGATCTAGGACCTATAGGTAGCCAATTATAATTAGATTGCTGGATCTGGAGTCAGGGGCCCTAGGTTCAAGTTCTGCTTTGGATGTTTGGTACCTGTTTGACCTGAGGAAAATTACTATACTTTTCTGGGCCCCAGATTCCTCATGTCTGTAAAGGAGGAATTGGATTAGATCCCCTGTGCAGTCCCTTCCAGCTCTAGAGTTCTTATCCTATTAATGATTACACCAAAAGAATGAGAATATTTTGAAGATCTGATAAAAATGGTAACCACATAATATCAAAGTGATTGACAGCTGTCACTTGGATTGTTTGAATCTTTCTATTTCCATTTTCCAGTCCATGTCCTGTCTTCATATGATTGAACATTTTTTTACCATGTTCTGTAACCTGTCATTAGGGAAATAAACAAGGTGGTAAAGCTTTTCCTGTAAATCTCTGTACAATTTGAAAATATACTCCATTAGGTTGGTATAATTGCTCCTAAAAATAATCCAAACCAGTGATAATATGAATAAGGAAATGTTATAGCTAGAAATTCTGTGCTATCAATTTAGGGGGAAAAAAGTTTAGGAAAAATCCTTTATAAGAGACAAAAGTGCTAAGCACAGAGTAATAAATATAGTAGTTCCTTAACACTTGTTATGAATTGAATTGAAAATAATTAGAATTCCCAGCTCTTTGCAAAAATCAGAGGCAGTTACCTTTTGAATTCCAACCTGTATTAATTCTCCATCATCTTTTACTTTATGCAAAAATGCTTGTACTCTTGAACATTTAAACTTCAAATAAGCTAAGTCACTGATATTGATCAGACACTACCTCAAGTTTTAAAGGTTCCACCTAAGCAGATGTATACACACACACATATATATGTACATACATTTATGTAGATATAGATATGTAGATATATACACACGCCACACACACATACACACATATACACATTTTTTGTCTCGTGCAACAGAAACAGAAAACAGGTTTCAGATCAAGTAGTCCCTTTTGGAAATGCCAGGACCTTAGAGAATAAGATAAGAGTGACCATCCTTAATCTTCCAATCCCTGTGGTCTCCTTATTGTGAAATTCTGACTTGTCTTTCATAGCCTCATCAGTCTCTGAACCACCTGGGCTTTCAGGGGCTGTTTCAGTGGTACCTCAAACTAGGGAATTAAGTTTTTAATCTAAAGTCATAATGGTGAATCCAATCATCACTGCATGAAAATCAGGCAGTAAGACTCTGAAACCTTATTAGCCATCTACCATTGCCTCCAGCACTGAAGTTCTGTACATGTGCCTGCAATTTGTTGCTGACACATCTGTAGCAAACTTTATTTACCTAATCCCCAAATCTGAGAGAATGCTATTTTCACCACCAGTCTCAGCCCTCAATATTTGTACTGCAGAAGAATTTTACTTCATTTTCTTGATGGACATGGCAGCCCCTGTTTCTGAAAGAGTGCAAATAAGCCACCTAGCCCCAATGGAACTTTTCCTTAGAAATTAATCCAAACTGTCTAAATTGACTTTTGAATTGGCCTCCTTTGAATTCAGAGGAGGAAGGAGGGAAAAAGGCAAGAATTTGAGAGGGTGGCAAGGGGCATAGCATCCTCAGGAGAAATCTGGCTGCTAATTAGGGAGAAGTGGTGGAAGAAATGTAGAAAGAAATCTTTATTGAAACTGATTTGTTGACAATGGGAGTGGGGATATTAGAAATTCCATGGGGGTATGGTAGAAGGGAATGGGCAGAGGGAAATGAGAACTGGGGAAAGTTAAGACTGAGGAGGATAGATATATTCATAGCTGACATTTCTGTAGCACTTCAAGACTTAAAAAGCACATACTTCAAATTTTATTTCACTGGCACAAAAGCATTACTGGTATTATTATAGGCGTTGCGCACTTGGGGAAACCGAGTTCTTGAGAAATCAAGAGACTTGTTCATACATGTGAGAAGTATAAGAAGTTGGGTTTCCACAGATATTGTTAGAACAGGTTAAGGGGAGGGAGAAGTGAAGTATCTTGTTGAAATATTTCCAACAATCACCTGTGAGTTGAGGAACTGGTTAGACTACTAAATTCCTAACAAAGGGGATTTAGGGTTGAACTGACCCAAACCAGTTATGGTCAGTGACAAGACTTTTTAAAGGGATTGTAATCTAACCTAATTGCTATTCAGATGGTAAACCAATTATAACTTTGATTGTATCCAACCTAATTACTATTGGGATAGTTAATCTGGCCAATTGTAACCAAACCTTATTGTAAATCTGACCAATCTCAACTTTGAAGGGAGGAGTAAAGAACTCAGCTACCAGCAGACCCAGGTTTGTTCCATGGAAGTACTTGTTTGTCTTAACTATGAGTACCCCCACTTCTCATGACAATTGCTGAATAAATCTCTTACTCTAAAGAGCACCGAACCAACTTGCAACTGGGGAAGAAGTGAACAGCAGCAGCTTGTCTAGGGTTTACTATCCAATCCTGCTGAGCTCCAGGGAGTCCTTTGATAATCTCACAATACTAGTAAATGCTAAAAGTGGGATTTGAATCCAGGTTTCTGCTGATTTCAGATACCTACTTTACACTATAACAGCATCCTTCCAAATGTAAGTGCCTACAATGTGCCCTCTCATTCACCTCCATTTTTCTCAAAATTTTGCTCATTTTTTGCCTAGTACTTTGAGAAATGAAACTGGTTTTTAAAAAATTAAATTACTATAAACTATGTTTCCTCAAATCTGTTACTATAACCTCTAAAAATTTCTCTTTTCTAGTAACAACATTGAGATATAGCGTTTTGCTGGGGGCTAGAGAAAGAAATACAAACCTACTCTTTAAGAGTTTACCTTCTAGTAAAGGTAGATAAATGTCTAAATAAATACATATAGAATAAATATGAAGAAAATAAATCCAGGTAGTTGAGGAAAGAGGGCAAAAGTAGTGGGGAGGATCAGGAAGGATTTTGTTTAGAAGGTAATAGTTAAGATGTGATTTGTAGAAAGATATTCCTGGAGATGAGTGTGAAAAGCATTCCAGACATGGGGGTCAGCTAGTGGAAAGGGATGATGTGTGAAAGAGTTCTCAACAAAATGCAGAGGGGAAGGGAAAAGCTAGTTTGTGTTGAGAGAAGTTGTTTAGAATGCCAGCGTTAGGAAATTAAGCTGGGAGGGCAGGTCATATTAGAAAAGCTGATTGCCTGCCCTATGTTTGGGATAGTTCCAAATAGGTAGAAGTTTATTGAGTCAGTGAATCCAGAGGTTCTAAGTGGTTTCAATAATGTGAATATAGATGGAATGAGAGAAATTGGATTATATAATCTAATTTTAGACACCCAGATACCCAAAGATTCCCTTTCCCAAAAAGTTTGTTTTTGGGTAGATAAGATGAGAGGGTAGAATATTAAGAAAGTGGATTTTGATACCTGCTGTTGCCATGTTTTTGTTTAAAAATGTTTCAAATCTATATTGTCCTTGTTGCTTAGAAATAATTATTACCATGGAAGAATCATGAAGGTGATAGCAGCCCATCTAGATACAACACACTTAGAGATATCTAAAGGGCTGCTTTACAAGACCAGGTATAAAAATATGTATAAAACCATAGAAAGTCAAGCATGGTAAAGTTCCTTATCCTTATTCAATCTTTTTTTTTTTTTTTTTTTCCAGTTGTGTCCAATTCTTCCTGATTTCTCTTTGTTTGTTTGTTTGTTTTTGGCAGAGACATTGGAGAAGTTTGCCATTTCCTTTTCCAGTTCATTTTACTGATGAGGAAACTGAGGCAAACAGGGTTAAGTGACTTGGCCAGGATCACACAGCTACGATTTATCTGAGTCTTCCTGACTCTAGGCTAAGCACTTTATGCACTATGGCACCACCTAGCTGATGCCATGGTGAATTTAGGAAATGCTTTATCAAACTTGGACGTTGTTGTTATTCTTCTTGATATAGAACTTATATCCTGACCCTAAGCTATGTCTCTTTGTTTATTCTATCAAATTCTGTACTTGATCTTGATCTTTTCTCTTGACATGAGGATTTTCTGTCTTTTTCCCTTCAACTTAAATAACATATCCTGAATACTAATTCTTACAATGCAGGAACTTCCCCAGTTACTGGCTTATTTTCTGCCCCAACTAGGGAGACTTCAACCTGCAACTAATAATAATAATGACACTAATAGTAATTTCTATAGGCTTTAAGGTTTGAAAAACTCTGCATGTTTTATCTCTCTGAACCTGTAGCAGGTTGGGACACAAGTCCTGCCCAAGGATGGGGCCAAAAAAATAGTACCCTGTTATCCTGCTAAATAAAATCTTTCAGATTCTGTCAATTAGCAATTAAGTAGAGAGAGTTTTCAACTGCAGTTGTATTCAGAGGATGATAGTCTGATTGCAAAATTATCCATTGGTGGAGAATTTTCAAAGTTTCCCAATGGAGTATGTTTCTATTTCTAATACAGGAAATGCAGTTTCTGTTTGATTACTTCCATTTAATTGCTTGCCAAATTTTGCAGAAGATCCCGACATATGCATTTTAATTGATGTGCATTTTGTTTCTGTAATGTTGTGCCATTTACATGAGGGCTCTGAATAACTACAGTCATTCAACATCATAATTTTAGTGCCCTTGGAAAAGCGTGAGACTGTGTGATGCCTTTTAGCCAAATAGGCCCAGCTCTTTCACAATAATACTTGTTTTCCCCAGATTTAGATGCAATTGACTGGCCTCCAGAGAAACTCCTTATTTTCTCCCCTTCTCCATTTTCTCCCAGGAAAATTAGTCAATGGAGACTTCAAAAATAGAGTTACATTGATTGCCTGTGCTTCCATCTACATTTTGCTCTCTGATAATCAAATGCTTGCTTTTCCTTGTCCAATTCTTTGAGAGATAAAATTATTATTATTATTATTTTTGAATTAAACTGCTGTAAACTGTTTTCTTCCAAATCTGTCATTATCTACTTTAAGTATTCATCTCTTTTAACAACAATACTGAAATAAAGTTTGTAAAATATCATTTTAAATTGGGCACAAAAATTTTCCCCATGCAGTTGGATAGAAATACTCTTGAACCCTCTTCTAATGGATTATTTGTCATCCCTTTTCAATATCACACTGGGGATGTGTTCAAATGAATGAGCAGAAATCTGCAGAGAGGCAGAAGTCTTGGAACTCTTGTTATATCCTCACACATAGCCCATATTTAGTGTCTATCCCAAGGGACAGCACTGGATATTGAAATGCTGCTTATCATCTTTAGTTTAAGGTTGGAACTAGAAGTAAGAACGTCTTCAAGTACCAGCTTAACCAGTTTTTGTGTTAAATTGTAGAAGTCACTTAATCTCTGTGGGACTCATTTTCCTCATATGTAAATTGTGTTCAACTCAATGGTCTCACAGATCCCTTTCATCCCTAAAATTCAGTGCTTATATAATTATAATTGATTGATCATTGTCATTTATGATGTTCTGTTATAAAGGCCTGCTTTGACAAACAAAGCAGTAGGAAAATGGTAACCTGCTCTTGGAAACACTATAGTACAATGTCATCATACTAATGAATGTGATAATGACTTTCCACTGCAAAATTTAAAAATCTACAAATAAATTTAAAAAGCTATTGTTCTGTAGAAACAAAAACATTCATAAGACTCCAGCTTCCAACCCTATATCAAACACTAATTGTGTGTGTGATTTTTTCACTTTATTTCTCTAACCTTAAGGGTTTTTTTTGTGTGTGTATAAAATAAAGCTAGACTAGATAAATGATACTTTCTATTCTTCAAGTCTATTTAAGAAATACATTTAAGAAAATAAAGCTCTCTACTGAACGACCTTAGTGAAGATACACTAAAAAAAATTAACTAATGCATTCAGTTAATTTTTTTACATATATGAAACTTTTTTGGCAGCGTCCAATTATTGATTTCATCTATGTTGATGAGCACCTATGATGATGGTATGCAAAGTGTCTTCACTAACTTATCTGTAAATTTCAGTAGGAAAGATTTGCCAACGCTTTGATATTTTACATAATTTGCCCAAGGTCACACAAATGGCACTATCAGAGACAGAATTTGAATTCAGGGCTTCCTATGCTGCCTCTCCAAGGAAACCTCTAGTTCATTACTTTGAAGCCAAGAATTGGGAAATGGTTTTTATTATCAGTCTTTCAAAATATAGCATGGCCATTGGTTTGGTCATAGTTCACAGGTCTTTTAAGTTAATTCTCCTCATATTTTTGTTGTGACTATCACATAAGTTATTCTCCTGGTTGTGCTCCTTGTATGGTTCATAGGAGTCTTTATATATTTCTCAGACTCCCTAGTATTCACAGTTCCTTATGATGTAGTAATATTCTATTGAATTCTTAGATCACAATTTGTTTAGCTATCATTCAGTTGCTGAGTACTGATTTTATCTCCAGTTCTTTGCCACAATAAAAACAATATTACTATTCGTAAATAGTTTTACATAGATCCTTTCCTTCTGTCCTTGACCTCCTTGGAGTACATTCCTAATAGTAGAGTTACTGTAAGAAAAGGCATGTACAGTTTAGTGACTTTTGGAGTATAGTTTCAAATTATTTTTCAGCATGGCTGAACCAATTTACACATCCACCAACCCTACATAATCCTTCCAATAATTGCAATTTTCTACTTTTGTGATCTTTGTCTATGTGATATGTAAAAAGAAGAATAGTGAAGTTCTAATTTGCAGTTCTCTTTTTAGAGATTTGGAGTATTTTATATAGATGTTGATGACTTGAATTTCTTCATTTTGAGATCTACTTGTTTATGTCATTGGACTTTTTGTTGAGGAATTTTGTCTGTGTATATGTGTATTTATGTATGCATGTGCACAGTACATAGAATACAAATATAGTACACACAACATATAACATAAATACACATATGATCTATACATATACACATATGTGTTTATATGTGTATTTGTATATATGTGTGTATATATATGATATTAGACTTTTAGCAGAGAAATTTGTTGGGAAGCTTTTCCCCCCCAGTTGTTTCCTTCCTGAATCTATATTTTCTTATGCAAATAACATGTAAAGGTGCTTCAGAAACATGCAAATGCTTTTTAATTCTATGCAATTGAATTTTCCATTTTATTTTTTATGATCATCTTTATTGTTTGTTGGGCTAGGGATTATCTCCCTAGTCATACTTGTGAATAACCTCATTCCTTTGTTCTTTATTGTGACATGTAGCATAATATATTGGCCTAAACTTGATTTCTGCCAGACTGCTTTTCAGAAGTTTTCCTAGAAATTTTTGTTAAACCAGAGTTCTTGCTCCAGTGGGTTGATGTCTTTGAATTTATGGAACACTATGTTGCTGTACCTACCATTGTTTCCAATGTTTCATTGCTTCTTTTTGCCTAATTGTATGTATTGATAAACTTTAATATTTTTGACAATATTAAACTGTCTTCATAATTATTGCTTTATAGTTCTGCTTAGTCTCCTTCACACCTTTTCAAAAAAAATTTTAATAGAATTTTAATTTTCCAAATACATGCAAAGATAGTTTTTAATATTGACCTTTTAAAAAAATTATTTAATATTTTCCTCAGTCACATTTAAAACAAATTTTTAATATTAAAAAAATCTTTTGAGTTCCAGATTCCCCCCCTTATCCCCACTCCTAACTTCCATTAAGAAACCACATGTGAAGTTATGCAAAACATTTCCATAAAAGTCATTCAATATTGTCCTTTGCAAAACCTTGATTTCAGGCCTTGCTTCTTTTACAGCACTTACCTAGGATCTCAGTTCTGGCCTGGGATCAGGAGCTAGATTCATTGTTGCATCAAGCCCACCTCACTGTTGCAATCTGTAACTTCCATCTGTATTCTAGGGATTAGTCCATTGCTGGCCTTTCTCTTTTTGTTCATTTATTTACTAGAAGTTCCTGGCTTCTGGACCTTAGGCTAGATATTTCTCTGATTTCTTTAACTCTAAATTGAAAAATTCTAACTCTAATTTCAGTCAAAGATTAATGAGTATTTCCTAGTCAGGTGCAACCTCTTTGCACCTCCCTCCAATCTTTTCCATATATAATCATCTTCTGGTGGCTTCAGACTTTTCCTTGAGACTTAGGCCCCTGGAGTGGGAAATGGCTCCCCACTGGGAAAACAACTAGGGAAATGGCTGCAATCTCAGTGTAATCTCTTAAAATATCTTCCGATTCTCAGAAGAGTTAGTATTTGCCTAATTTCTTCATGTTATCATCTGTTGAGAGGACCCCTAATACTTCAGGAGCCTTTTCTTTGGGTAGAACTTTGTGATATCTTTTAGGTGAAAGAAGTGCTCAGTGTTACCTTTTTTTGATTTTGTTTCATTTGATGTTCTTTTTCATTGTTAAAAGGTATTTCTCAGGAGAGTTGGGTTTGCCAAGAATAGGGGACAGGTTTTTTTGTGCCATGATCCCTTTGGTAGTGAAACTTATAGATCTCTTTTCAGAATATGTTTTTCAAAATCATAATTGAAGGAAAGGCTAAATTTCAACTTAAAGTTGGTGAGATTAAAGATATGATTTTTTTTCTATCCCAAGTTCATGGACCCTTCTAAAATCTATCTGCCTCATCTATTATAAGATGGCTGGTAGCATTGTGCATAGAGGGCTAGGACTGGAGTCAAGATAGACCCAAGTTCAAATGTAGGCTCAAACACATTTAAATTTAGCTCAGGTTTCTAGCCTTCTGAATTTTTAAAAAATGACTTTGTCATGCAGTGTGTTAGCTATCCTTCCTATTTTTAAGCCATCTGCCAAGTTGATAAGCATACATCGTCTGTGGCTTCATCTCAGGCATTTGACAGCAATGTTGAACAATGCAGGACCAAGGACAAATTTCTAGAACATTTTCCTAGAGACCTGCCTCCAAGTTGACTTTGACATATTAATGACTACTCTTTGGTCCTTTACTCAATATGAATTGACCCAATTGTACAAAACAGAGCGTCAAAAAGAATTGAGGTAGATATTGGTTTTAGAATCACAGAACTTCAAAGTTATGAGACTTTATTGGCCATAGAATCCAAATCTCTACTTTTAGTTCATAAAGATAATATAAGATATTTTTCAGTAGGATGCTAGGTAACTCAGAGAATAGAGTCCCAGGCCTGAATCCAGGAAGACCTAAGTTCAAATCCAAGCTAATTGCTGGGTCATCCTGAGCAAGTCACTTAACTTCAATTGCTTCAATGTTGTGAGCTGAAGTAGTGTATCTTTCTGTATGTGGAGTGGAATGATATAGAGTGTGTGTGTGTGTGTGTATACATCATATACACACACATATATACGTATATTGAGACAATATATATAACTCATTTATATATGTATTTATAAACACAAATACATATACCACATATACTATTATATAAATATGTACATATACATACATATGCTTCTTCTTCATTGATTTTTTTTTGATGACAGAAGAAGACATTGAAGGTATGCTCATCAAATTTGCAGGTGACACTAAGTGAGGAGGTACGATTAATATGATAGATGACAGAATTGAGATTCAAAATGATCTTGACAGACCAAAACTCTTGAGTCAAAATCATTAAGATGAAATTAGATAGCAATAGACAAATCTTGCATTTAGGTTAAAAAAAATCAATTTCCCAAATATACTTTGGAAGAAACATGAAGTGACTGAAGTTCATATGAAAAAGACCTGAACTCCTAGAGGACAAGAGTCATGCTTTCTTTAGCTCTACATCTCTCCCAGTACTTAGCATACTTTGTTGCACTTAGTAAGCAGCTAGATGTTTGGAGTTTTTAAAGAAGTAGGAGGAAAAACTAGGAGATGCTGAAATCACCCGGAGGTGAAGGTGTGTGGAAGAAAGAGTTGTTCAACAGTGTTAAATGGTGTGTATGAGTCAAGGTAAATGAGAACTGGGAAAACCCAGGTCAACTGCATTTGGTAATTGCAAGGCTATTGTCAACCTTGGAAAGTAAACTACCACTGCACTGATGTGGATAGAAGCCCAGATTACAAAGATTTAGGGAAAGACTTGATGGCAAAGATGAGAAGCTTTAAGAAAAACCAAAAGTAGAGTGGGGGCCAGAGTGGTAGATTTAAAATATGTATATAGAAGCAAGATCTTTTAGGCATCTAGAGCTATCCAACAATGGCTGTCTTTGCAAGGTATAAGCAATGTGTCAGTGGAACTGTTTAAGTAGAAACTCAATAACTATATATGAATGATGTTGTTTAAAAGATTCCTGTAGTGGGTGGGATATTGGACCAGATGACTGATGTAGTCTGGTTAGATCAGGGAGGAGGGTGAACTTGTAGACAGAAATAGGCTGAATGACTGATGGTTCCATTAAAGGCAGCCCCTGACAGCAAAGGAATTCTCCCAGTCTCTGTATTTAACCTTATCTAGCCTGTTCATAGGATTGATATATTCAGTAGTGAATGGGATCTATTTACCTATGTTTAGTGCGACTGTAAAGGACTACAGTTCTTTTTGTTTCTCTGAGTATAAAGTCACCCATTGAGTAAACCACACTGAGCGATTCAGAACTCCTGGCAGGTATCTTCCATTGTGGTATCTCAAGGTACTAGAGTGCTGCGTCTTGTGTCATTTAATATGTTAAATGATTTGGATTAAAGTCATAGGTGGCATGCTTTTCAAATCTGCAGAAGACACAAAGCTCTGAGGAAGTGTCCAAAAGCTTCCTGATTGATCCAAAAACTGAATTGAATATGGTAAATTTTGATAGGGATAAATTTTGGTTTTATAATTGGGTTTTTAAAAATCAACTTCATGAGTTACAAGATGGGAGAGATATCACTAAATAGTCTTTTGTCTGAAAAAGATCTAAAGTCTTACCAGACAAGTTCAAAATATGTCAGTTACGTGATAGGGCAGCCAAAAAGCTGTTGCCATCTTAAGTTGCATTAAGAAAGGCAGAGAATCCAGAAATAAGAATATAGTTCTGCTGCTGCAGTGATTGCTCCTGGACATGCCACATTTGGGATATTTCAATTCTAGTCACCACCTTGTAAGAAGGATATTGATTAGCTAGAGAATATCCTAGAGAAATAGATTGCTAGTATCATGAAAGACCTGTAGCTCATAATGTTAGTTATTGAAATAATATTTTTAATTGAAATGCACAGAATAATCTGTAGATCATAAAGGAGAAGACAGACTTCTAGTGAAGAGAAGATAAACTGGGGGAATATGATAGCTGGTTTCAAATATTTCAGGACAATCAATGTGGAAGAGGGAATAGATTTGTTCTGCTTGACTCTAGAAGATAAAACTAGAAGTAAAAGGGTGAAAGTTAAAAACAAAAAGGGGCTTTTAGATTTAGGAAGAGAATTGATGTCAAAGATGTAGGCTTAATTTGAGGAAGTACTTCCTGAAAATTTTGTTTTTGTACAATTCTGACTCCTTGTGAAATTATCTGGGATTTTGTTGGCAAAGATAATAGAGTGATTTGCCATTTTCTTCTCCAGCTCATTTTACAAATGAGGAAATTGAGGGAAATAAAGTTAAGTGACTTTGCCCAGGGTTACATAGCTAGTAAGTGTCTGAGGCTAGATTTGAATTCAGGAATATGAGTTTTCCTGATTCTAAGCCCAGTGTTCTACTCACTATACCACCAGAGGCCCCTCCTAACACTGTACACCTTCAAAAAGTGTGATTGACTCCTTTAGGAAGTAGTCAGTTGACTTTTACTTTTTGAAAAAAGATTGGATAATGACTTATCAGGGTGTTAGAAAGGAATGCTTGTTCAGATCAGGTTGATCTAGAGCAGGGCTTCTTAAGCTTTTTCCACCTGTGACCCCTTTTCACCTGAGAAATTTTTATGAGACTCTGGGTCTATAGGTATATGTAATAGATATACAAATCAAACACTGACCTATAATTCATAATTTTGTGACCCCTTCATTGAGTTATGTGACTCACAGTTTAAGAAGTTTTGGTCTAGAAGACCTTCTAAAGTTGCTTCCAATTCAGAGATTCAGTAATCCTTTAATTTTGTGTTCCAGCCTGCAGAGTTGTGAGGAAGGTTACTTTCCTGGGGCTGTTATTTTATTCTTCAAAATAGAACTAACTCTGAGTCTAGGATGACAGAGGTCTTATGAGGTGCAACAATATCAGAAGATAGGGCACTGGGCCTGAAATGAATTCAAATTCAACCTCTGACACTTGTTACTGGCAAGTCATTCAGTCTCTATCATCTTAGTGTCTTTATCTGTAAAATAGGAATCATAATAACACCTGCCTCCCAGGGTTGTTATGAGACTCAAATGAGTTAATATTTGTAAAGCACTTTGCAAACCTTAAAATGCTACATAGATGCTAGCTAATATATACATATACATTCAAATATGGCATATATATATATTTACATCTGTTCAATATACATGTCTGTATACACACATACACACACACTTTTTGGAGTTTATTACAGACTAATGTTGTTCTTCTGACTGTAGAGGCATGTCTTTTGAGATCCTAGTTATAAATTCCTCTATGTCTTTCACCTCTGTGATTTTATGGAAATAGCTATTCAGCTGTGTGAACACCTAAATGCTTTGGGTTAATTAGAGATAGGAGGCTGGAGGGGAGAGGAGGGATCACAGGAAAGTCATTGTCTTGGGGGAGCACCGAATCCTAAGGTAAGAGAAGGAAGGAATAGGAATGAGTGAGATGAGACATTCTGGTAGCATTGGGGGAAATGGGGATTGGGACTATTAGTTGGAAAAATCTGGATGCTTTTTGGAGTGCAG
The DNA here is from genome assembly GCA_023553655.1 of Myrmecobius fasciatus. Taxonomy (NCBI): domain Eukaryota; kingdom Metazoa; phylum Chordata; class Mammalia; order Dasyuromorphia; family Myrmecobiidae; genus Myrmecobius; species Myrmecobius fasciatus. Next base: position 540,869 of record JAJPUD010000539.1, on the reverse strand, counting down.
TTGGGCCAGAAATGGAGTTATGATCTAAAATAACCAAGGAGAAAATAACTTTCTCAGTTACAGGAGAGTAAAGGGACTTCTAGCTTAGGTTGGGGGTTGAAATAGAATGCACCTAGGAAAAATACTCATTGGCTTTTGTTAACACCCTCCTTTGCTGTATCTGTTGTTTTTGTCTTCCCTGACTGCAATTACATCATAATAACTAATTTTGATAAAATGCTTTAAGGTTTGCAATATGCTTTACAAAAAGCATCATATTTGCTTCTGCTACCAACTCTGTGTGATAGATGATATTATCATCTGCATTTTACAGATAAGGAAACTGAGAATGTGACTTGTCACACACCAAATTAGTGCCTGAGGCAGAATACTAACTCTTGGCTTCCTGATTCCAGTTCTAGTGCTCTTTCCACTGAATTACCTAGCTGTGAGTCTTGGCTCCCTAAGAGGAAAGTTTGAATTATAACTATCTTGGAATCTCCAGAACCTAACACAATGTCCCATTTACAGTAAATATATAAGAAATGATGGTCCAGATTTGGAATGACCTGGACTTGAATGACAGAGAGGCCAGAAGGAATTTTTTTTCTTTTTTTTTGCCCAAGTAGTGCTCTATATATACCTCTTCTGTGTCCCCATAATTCCTGGCCTAAATGGAGTTTTTTTCCTGGAAAATACATCTGAAGGTGATTCTGTGGTTCTTAATATCACTTGATTACAGTGTTCTGATGATTCACAGAGGAGTTAGGGAAAGGCTACGTACGGTCCCACCTAACACAGCTGGTAGCAATGGTAGCCTGGTACTTTCCTATTGTACTTCCTGATTTGTGATTTTCCATTCCTAATTCCCTTTGTATATCATTACTAAAGTTCTTTGTACTATTCAGTAGTTTAGGAAGCTGTGGTTTGAAGAGGACTGACTAGGTCTCCCTTGATTTTGATAGTTGAGTTTAAATAGAATTGTTTTAATTCAGCAGTTCTTACTCCCCACTCTCTCCTCTCCCAATCTCATTGAAAGAAGCGGGCGTTGTAACATAGGAAAAATCAGATAATGTATTGTCAGGAGATATAGGCTTGAGAAACACTTCTGCTGCATTGTACTCATGTACCATGGGAAATTCACTTTAGTCTCTGAACCTCAGGGCCCACTTCTCAAAAATGGCAGTCACGGTTCTTGGCCTTACCTAGCTCATGAGGTCATTATGAGCATGAAGCACTATGTAAATGTGCCGGGGCAGGGACTGGGGGATGGATCTGGGGAATAGCTCAAGATAGTATTATAAATAATGTGGTTTTCCATTCACTTGTCACATGCTTCCAAAAACTGTCAAAGAATCATTCTTAAAAATGTCTTCTTAAAAATTGTTTAAGCTCTATAAAAATGAGTAGGGGGCTGAGTCTAAGGTTTTTTCCTAGAATCGATGTAATTCATTTGCTACTTTAATTGGCAATAATTTTGTTATTCATACAATCATTCAGTCATTCAGTACACTTTAATTACCACCTTTGTACTAAGCAGTATAGGAGGCACAAGATAAATGAAACTTTCTACTCATTGAGAGTAGAGTTAAATCTTTTTTGTTAAAGTCCATTTTTTTCTAATTCATCCTTTATTTCTTTGATACTTTCATAGAACAGTGCTCTCTCCAGATGTTCAGATTCCAATTGATACATGTCTTCTCAACCTCTGTAACTCTTATCCATTCCTTCCCATAAATCTGTCAGGGATATGCTATAGGCCTTCCTTAAGATCTCTTAATTTTGTGTGGATACTACAGGAACACTTGGGTTACCCATTGGTTATCTCTTACTTTTGATGTAAGACTGTCTCACATATCTCTGATGATAGATTTTATTTCAACTATATGATTCTTCATTATTGATATGTTGCATTTGACTCATTCTTATCATGTACTTTGTTTGAACTTAAGTCACTTCAATGTGCTGCTTGAGAGAGCAGAAATAGTACTAATAACAAAACAAAGATTGGAGCATGGTCTGATGTTGAAGCTGTTTTTGTAGAAGGATAAATTGTAGTTGCTGTTGTTGTTGCTATTGTTGTTGTCATAGAAGGATAAATAGGGGTCCAATGTTAGGTTAGATCTGCCTTCAGAGAACCTATCTAATTATGGAGAATCTCATTTCTAGTATGTTGCTCCCTTGATGACTTTGACTATGTCAACCCATTAAACAAAGAAAAATATTTAGTAGGTTTCAGTCTAGTGTGATCTCCCATTATTTCTGCAGGAATGGTGGAAAAGGATAAAGGCACACATTTTTAAACTATCTATAAGCATTAATTTAATGGCTGGTTCTCTGAAAATTATATCCTTGTCCAGTGATTAACAAATCAGGATACATACTAGTAGGAGAAGCAAGTAATATAAATCTCCACATTCTTGCTATAAATGAAACTAGAAGATCAAAAGAGATTGAAGTTAAATGGAAGGATGGATTTTTGATTTTCCTTGGAGAACCAAATCATGATCCCCACATAATTTGCTTTTGTAGTCCATTTGAACAGAAGAAGATACATAATCTCAAGAATCTGATCATCTCTTAAATCATTTGAAAAAAGACCACTATGAAGCTGATTGAAGTTTATGTACCAACATTTGTTGTCTAGAATACAGAAGCAAGAACATTTTTTGAAGAACTTGATTCAAGTTCTTCATGTTAATTCAACAAAAACTTAATACTTAGTGTGACTTTAATGTGCAAAGATTGTTTTAAGAAAGAATGGCAAAAGGCATATTGGACAACAGTATTCAGGAGTAAAAAATGAAAGAGACCAAAGGCTTGTAGATCATCCACAAGTCTCATAAAGAAAGAATATTTCCTCTAAGAAGTGAGTCGGCATAGGCAGAAACAGCATTCATTCCCCTTCTGTGCTTTTCCCTATGACTCCCTCAGAACCATCAGGCCCCTATTTCTACCAACAGATTCATATTAAACATAATAAACTTAGAGATCCCCATTGTAGTCAGATCACTGAGATTTGGAAAAGCTCACCCCTTGTTCCTTCCTTAAAGATGTTCTTATTAAAGAACTCCAAAGTCAATGCTTCCATCATTAACTCATCTCAGAGTTAGTGGCCAAGGCTCAAGACTGGAAGGAGCTAATATGAGATTCTAAGTCTAACAGCTGCAGAACTAAAAGTGCCAAAATCTGTTAGGTTCCCTCACTATAACCAGCCCTGTACATAAGATGGCCAATGAGGAACCTGTGGGTTGGAGCTGGCCAAAAGAAGCAAGCTATCATTGATAACTTCTGTCTAGGAAGTTGCTCTGCAAAGCAACTTAAATAATGTTTAAAAAAAAAAGGTAGAAAGAAGGAGAGAGGAAAAAAAGAGAGAGGAAGCAGAAGTGAGGGAGTAAGAAAAGGGAGAGAGACACAGAGAATGAGAGAGAGAGAGAGAGAGAGAGAGAGAGAGAGAGAGAGAGAATGAACAAGCAGGTGCTAGACATGATAAGCACTGCGTAACACAAAAAATGAAATTGATTATAGTCTAACAGATGGGAAATGACTAGTTACTTATGAGGAAATCACTTTTAAATTCACCATATATAGTTGTATATCTGCGTCTTAGAGTAGAGATAAAAATCAATGGTAAACTAAAAGAAAGGATAAAAATGTGAAGTGGTTGCAATGAAGCAACTAGAAGCTGACCTATTTAAAAATTTTTGGATGGAAAAGAGATATGAATAAAAGTACAGAAACTGACATGGACTATCATCATTTCCTAGGAAAGTTTAAATTAGGACTGTTTAACTGATGTTAATCACTTATTACATTGAGGAGAATTTTAAGGTGTTTTTCTAGGAATCTTCTATTATTTTGACATACTTATGGGAGATACTAGGTCTGAACAAAGACCTTAAGATGACATTGTGCTCTACTGAATCAGTTTTTCTAATACCTTTCTCCCTTCCTAATCTTGACCCTATAGTTAACCAGTTCAGCTTTATACTACTATCAACTCTCAAATCCTTTGTCCCTTATCCTATAACAATTCAATCCTTGTCAAACCCCACCCCTGAATTACTCCCATCATTCGCATCTTCTGCTTTTCCTACTCCAGGTTGCTGAACAGAGCTGGAGGGAGTCACAAAACCATGCTGCCTACTACAAATTCAGCTGGGCTGGCACTATAACAAGGCCATCCTTTTATTTCTCCCTAAAGATCATGCTTTAATTTCATATCCTACCCAACTATTTACCCAAATAAATCTTGCCAATGGTCCATCACCCAAAACCTTTTCCTTCTGTCCTGAACTAGGCACCCTCCACACTAGATCTGAGAGTTGGATCTCTACACCCATGGCTTTTGGAATCTTAGTTTTAGTCCAAGTTCTAGTCGAAATTTAGTGGAAAGTTAATCCACTCAATTTTGCAACTCTGGCCCTAAGCACAACTGAGATGATTAAAGATCTGAGCATGGGCAAGTTTGCCTACAATATCTACTAATTCGTAGTATGATCTAGTTGCATCTTCAGCTAGCTTTTCCAGCCTTATTTCACATTAATACACATAATTATGCTAGCCAAACTATATTATTTCAATTCACTGAAAATGACATTCCATTTTTTCCCTCTATACATTTGTCATCATACCTGGAGCGCATACCTGCCTCCTCTCCACCTTTCTGACTTTCCTTTAAGACTCAGCTCAGATATTACCTTCTTCATAAAGCCTTACCTCATCATCCTGGGCATTGATGCCTTCTCCCTCCCTGGTTTTCCTGGAGCATTTTGATTGGATCTCTTTTATCTTCATCACTTTAAAACTTTTAATAGACATCCATATGCATGTGTCATCCAGTAGAACATATGCTCTTGGAGGGCAAAAACTGATTAATTTTTTGCCTGTGTCAAAGATTCTGATAACCTTGTGATCTAGAGACTTCCAAGAGATCTGCAGATTCACTTGAGGGAGTTTATGAATTTGGATGGGAAAAAATTGCATTCTTAGTTTTGCTAACCTCTATCTGAAATTTAATAGTGCCTTCAAATATTAATATAATTATGAAAAGGTCTATATAGGTTTTACTACACTGCTAAAAGGTTATTTGTGTTATTCAGTGATTTCAGTTGTGTCTAATTCTTTGTGACCCCATTTGGGATTTTCCTGGCAAAAATACTAAAGTGGTTGGCCATTTCCTTCTCCAGCTCATTATTCAGATGAGGAAACTGAGACAAATAAGATTAAATGACTTCAGAAAGTAACTAAAGTTGGTTTTGAACTCGGGAAGATGATTCTTCCCGGCTCCAGGACCAGTTTTTTATCTGCTGCACTACCTAATTGCTCCTGCTAATGGGGTCCATAGAATCAAGAAAATGAACTCCTACTCTATGTATTCCCAGTACCTAGTAAAATGTCTTGAATATCATTGCTTTAAAAACAAATTCAAAACATTATCAGTTTTTGATTTTTTTTCCCTTCCTACTTCGCCCTCCCCCTGAAAAAGAGAGTAAATCCTTTTAATAAATAAGCATATTAATATAAAATATACTCTCATGTTGACCATATCCAAAATATATATCATATTCTGCATATTTAGTCCATCTCCTCTCTGTCAGAAAGTAGGTAATATTCTTCATCACTGGTCCTTTGGAATCATGAGTGGGTCTTGGAGTTCATTAACATTTATAAATCTTTCAAAATGAACAGCGTAGAGGCAATTTTTTCTTGGATCAAATTGAGCTGTAGATGAATAATACTACTAATAATAGCAATTATAAAGTACTTTAATATTTGCAAATGAAAGCTCTTTGCAAATGTTATCTCATATGATTTGACAACAACCTTGGGAGATAGGTAGTATTATTAGCTCTATTTTACATATGAGGAAATTGAGACAGAAATGAAGTGACTTTCGAAGGGTGTCATAGCTAGAAAGTGTCTGAGGCTAAATCTGAACACTTGTCTTCCTGATTCTGAGTCCAGCTCTGTATCTACAACATGATCTTGCTTTCTATGGCTAGTAGTAACTAACTGAATTGATAGCTATGCTATTTTTGAATACTTGATACAGTGTGAAATATTTTTGTCTTTGTAAGAAATAAGTAACTGTTTCAAGATACAAAAAAAAAAAAAAAATCAGATGTCAGTGTTTTTGCTCACATCCTTCCCTCTTTTTAAAAATACGATATTTATCTGCTACCATGGAGCTGAGAAAGGGTAAATAGTGTCCAAGATGAGTAAAGATTACTTTAGACAACCACTGCCGGCAGAAACTTCTTCCTCCCTTCTTTCCCTTTCCACCCCTCTCTGAGGAACCTCTGATAAATAGTTGTCCAAGTGATAGATAGCTGTTAACCTCCCATTAAGCCTTAAAATTCTAGCAAATGCCTTCTTGGTTGCTCTAACTCAGTCTTTTTTTATTTTTTCTTTTTTTAGCAATTCTGTCCCCTGTTGCAAAATCAAGACATACTCCTATAAGGGACACAAAATGAAAAGAAAAGTCTATACTTCTTTTTCAATCCAATGCTTTCCTTCTTGTATATCTTCTATAAGTGTGATTATAATCTGTGTGAATCAGACATTTAAAATGGCAGGATTATACCAGCAAAATTTCAGGAAGAGCTGTTATAATTTGGATGAAAATACATAGATTTCTACCTATTAGAAAGGTGATCGATTAGAGGTACAGAAAGATAAATGTTTTCAACTTGTAACGGAAAGCTTTGTAAAGATCAATGCTGAGCAACTACCCATACATATGTTATACAAATAAAAAGCTTTAATAAAAAAAAAAAAGAAAGAAAGAAAGATAGGTGTTTTCAGATGTGGCCAGTGTAGGAGAAGGGAAGAAGGGTTTATTAAGTGCCTATATGTACCAGATAAAGATGTTAAGTTCTTTGATCTTCACAACAACTAGATGCTATTATTACCTTCATTTTAAAGCTATGGAAGCTGAGGCAGATAGGAGTTGCCCATGTGTCTGGGGCTATATTTGAACTTAGGTTTTCCTGACTTCAGGTACAATAATCTATCTACCATTCAGCGTTTCTATTATATTGCTTTATTGATATATTCATCAGTTCATCAAATTTGTCAACAAATCAACATATTGATTTATTTTGCCTAACTCTCTCTCTCTGTACATATATAATTTTATATAAAGAATGGGTTTTTTTTTTTAACTAAAGCTTTTTATTTTCGAAACATATGTATGGATATTTTTCAACATTCACCCCTGCAAAACCTTGTGTTCCATCTTTTTCCCTCCCTTTCCCCTCTCCCTTAGATGGCAAATAATTCCATATATGTTAAACATGTGTATTTCTTCTATACATATTCCCACATTTATCATACTGCACAAGAAAAATCAGATCAAAAAGGAAAAAAATGAGAAAGAAAACAAAATGCAAGAAACAACAACAAAGAGTAAAAATACTATGTTGTGATCCACACTCAGTTCCCACAGTCCTCTCTCTGGGTGCAGATGACCCTCTTCATCCCAATACCATTGGAATTGGCCTGAATCACTGTTGAAAAGAGCCGCATTCCTCAGAATTGATCATTGTATAATCTTGTTGTTGTCGTGTGCAATGATCTTCTGGTTCTGCTCATTTTGCTTAGCATTAGTTTATGTAAGGATCTCCAGGCCTCTCTGAAATCCTCCTGCTGATCAGTTCTTATTGAACAATAATATTCAAGAAATGGTTTATATTGAGATCAGGGAAATGGATTAGGGGAGAGTGATCAACATGTCTTAAAAGAGTATCCATAAAATTATATATATGCTGGTTGAAAAGGAAGATGCTGATTTGAAAAGAAAAATGAATGTTTTAGCACTTACCTGCATAATTGCATGCTAGATTAGGAAAGAAGGAAGTATCTTTTGGAGAGAAGTTGGTTTAGAAATAGATCATTTCAACTGGTTTTTAGCCTTAAGGGACTTGCATCATCCACGAATGAAGGCATTCCATACATCTGTTTAATTAGGCATTCTTCAAAGGAATGGATCTGCTTCTCTGAGGGGCAAAGACAAAGATAGGAGAGAGTCTAGAAGAAAAAAAATTCAATCAGAAAAGATTTATCCACAGAAGAAAAACATTTCTCTGAAAATCTGGGAGGCTATTCTTTAAAATGAAAGTCTTTGCATGACCCTTTATATATGGACATCCACATGGGTCTAGTTGATTTTTTTTTCCCTACTGTGCTTCATTTATTTAGAATGGTAGCTACTATCAATTAATTTTTGAATCTTCAATGAGAATTTCTCCTGGTGAATGATGGTTAGAAATATATCTCATTAATATGGAAACTAAACATGTAATCTTGCTCTACTGTAGATAATATATCTCTGGGATGGCCACTATCCTATTAAAGATCTGTAGGGGTTTTCACTTGACCTGATTTGATCAATAGAATGAGTCTTAATAATTGATATATGTCCTGTCCCATCAGCTCTGCCAATTAAAGTGAATTGTCTCCCTTTAGTTCAGGGAGGCAGAGCAATAGAAACTGTATTAGGAAGAGGTGCTCTTTGGCTCTCTATCAAGTTTTCTGCCATTCATTTTCACTGTTTCAGATTGCCAGGAAGGGACCCAAGGGACTGCTTGCATAGAAACCATTCCCTTCCTGAGAAAGGAGAGAGTGGAAAGCTCCTCTTTTGTTTCCATTAAATTCTGAAGGTAATCAGATTCTCTGGCTTTTGAGATCTAGGTGTAGACAAATACTTTATTCCATTATTAAATCAACAAGCATTTATTAAGCATCTATTATTTGCCAGGCATTGTGTTAAATAGTGGGGTTAAAAAGAAAGGCAAAAACCAGGTCCCTGCTCTCAAGGAGCTTGCATTCTAATGAGGGAGACAATATGAAAACAACCATGTACATGCAAAATATATACAGTGTGAATAGGAAGTAATCTCATAAGGGAGGTCCTTTGTGTGGGGGAAAAGATGGACCAGGAAAGGTTCTCTTTATAGAAGCATGGATTTGAGCTGTGTCTTGGAGGAAGTTAAAGGGCAGAGATGATGAGGAGAGTACATTCTAAGCTTGCAGTACAGTGAGTGGGAAAGCATTGAGTGGGAGTTAGAATTCAAGTGAGACAAAGGTTTTAGTTTTTCGATGAGATTTATACATATAAAAAAAAATCCTACCAGAGTATGACAATTGCATTATTTGATGAATATGACAACTAGATTAGCTGTCACATATGAAAGAAGGAGACCCTCTTCTTGTTCATATTCCCTCTTAGAAATCTTTTCTAACTTTGTATCTGTTACCATGGTAGAATATGGCATTTTCCTCTCTGAGCCCCTACAAATGTCCTGCAGCAGTCTGGATCAGTTTAAATGATCGGTCCATATTTAGCAGATACCTCCACTTCCTTTTTAGTTGAAGACAATGTGACTTATTTGGGAAAGGTCTACTCTTGCCCTTGACCCATTTCACTGTTAGAGTAAAGGGCCTGAAAATCTCTTGTCATTTCTTAGGATGGTTCTACCCTGAGTAAAGCTAGACTTGCTGACCTCTTGTTATAACTAGCATCTGGCCTATCTTGAAATCCATCTGCATTGTTCTCAGTAGTCGCCAACCACCATGATCTCTCAAGATATCTATGATAATGACAAAGATGAAAACTAAGGTAGTCTTTGACTTCATAGAGCCTATAGTCTAACAGGAGACATATGCATTAATAAGTAGCTTAAAATGATTTTGGAAATATATTTTGAGGCTTTTTGAAAGTAAATTATATGTCATTCTCCAAATGATAAATGGTCAAAGTATATGAGCAGACAATTTTCAGATGAAGAAATTGAAACTATTTCCAGTCATATGAAAAGGTGCTCCAAATCACTATTGATCGGAGAAATGCAAATTAAGACAACTCTGAGATACCACTAAACACCTGTCAGATTGGCTAAGATAACAGGAAAAGATAATGACAAATGTTGGAGGGGATATGGGAAAACTGAGACACTGATACATTGCTGGTGGAACTGTGAATGGATCCAACCATTCTGGAGAACAATTTGGAACTATGTTCAAAAAGTTATCAAACTGCATACCCTTTGACCCAGCAGTGTTTCTATTGGGCTTATATCCCGAAGAAATCATAAAAGAAGGAAAGGGCCCCACATATGCAAAAATGTTTGTGGCAGCCCTTTTTGTAGTGGCAAGAAACTGGAAACTGAATGGATGCTCATCAATTGGAGTCTGGCTGAATAAATTATGGCATATGAATGTTATGGAATATTATTGTTATGTAAAAAACGACCAGCAGGATGATTTCAGAGAGGCCTAGAGAGACTTGCATGAACTGATGCTAAGTGATATGAACAGAACCCAGGAGATCATTATACACGGCAACAACAAGACTATATGATGATCAATTCTGATGGACATGATTCTTTTCAACAATGAAGTGATTCAAACCAGTTTCTATTGTTCAGCAATGAAGAAAGTCATATACATCCAGAGAGAGGCCAGTGGGAACTGAGTGTGGACCACAGCACAGCATTTTAATGTTTTCTGTGAATGTTTGCTTGCATTTTGTTTTCCTTCTTAGATTTTTTTTTCTTTCTAGATCTGATTTTTCTTGTGCAGCAAGATAACTGTATAGATATGTATACACATTGGATTTATCATATATTTTAACATATTTAACATGCATTAGACTCCTTGCCATCTAGGGGAGGGAGCGGGGGGAAGGAGGGAAAAATTTAGAACAGAAAATTTTGCGAAGGTCAATGTAGAAAAAATTATTCATATGTTCTGTAAATAAAAACTTTAATAAAAAAAGAAAGTAAATTATACTTTTTTTACATTTTCTTTCTTTCATAGCCACCCTCCCCAGTTCAGGTTGTCATTACCTCTTGACTAGATTACTGCAATAACTGGGAAGAGCTGTTAAAAGGGCTTCCAAAGACTCAAATCTTTCTCTCCAAAAGTGCTTTTCCTAGTGCAAAAGTATGACCATGCCATTCCCTTACTTAGTAAACTCTAATGGTTCCTTGTTGCCTCAAGGAACAAATAGCAGCTCTGCTGTTTAGCTTTTAAAGCCATTCCCATTCTGGCAGCCAAACTACCTTTCCTAACTTATTATACATTACTCCTCTTCCTGTAATCTACTGTCTAGCCACACTGATTGTTTTGCTGTTATTCACACGATCCATCTCCCATCTCGATGCTTTTACACAGACGCTTGTCCATTCCTGGGATGCCCTCCCATTTCCTCTCCATGTTTTTAGATCCCTTGTTTCCTTCAAAAGTCTCCTCACTCAATAACAAGAAGCCTTTTATTGATTCCCCTCCCCAAGCTGTTAATATCTCCTTTTACTCTTAATTTACATTACATTTATTTCATTTAGATTTATTCATGTTACATGTTGCCCTCCAACAGAATCATTTTGCCATGAGGGATTTTTGATTTTTTTCCTTAAAAAAAGAGTACATAACACTTTTTCTCCCCTCCTCCCAATCCACAATCTATGTTAGTTAATTGCTTTCTTCCAAAAAGTATTGCTTCAGTCTGTCTTTAGGGAGCCAGCTGGATATAAAGGAAAGAACACTGATTCTAGAGGCAGAGGAGCCCCATCTCAGTCATCTATAAGCTGTCTGAACATGAGCAAATTACTCAACCTCTCTCACCCTCATGTTCCTCCTTTGTAAAGTAGAAAGAATAATATTTGCCCTACGTGCAATCCAGAGTTATCACGAGGAATGGGTGAAATAGTTTTGTGCGCATAAATATAAAACACTGTATGAAAGTTAACATTATAATTAACTTTCTGACCCTACGAGACAATCCCATTGTGGATCGGTTCCAGGCCAGATTGGAAAGAAGCAGCTTATTTCATTGAATGCTAGTCATCGAAGGTCTTTTTTCAATTTTAATACCCGAGTTGCCCTGAAATATCCTAGGGACTATATCTGGGGAAATTCTATTTCATTTATTTCATTCCTTGTAAGTTTCTTGAGGGAAGGAACCATTTTTATTTTGTGTCTTTGGATCTTTAGCTCAGAAAGCCAACATGGCATTGTGGCTAGAGAGCTGACCTAGAAGCTAGAAGATAAAGATTCAAGTTAAGCTTCAGACATATCTGGAAAACTCACTAATGATGATAGGTGCATTGATAGGAAGAGATTTCCTCAACTGGGAGCTCCTTCTTCCTGTCCTCACAGTGCCCAACAAATTGTAGCCACTCATTAAGTAATTGTTGACTGATTAGATTCACAATATATAACAGTGTTGTGAATCCTTTAGAACAATAGTGGCATTCTGGACTTAAATAGAGTGGGTTTGTAGTCATAATAATTTCTGTGTTGTAGATAGATTTATGGTCAAAATTTTTTTTATCTAATTAGTATCCTTAGGTAAAGCTATGATAATTCTAATTAGAGCTCCGGGAAGTCCTAGAGAAATGTTTGTCTGCATTGGTAACAGAAGTTTCATCTGGGACTATCCTAAGCCACTGAAATTACAGATGACTCCCTAAATCTATAGGGACAGCCACGAGTTGCAGTAGATAGAGTGCCAGGTCTGGAATGAGGAGTTCAAATCTGGCCTCAGATACTGGCTTTGGGTTCCTGGGAAAAAGCGTTTAATTCTGTTTGCCTCAGTTTCCTTATCTGTAAAATAAACTGGAGGAGGGAATTGGAAACCACTCTGGTATTTTTGCCAAGGAAATCCCAAATGGGGGGTCACAATCAAACATGACTAAAACAACTAAATAATAACAAAAATAACACTATCCTATTCCTAAGGAAAAGGCACTGTAGTTTGCAGTTTTCCCTGGATGCCTCATTGGAGAGTGGAGGTCACCCTGAGTTCTTCAAGGCTGTGTCAGCTCAGGGTAGATCTTTTCAAGTTCTATCCATCTGGAGCAGCAGTGACTTCAGGATTGGCTATCAGGAATGGCTATCATTTCTCTGAATGTCACTCAGGAAGGCTCATCACCACGTTGTTTTAGAGGTGAGGAATCTTTGTTTGCAATTGCTCTATGAGGATATCTTCTAAGTTGTAGAAGGGCTGCAATCTGCTTCCACAGAGGAAGTACCCACTCTGCTAAATCACAGGTCCTTGACTTTGTTAGTATAGCTCTCCTCATGATATTTCCATGATTACTTCGAGTACTCTTGTCCCCCTTTCATAGATGATGAAACTGAGGCTCACAAAGACCCTGGCAATTAGGTGATTCAACTGACTTGTCCAGAAATCTAGAATATGTAATTCAAGTGATTGCACAAACAGCTCATTAGAGGCAGAGTCAGGGCTTCTGAGTCGGGCTCTGAACCTCTTACAACTTCACACGATCTTCTCTTTTTGTTTTTTCATATACATTGATTGCACCATAGCTCACACAACTATGGCTCAATTTGAAGGGGAATCTTTAGTTTTAATTTAATGCAAACAAAAGAAATATACAACTTACTCTAATAATACTCCTTTGAGAAATTAATTCAATTGCCTGCCTTTGCCCCTAGCAGGATCACTATGGAATTAGTTGCATTATTTAAAAAAAAATTAACCTAGAATGAAAACATAAATGAGCAAAATTGATCTTGTGGGCTTGTCTGTGCTCACAAATTATGGGGACTAGTAAAAGATATGAATTTCAATTTTTTTCCTTTCCATTCCTAGTAATGGAACAGAAATTAATGTGATAGTTGAGATTATTATCCCCTAACATTTTTTATATATATAAAGCTTTTTATTTTCAAAACACATGCATAGTTTTCAACATTCATCCTTGCAAAACTTTGTGTTTCACTTTTTTTTCTTTCTCCCTTCTCCTCACCCCCTCCCCTAGATGGCAAGTAATCCAATGTATTTTAAACATGTGGTTCTTCAATATATATTTCCACAATTATCATGCTGCACAAGAAAAATCAGATAAAAAATGAGAAAAAACAAAAAGCAAGCAAACAACAAAAAAGTGAAAATACTATATTGTGATCCACCTTCAATCCCCACAGTCCTGTCTCTGGGTGCAGATGGCTCTCTCCATAACAAGTCTATTGGAATTGTCCTGAATCACCTCTCTGTTGAAAAGAGCCACATCCGTCAGAACTGATCATTGTATAATCTTGTTGTTGCTATGTGCATTGATCTCTTAATTCTACTCACTTCACTTAGCCTCAGTCCCCTAACATTTTTAAATAAGCTCAATCCAGGGCCTTTGTAATCAGCACAGGCTGATTTTCAGCCCTCCCTAAATCTTCTCTGTCCAAAATCAAGATAACTGCATCAAACCTTCCTATCCTCTCACATTGATGGACTCCACCTGGTACCTCACTGGGGAGGCGCGTGCTTCAAGAGGAAACAGCCTAGAGAAAGTGAGATGCTGACACTGATTGTGGCTCTCAGCCCAGAGGAAGCAGCTGCTGTGCTCCATCCAGCTGGGATATTGGGCCTGCAGACGTAGTTCAGCTCGCCCTTGCCCACAGCACTTAAAGTGTCCTAGTGGAAAGGACATTGTGTTTGAAGTCAGGAGACCTGGATTTGAGTCCCAGTGCTGCTACTTACCAGATAGATGCACACTAGGCAAGGGATTAACCTCAAAGAGCCCTCATAGTTTTGTAATCTGTAAAAGTGTGATCATAATATTTATGGTTTATCAGATCCTTCTGAGAAAAGTGTTTTTTAGAATGCTTTAATCCTTGCTACAGCCTTACCCCGGTGGATCACTTGAGTTTAGAACTAACTCATGCTCATGCAATCTAACACCTATAAAGTGAGTTTCAAGAAATGGAGGAGGGACTACCAGACTACCTAAAGAGATCTGCAGAAATGGAGCAGGTCAAAGCTTTTGTGCTGACCGTTACTGGCATTTTGCCCACAGGTAGTCACTAAACTTCTAGACTGGGTGAGATAGGAAGGCCCAGTCTCATTAAAAAAAAAAAGATTTTTAACCTATAAGATGCTAAAGAAATGTGAGCAAGTATTTATTAATAATAAGAAGAAAGGCATTTGGAGGCTTTATGATCCTGGATAAGTCACTTAATTTCTTAGAGTTGTAGGCAATTCTCTAAGTTACAAAAAAGAGGCTGATCTGAATTGGAAGAAGTTTCCATGATAGAAAAAAGATTAAGAACTCCTGCTCTAATTGGAGAGCCACATTTGGAACTGAAGAAATAGTCATGTTGCCATTTTCTTTGATCTGATGTCAATGGACCGAGAACAATTTCAAAGCAGTTAGGAGCCATGGTCCTACTCTACTCCCAACTTGGAGATGAGACAGGGAAGGATTGATTGCCTCTCTGAAGTATTAGGGTTAGAAGAGATAGGAAAATGGGAGACAGGAATGCTAGAGAGAGATGAGAAAGTAGGAAGGGTGAGAATGAATAGAATTCCCATATGGAATTCATCTCCATGCTTCCTGTAGTTGTAGTACCAAAGCTTCTGACAATGGTGACATTGGACCACATTTCCTTCGACAGAAGTGTTACTACTATAATTGAGGAGACAAAACCAAGCCAGGGAACAATTAGAGAATACAAGACAGCATACAATTAGGTGCTAAATTATGTGGAAGATTTTCATGGCTGTAGGGGTCCAGAGGATAGGAAAATCAATGAGGGTTGGAACAGTCATTGAAGGCTTCAAGAAAGAAGTGGATATTGATTTGGGTCCCACTGATACACAGCAGAAAAAGTCTGAAACTCCACTTATTTCCCTTAAAACAACTTCACAAATTGCTTTTCAAAATCAGCCTCTACTTCCCTTCCCCCCAATTTCAGCATGCGGTGAGATTTCCATTGGGATCCTGTAGCTCCCCACAGCCTTTTTTGCTCTCCTTATCTACATTCTCTTCTTCCATATCTTGGGCTGGGAATGTATGAGCACATTTATGGATATATACCATGAACATGAATTTCCATGTAAACCTTTGTCATGGAAATGGGTAGAATGGGGTGGTCAGTCTCCTGAAAGCCAGCTACCAGACTTTTGACCAACCCTCCATTTCTCTGAGGTTTTTGTTTCATCTAAGATTCTAAGAAGCTTTCCCATTACCTTTAATACCAGTGTTGTCCATTTGAGATTGTCTGTAACTTATCCTGCATGTAGCATTTTATTTGGACATTTTTGTTTGTGTGGTAGATTAGATTTTAAGTGAAATTAAATTAAGTTTTGCACTCCTTAAGGGAAAGGACTGTTTTTGCTGTTATTTCCTCAATACTTTAGCTCAGTTCCTGGCACATGGGAGGCATTTTATAAAATCCTGTTGATGACTTGATTGGGCATATCATAACTTCCTTTATATTGCAAATTATGCCAGGAGAAAAAAAAAAGCCAGGTTGACTCTGTGCTCCCACCACACCCCTAGCAGCTCCCATGGAACAGCTGGAATTCCCAAGTCATGTTTGAATCCCAGCATGGAAGGAAAGGGTTTCCAAGAGTAATAAAGGAAACATCATTCCTACCCAGGAAATCCACCCTTTCCAGCACACTGGTCACTAATTTTCTCTAAATGAATTTCCATCTCTATGTTATTTCCCCCCTCTGTTCTGTCAGCAGGAATACTCAGTGAGTTACAATTGGGATGATTTGTAGCAGCCCCCAAATCATCATCATTTCTAAGGTCTGTCAATTTGGAAAAAAAAAAAAAAAGTTGCTTCCAGTGGCTTCTATTTGTTGCAGGTACAGGAGTAAAGTGAAATGCCCAGCAGGCATCTTCTGGATGTTTAATTGCTGAAATATAAAGCAAGTCATCTCATTAATCACTTCCCAGATGTAAAACTTGCTTTTCTCTCCCCCAACCCCCACCTCCCACCATCTATTTTTTCCCACCTCTCCTTACCCTCCACAATTCTTATGCTTGGTTAAGGGCAGAAAACATTAGGGCTCCTTAATTCATCCCTTGCATTTACAGCTAATGAGAAATGTATCATTTTTTTTTTTTTTTTCTGGTCCTTGCTGTTTTTCGCTCTATGAAAGCTAATGAATCTCTCCTCCTTTTTCTTCTTTATTTTGTTCCCTCCAGGGCTTCACTCCATTTATTTTGAAATGTGACTTGAGTTTGTCAGCCATCACCTATCTGAGAGCTGCTTCTTTTAGGCTTTCTCAAAGCTGTGGGAGAAATATTAGAGGTGATATAAATATCAGGGCAAACAGGTTATTAATGAGTTTCTTTGCTTGCTGGATCTATTGCTCCTGTTGACTTAATATCTTATCGTATCTTGAAGGCATCAGGTGGTAACTAATAAGAAATCAAAAGGTCCCTTATGCTAGTAGGTGGTGTTTTTATTAATGATTTTCCCCTCCCGCTTTAAAATTCTGTGTTCTGTTCATACGCTTTATTTTCTGCACCTCTCTGAAGATGGAGCAGACAAATAGAGGACAGGGACTGGAGTTTATGAACTTCTGGCATGGGAATTTTGCAAATGTTACACCTGCTTTCTGCAGAATGAAAGGGGTTGGACGAGAGGATCTCTGAGTTCTTCTCCACCTCTGAATCCCATAATCCTTTGATTGCAGGGTAGAGGTTCATTCATAAGAGCTAGGGAGTCTGGGAGTGTGTGTACACCAGACTCTGGTGCAAAAATAGCACTTCGGGCTGAGGGATGGGAGGCACATCCTTAAGCTCATTATGACTAACTGGGGAAATTAACACTAACCTGACACTGCTGATTTGGAAGTCACTTGGGGAAATCTGGAACACGGAGTGACTTTTAAATGAGACTGTTTGGATTCCTGTTTTGCCCAGCTGACAATTTTACAGTCTGTACCTCTGCTTTGGGGCATGGCCTCTGTGCTTCCTGCCTTTTCATTAATGGAGAAGCTATTAGACCCAGGTTGTCCTGTGGCAGAGTTTGAGAGTGGGTGATCATGAAGACTGGCTTCTGAAGAGGAGGAGGAGGAGATTATGAGGGGCCATATTCTCCAGTCTGGACTCTGTTTGGTTTCTCAGCTGGTACCTGGGAATTCATAAGAAGCATTATAGGTAGAATGGAGGAGAAATCCCAAAGGGGCTGGGCTTGCAAGTAGATAATTCTTATGAAATCAAGAGAATAAACCTGGAAACTTCTGGCTATCTGTGCTTTGCTTGGGCTGAATTAAAAGAAACAGTTTTTTAATCTTTAAGTGTTGGATTGTATTAAGTGCTTGTCTCCACAATGTTGATGGGATCTCACAAAGAGACATCATATTGTTTTATTCTTTTTTCTCCTTAATCACAGAGCACTTACTGTGTGTAAGCCGAGTAGATCAAGCTAATTAGGAAGATGAGATTTATATATTATAATTCTGGCATCAGAAGTTTGATACAATTGATGCTATGGGTACCTATTCTCTGTTTTTTGTGACCCCACCCAAGTTAAACCCAGTTGTGGCAACTTCTGGCACTCAGCCAAGATCTTAGGATCATAGATTGAGAAATGGAAAGATGCTCACAGGCTATCTATTCCAACTCCCTCCTTCTATAGATGGGGAAACTGAGGCCGGGGGGAGGGCTAAGTAATTGCCTGGCATATGGTAAATACTTATTAAATGCTGGTTGATATATTGCCCAAGCTTATATAGCAGTAAGGATCTAAAAAGGAGTTAGAACATGTGTATTTTTGTATATGGCCTGAGATCTTTTCTTTTATCTAAGATGACTTGAATTTATTAATCTAAAAGATTCCTTTTTTATAGAAGACCATTCCTCAGATAATTTATTCCCTGAGATTTCACTGAATAGTATTATCCTTCACACTGTTCTTATATCAACACTTAGACTATACTGCTGTCTTCTGCAACTACCAACATTTTATCTTTCCTGGGTATCTTGATATGTAGATATTCCCATTCTCAATTGTACTCTCAGTCGCACCTATGTAACACTTGAATGAAATGTGGCTTGGAATAATGGACATGAAATATACTTTTTAATGACA
>JAJPUD010000539.1:477077-522022 GCA_023553655.1 Myrmecobius fasciatus | reverse complement strand
TCTCTCCCTCTTCCAGCCCCTTCCTTTACATACACACATTGAAAAGACAAGAAATAGAAAATCCATTACAAATATGAAGCTATACATAACAAATTTCTGCATTCAACTAATTATTCATAATAAATTTGGTCTAAGATTTCTCTGCCATTGAAGGACAATAAGTATTTCTGGTGCCTTTAAATCTTGGACAGTGTCCAGATTGTCTTACCTTAATTATGGCTCTTTTCTTACTAGAGGTGGATCAGTAGATGTTAAGTTCCTCATATACGGAAATGATTTCATTTGGGTCTTTGTATGTGCAATTCTTGGGCCATAGTTGACACCCATTTGATGTTTGAGGGATTGAATTGTATTGAATCAGTTCATGCATTTTTCTTTTGTATAATTAGATGTAGGAGTCCTCTCTCTTTAGAGCCCAGAGGCACTGAGCTGAGAGTGGTTTGATACACATTAATAAAGCTCTTTTTAGCATGTCAAGATGTTCAAGGACGTTGTCTTATTTTGGTAAAGTTGTGACAGACCATGGTTCATAGCTCAGGGAACCAGTCAGATACAAACAAAGGGGGGGGGAAGGAAAACCCTGCAAGTCTGAATTTCTGGGTTGTCCAGGACAAGCCCTGCCAGTCAATATAACCAGAGGTTGTTTCCTGCCAGCTTCTGACAGTAATGACTGCGAATTTCAGACTCATAATAATAAATGACAGGAAAATACTGGCAAGGATCATGGATCCTAGAGTTAACTGGTTATGTTCAGTCGAGAACCAATGTTTCATTGGTTAGATGTAAGATTTCATAGTGTAGAAGTATTTGAATGGCCCATGCAGAGTCTCAGCTGGAATCTGTCCAAAGTTAAAAAGACAATTATAAAGCTATTTGAACAATGGTGGATAATAAATCTCCCTATCTTGTGATAGAGTGGCTCAGCATTCTGGAATGGGCTTTACAGTTAGATTTGAGTTCTAATTCAGACTGTGTCACATTGTTTTAGGGATTTTGGAGCAAATCACTTTAGCTTCTTAGTGCCATTTGCCTCTTTTCAGGGGGTTGAACTGGATGACTTCACAGTCACCTAGCATTAAGTTAAGGGTGCTGTTGTATGCTTTTCTGAAAGTATAAATAAGGTTTGGTTTTGCTGGAGGGGGAAATTGAGGAGGAAAGTCTTGATTTACTTGAGAACAGTAAAATAGTACTTCATGTCACTTCAGGCAATTGATGTATCTGGGAAATAAGAGTGAAATGTGTGTTTGCAAAGAAAATGGATTATCTTGGTCTTCAATAAAAGGACCCAAATTTAACAATATCTCAAAGGGTCATGCACATTTTTTTACATCAAAAGATGGGCTTGGTTCTTCTCTAGTTAATCATACTGCCCAGAGAATTATAATAGAACAGTCTAGAATGGGGGTTAAATACCTTACTTGGACTTTAAGAAGACTTATTGTGACTTATTGTAGTGCAGTAACCATATTAGCTTGTTGTTATTGAATACATATGCATCTTGGATAACTAAAAAAGATCAGTCAACGTTGAAATGGCTGAAAACTCAACAGGGCTATCTTGGCTTCTTTCAATCTTCTTAGATTGGTATGGATCTGGTTTTCACATTTAAAAAAAGAAAGGCTTTGGTCTTGGATACACATACACATATGTATATGTATGTATATATCTCTATATATGTGCCAATATAGAGATACATACATATGTGTATATATGTGTGTATATATGTGTGTGTGTATATATGTGTGTGTATATATATATATATATATATACATATGGAAATTTACATATATTCATATATGTATGTTTTATGTATATATATATACACACACACACATATATATATATATATAAAAATTCAGTTTCCTATGAGAGGCAGTATGGCAGAGTGAAAAGAGTGCTAAATTTGGGAGACTCAGGATCAAATATCTTTTCTTGACACTAGCTGTATGGCCATTGGCAAATTCCTTAACTTTTCTCAACCTTAGTTTTCTCATCTGTAAATTGGGAGATAATAATATACTATCTATATCATAGTCTTCTTATAAAAATCAAATGAAAAATTTTATGTAAAATGCTTTGCAAATTTTAAGGAATCTTTAAATAAATAAGGGAATGGAAACAATTAAAAATAATAACAGCTAGCATTTACATAGCACTTTAAGGATTATAAATATTATCACATTTATTTCTCAGAGCAATCCTGGAAGAATCCTGCTATTATTATGACCATTTTAGAAATGAGGAAATTTGAGCAATTGTAGGCTATCATACAATAATTTAACAGGTAGTTCATATGTTACCAGTAAAAGGAAGGAGAAAGAACAACCATCAAATTAAAGAATTATCCTCTTTCTGACTTTAACCAGAATGTTCTGGTTACCCAAGCTGTTTACCCAACAATGGTTATTTATTAGTATGTAAAATCATTAAAGAAATGAAACTGTTTCTCTTTCCATAAGTCCTTTGAAATTTCCCACTAAGGAACTCGGTCATCTCTGGCAATTGGAAATCTTTGGTTAAGGTAAAAGCTTAACTTTTTCTTGAGGAAAAATAAAAATCCAAGCAAAATTAGTGAACTTTCTCATTGTTAGACTTTAGTGTGGAGCTATCCAGCTTCTGCCACCACTTTTATTAACATCCATAGCAACAGACTTACGTTGTGGAGGGCATGATGGGTCAGCCACAAACCTGCCTGAAGCTCCCTTCTGAAACCTATTTATAAGTTTGGTCAGTGTCATCTCTCAGAGTAACAAATTCCATCCATTTACTACCCACTGTGTAAAATAGGGCTTTCTTTTATGTGTCCTAAAACTACCTATTTCATGCTTCAGGAAACCTTGACTTATCTCCCTAGTTGTCAGTGTTCTCCGCTTTCTCAAATTATATAGTATTAATTTCTCTTCTTAATGTATCCAGTGTCTCTTCCCCACTTCCACTTTCTCTGTGGTAAGCTTTGTGAGGGGAGGCCCTTTTTGTTCTTAGTGTTTTTTAACTCCTAGTATCATGTGTTATTCAGAGTAGGCACTCAGTGAAAGCCCTTCCAAATGGAGCAAATTCAGGAAGCAACCCCAAGTTCAATTATTCTGGGAAGTGGCCAATTAGTTTATGTTCTCTCCATCTAAAACCTTTTTGATTTTATAGACCTGGATCTAGATCCTTCTTGATCTGCTCCTCTCTGGATTAAATAATGTTTTCTGACTATCTAAAGTTTTATCTTTTCCTTTGTCCTAGAGAAATGTAAAAGAGAAGCAATCTTTTAGATGAAGACTAGATTACCCTATTTGGGGTTTTCTTGGTAAAGATATTGGAGTTGTTTGCCATTTCCTTCACCAACTCATTTTTGTAGATGAGAAAACTGAGGCAAATAGGGTTAAGTTACTTACCCAAGGTCATACAGCTATTAAGAGTCTCAGGTTAGATTTGAACTCAGGTCCTCCTGACTTCCGACCTGGTACTCTATCCACTGTACCACTTTGCTGCCTCTAATGGTGATAGTTCATACTATTAAATATTTCCTTCCTTTTCCCTTTTAGATAAAGAGCAGAATTAGCAATAATTAGGCTTATCTATGTTCCTTAAAGTGGTTGATAGAGCTCTTTAAAAAAAAAAAATTGACAATAAATACAGCATTTACTTTGTTTTCAGTCTTTCCAACAATATCTTTTAGACATCATTGTCTTCCTGAGCTGGGTAAACCCTGAAAGATCTTTTGGGCTTTAAAAACATACACACACAGAGTAGAGATTAGGTTATTCTTTCTGGTCAGCATCTCCTAAATCCAAGCTGAAAATCTCCAGAGTATGGTAGAACAATTGAGCATCATTTTTCGGCTTTGGAAAATAATTACTTTTTCCCTGCTTAACAAATTGGCTTCATGAAGAATTGACCCAATCCAGTTTACTCTGCTAGCAGGATGGATAATAGTTCAGACTTTCTGGACATTCTTAAATGAAGCCACATGTGGCTTTCAGCCTAGTCGTGATGTGATCATTCTCGGTTTAGCTCTCTAATGCTCCAAAGGTAAGACTTAAGATTATTCATGCCCATTTTAGCTCTTCTTGTTCATCTTGCCGCCTCCTTATTCTGCCCCTCTTCTCCCAAGGATATCTAATCTCATACCACAAAACTGTTTCATCCTCGAAACCCTTTCCTTGCATCCTCTGGCTTCCTCTTGGCAGTTCTGGAGAGGATCCAGAACCCTGCCAGAGGCAGATCAGAGCCAGCTGCCGGGTGAGGGCAGAAAGAGCTGCCAGCAAAAAGAAGCATTCCTTTTAATTACATTAAAAAGCATGTGGCAGACACCCTTCCCATTCTTGCCAGCTGTGGCTGTCAGCTTTACCCAAGCACATGCAAAAGGCCCATTTGGCTCTGGGAGGCCAGCAGCATCTTCCAAGGGGATTGAGACTAGTGGGTGAAGGTTAGAGGTGAGTGCTGAGGGAAGATAGCCAAATTCCCTTTGGCCCTGTGCAAAGTTATTATCGATGCAACTATTTATTAAGCACCTATAATGTTCTGTGAACTGGACTAGGCATTGTAGGAGATGGGCAAAAAGAGAAAATAAGACAGTTTGTGCTCTCAAGAAGCCAACATGGAATAAATACAATTATTCACTACAATTATACAATAATGCCATCAATTCTCCATGGAGGATTTAGGGGACGACACAGGCAAGAATTGCCCAAGATGAAAAAATAAGTACAAAGTGTCTTGCCTGAGTCTTGGAGTCTATATAGTAATGCTCATAACCAGATATGAAAATCGGATTTTTCTCACTATTGAGTTTAGTCTCACAGTAATGAAGAAGAAGGTAAAGAAGCTAATGAGGTTTTGGAAAGCATCAAAGAGCATCTTCCAGGAGTGGAGATGTGATGGCCCTGTTCTACTCTGACCTGAACTAACCATATTTGGAGTACTGCATTCATTTCTGGGTGCCTCATTTTAGAACATTGATAAGAAGGAGACTCACATAAGAATGGTGAAGGGCTTTGAGTTCACATCATGAGGAGCAACTGAAAAAAATGAATCTGTTTAGCCTGAAGAACCAAAAACTTGAGGAGTAAAGCAGTCAAGATAAATGTCTTAAAGTATGGAATGTTGTATAGAAGAAGGAAGAAAAGAAGCCTTTATTAAGTACCTACTGTGCTCCAGATACTATGTTAATCACATTACAAGTATTATATCATTTGATTCTCACAAAGCTAGTTGCTGTGTTACTGTTATCCCTAGTTTATGAGTGGATATGCCCATCAGTTGGGAAATGATTGAATTTATGGTATAAGGATGTAATGGAATATTATTGCTCTATAAGACATGATAAGCAAGCTAATTTCAGAAAAGCCTGAAAAGACTTACATGAATTGAGCAGAACCAAGAGAATATTGTTACAGTGATAGCAAGATTTTATGATGATCAACTGTGATGGATTTGGCTCTTCTCAACAATAAAGTGATTTAAGGTAATTTCAAAAAACTTGTGATGGAAAGAGCCATCTGTATCCAGAGAAAGGACTATGGAGACTGAATGTGGATCAAAACACAGTATTTTCATCTTTTGTTGTTATTATTGTTTGTTTTTTTTATTTCTCATGGTTTTTTTCCCCTTTTGATCTGATTTTTCCTGTGCAGCATGACAAATGTGGAATATGTTTAGAAGAATAGTACATGTTTAACATATATTGGATTGCTTGCTGTCTAGGGGAGAGGGGAGGGAAAAAGGAGGAAGAAACATTTGGAAGGCAAGATTTTGCAAAGGAGAATGTTAAAAACTATCTTTGTGTGTATTTTGAAAAATAAAAAGCTATTATTAAAAACAAAACCCAAAAACCAAAATATTGTCTCCAGTTTATAATTGAAAAACTGAATTGGGCAGAGATTAAGTGACTTGCCCAGAATCACACAGCTAATGAGTGTCTGAAGCCAAATTTAAGCTCAGGTCTTCCTGGCTGCACCACTTTCATGCCTTGTTTTGCTTGGCTCAGGGAGTAGAACTAAGAGCTCCAAGCTGAGTGGCAATTGTAGCTTTGATGGCAGGAAAAAAATTCATCAAAATTCGAAGTGTCCAGAAGTGGAAGGAAGTGCCTCAGGCAGGAGTGTTTTCCTCTAGGAGGAGGTGGTCTTTGAGCCACAGTTGCTGGACCAGTTACAGGATATGGGTTAGAGTGGATGATGATTGAGATTCTTTCCTATTGAAGTTCTGCAAACTGGTTATTCTGTGTGGATGAGTCTGCATCAAGGGATTCATTAATAAAATCATAGATCCATGGAAGTGCTGAAATATATTCAGATAAGGATCATAGTCAGATGCAACAATTTAACTTTTCTCATTTTTAAATTGTAAGCAAGACCTTAAATATCTTCATAAGAATTCTCTGACATTATCCTTGCTATCGCTAAAGCCTTCTTCATTCTTTAAATTTGAGGAGTCCATGTATGTGAAATCCAGTGAAAGAACAAAGCCAGACTTGCTGTGAAGTGATATTTAATACTCCTGGGGCAATCATTCCCTACAGATTGAGTAAGGAGACTGCTTAAAATGGTTATGATGGCTTTAACTGAGAAGAGGAAGAGAAAATTGTACCTTCCAGCAACATTCGGGGCTGCTCCCCATTTATTTCTCTCACAGGTGCCACTGAGTTGGAAGATAACCTCATAGTGTAGGAAGATGAAGCTTTTTCAGTATTATGCCTGTCAGTGAGTTGGAGAGATTGTGACTTGTTTGTTTGCTCTGCAGGTACCAAGTCATAATCCCCATGGGCTTTGATATTTCTTGTTCATCATTTTTTCAGGGAAGCCAGCCCATCATCCAGTGTCTGAAGCCTTACATTTTGGGCTGCTTTTGTTTTCCCCGCACCTACTCCATAACTTTGACTATGGTAACTTAACTTCCCTGCATCTATCTGCCCACCTATCAACACCCTTTTTAAATATTCCCTTTTCATGAAGCTTTTCTAGAGGAGTCCTACCTCTAATGACTTCTTCCTCCTCTGAATTCCTCCAGCATTTGTTGTTTTTACCAGTCACTGGAGAATTGATTAACCAATAAGTAAATGCTATGATGTGGTATCTTTCTTATCATTCTTAAACTTTTTAATCCATTTATTTCCCCAGTCAGAATGGAAGCTCTTTGAGGGAACAGCCTGTAACCCTTCTAGCAGTAGGTTGAAATTCTTTACATGGGAAGAAGCTTCATTAAGTTTGTTGAGTCAGTCCCTTACATTTCTGTGCCATTTTCAGGTTTGTCTCTTGCTTTCTTCACAAATGACTATAAGGGTTATTATCTTTATTATAGATCAGGAAGCCGATAGCTAGTAATTCAAACTGACTAGTTTTCTGACTTCAAATCTTGTCCTCTTTCCATGGCACTGGACTACCTCTGAGTAATTTGTTATATTGTATATTTTATTTTTTATCATTTTGCCAAAGTGAATTCATACTTCAGTTCAGTTTCATTCAAAGAGTATTTATTATAAATAATAGTATTAATATTCATTAATAACTTCAAATAAAATTAGTAAATGGTATTATCATTAATAATTAATAGATTGCACTTTGAAGTTGGAAAGCACTTGACAACTATTATCTCATTTCCATTCTTCCAATAGCCCTGAGAAGTAGGTGCTATTATTATCCTCATGAAATATTTGAAATATTTAGAAATAATATTTGAGGGGCAGCTAGGTGGCGCAGTGGATAGAGCACCAGCCCTGAAGTCAGGAAGACCTGAGTTCAAATCTGGTCTCAGACACTTCCTATCTGTGTGACCCTGGGCAAGTCACTTAACCCCAATTGCCTCAGCAAAAAAAAAAAAAATAATAATAATATTTGAGAAGTGTTTAGCAATATTAATAACCAAATTAACAAAAAACATATGATAATCTCAATAGATGTAGAAAAAGCTTTTGATAAAATCCAACATCCATTCCTATTAAAAACATTAGAGAGTATAGGAATTAATGGACTTTTCCTTAAAATAGTCAGTAGCATCTATTTAAAACCATCAGCTAGCATCATATGTAATGGTGATAAACTGGAACCATTCCCAATAAGATCAGGGGTGAAACAAGGTTGCCCACTATCACCATTACTATTCAATATTGTATTAGAAATGCTAGCCTTGGCAATAAGACAAGAAAAAGAGATGAAAGGAATTAGAGTAGGTTGTGAGGAAACCAAATTATCACTCTTTGCAGATGATATGATGGTCTACTTAGAGAACCCTAGAGAATCAACTAAAAAACTATTAGAATTAATCCACAACTTTAGCAAAGTTGCAGGATACAGAGTAAATCCACATAAATCATCAGCATTTTTACGCATCACCAACAAAATGCAACAGCAAGAGATACAAAGAGAAATTCCATTCAAAATAACTATCGATAGTATAAAATATTTGGGAATATATCTGCCAAGGGAAAGTCAGGATCTATATGAGCAAAACTACAAAACATTCTCCACACAAATAAAGTCAGATCTAAACAATTGGAAAAACATCAAGTGCTCTTGGATAGGTCGAGCAAATATCATAAAGATGGCAATACTACCGAAACTAATCTATCTATTTAGTGCTATACCAATCAAACTCCCAAGAGATTATTTAACTGACCTAGAAAAAATAACAACAAAATTCATCTGGAAAAACAAAAGGTCAAGAATCAAGGGAATTAATGAAAAAAAATGCAAATGAGGGTGGCCTAGCTGTACCAGATCTAAAACTATATTATAAAGCAGTAGTCACCAAAACCATTTGGTACTGGATAAGAAATAGAGTAGTGGATCAGTGGAATAGGTTAGGTTCACAGGACAAAATACTTAATGACAATAGTAATCTAGTGTTTGATAAACCCAAAGACCCCAGCTTTGGGGATTAAAAACTCACTATTTGACAAAAACTGCTGGGATAATTGGTAACTAGTATGGAAGAAATTAGGCATTGACCCACACCTAACACCATATACTAAGATAAGGTCAAAATGGATTCATGACCTAGGCATAAAGAATGATATTATGAACAAATTAGAACAATGTAGGATGGTTTACCTCTCAGACCTGTGGAGGGGGAAGGAATTTGTGACCAAAGAAGAACTAGAGGTCATCATTAATCACAAAATAGATAAGTTTGACTATATCAAGTTAAAAAGTTTTTGCACAAACAAAATGAATGCAGACAAGATTAGAAGGGTAGTAGTAAACTGGGAAAATATTTTTATATCCAAAGGTTCTGATAAAGGCCTCATTTCTAAAATATATAGAGAATTGACTCAAATATATAAGAATTCAAGCCATTCTCCAATTGATAAATGGTCAAAAGATATGAACAGACAATTTTCAGATGATGAAATTAAAACCATCTCGTCATATGAAAAAGTGCTCCAAATCACTATTGATCAGAGAAATGCAAATTAAGACAACTCTGAGATACCACTACACACCTGTCAGATTGGCTAAAATGGCAGGAAATGATAATGATAACTGTTGGAGGGGATGTGGGAAAACTGGGACACTGATACATTGTTGGTGGAACTGTGAATGGATCCAACCATTCTGGAGAGCAATTTGGAACTATGCTCAAAAAGTTATTAAACTGGGCATACTATTTGACCCAGCAGTGTTTCTACTGGGCCTATATCCCAAAGAGATTTTAAAAGAGGGAAAGGGACCCACATGTGCAAAAATGTTTGTGGCAGCCCTTTTTGTAGTGGCAAGAAACTGGAAATTGAAAGGATGCCCATCAATTGGAGAATGGCTGAATAAATTATGGTATATGAATGTTATGGAATATTATTGTTCTGTAAGAAAAAATCAACAGGAGGTTTTCAGAGAGGCCTGGAGAGACTTGCATGAACTGATGCTGAGTGAAATCAGCAGAACCAGGAGAACATTATACACAGCAACAAGACTATATGATGATCAATTCTGATGGACATGGTTCTCTTCAACAATGATGTGATTCAAACCAGTTCCTATTGTTCAGCGATGAAGATAGTCACATACATCCAGAGAGAGGCCTGTGGAAACTGAGTACGGACCACAACACAGCATTTTAATGCTTTCTGTGAATATTTCCATGCATTTTGTTTTCCTTCTTAGGTTGTTTTTTTTTTTTTTTCTTCTTCTCTTTCTAGATCTGATGTTTCTTGCGCAGTAAGATAACTGTATAGTTATGTATACATGTATTGGATTTGTCATATAATTTATCCTATTTAGCATGTATTAGATTACCTGTCATGTAGGGGTGGGGGGTGGGGGGAAGGAGGGGGAAAGTTTGGGAAAAAAAGTTTTTGCAAAGGTCAATGTAGAAAAGTCACTCATATGTTTTGTAAATAAAAAGTTTTAATAAAAAAAAGAAGTGTTTAGCAAAATGTTTGGCACATAATAAACATTTAATAAATGCTTGTTTTTTTTCCTCCAATTTTACAGATGAAGAAATCAATACAGTTAGAAGTTAAACAACTTGCCCCAAATCACATGGTATTAGAGACTAGATTTGAATTTATCTCTTTCCAACTCTGAATTCTAAAAAACTTGATCTTACTGTACCAGCTAGACTCTTCATATTAAATACTTATTATATTCCAGGCATTGTCCTAAATCCTGGAAATAGACAGAAAAGTAAAAACTCCTATCCTCAAGAAGTTTACATATTCTTACAGAAGATACAACATCAATATAAATAGGTTAAAATAAGATGCATTCAGACCCGTTGCAATATGCACTTCACAAGAAAGATATAAGCAGTTGAAGGAACCAGGTAAGGCCTCCTCTAGAACATGGCATTTGATT
The DNA here is from genome assembly GCA_023553655.1 of Myrmecobius fasciatus. NCBI lineage: Eukaryota > Metazoa > Chordata > Mammalia > Dasyuromorphia > Myrmecobiidae > Myrmecobius > Myrmecobius fasciatus. The sequence goes on along the minus strand of JAJPUD010000539.1, from coordinate 511,244 downwards.
TGAGTCTTAAAGGAAACCAGAGATAAAGTACAGACAAAAATATATTAAGAGTAAATACACAAACTCTAGCTAGAATCATTGATCTTAGACAAACTCAAACTTAAAGATTCAATCAAGAGAGAAATCTACATTATATGTAGTTGTACTACTATTGCTTTTAGATATATGTTTACATACGGGTAAGTGTGTGTGTGTGTGTGTATATATATATGTATCTTAGTATATGGAGATATGTGTATTCATATTGTTCTATGTATGTGAGTATATAGATATATGTATCTGTGGGTAGGTGTAAATTATGTGTTTTTATGTGTATACACATGTGTGTATATGTACATATAAAAAATTAGTGCTTAACTATAACTTGCTTGGGGGAAATGGGAGGGATGAAAGGGGGAAAAAAGAATAAAGTAAGAAAAGTTCATAGCAGAGAACAAAAGAATAACTTATAAGGAAATAATGAAAAGATGGATACTAATGAATATAATTTCTTCTACTATTATATATCCTTTCTTGAACTGGTAATTTATTGTTATATATTTTGAATCTTCCCTGATGTTCTGCTGGACACATGACAATGTTCTGTTTTGTTTTATTTTTCTTTTTTCTATTCTGTTTTTAAAAAATAATTTTAAAAAATTAAATACAAAGCAGTTTTAAATGTGAAGAATTCCAGTGACTGGAAGGTGGAGAGATCAGGAAAAGTCTTCTAGAAAGTGAACCATATGAACTTCCACAGTGATCTGGTTATCTGTAGAATTGTATTTTCCACGATTGACATTCTATTTCTAGTCAATGAAAAGGGTTTGTTCCCTTCTAAAGAAGGCATTTGGTTTCAAAAAAAAATCAATTTCATGAGCCAGGATAGGGGAAAGATGAATAGACAGCTTTTTTTTGGGGGGGGGGAAGATATGGGGCAGTGGATTTCAAACTAAATGTGAGTTGGCAGAAGAAGTGATATGGCAGCCAGGAAAAAGTATTGTGATTTTGAGCTGTTGTAAGGGGGATATCCCTTCCAGGAATAAGGAAAACACAATTCTTCTGTTCTCTGCTCTAGTCAGATGATATATGGAATATTATATTTGGTTCTGGGTACCATATTTTATATAGGACTTTAAATTCGAGGCCATCCACGGAATACCATCCAGGATGATGAAGGGCTTTGAGTTCATGCTATGAGAAGATAAAATGGATATGGTTACCCTGGAGAAGAGAAGACTTAGGTGGGAATATTAAAATTGACTACAAGTTTTTAAAGGACTGTTATGAGAAGGGTTTATAATTTAAACATTTGGATTTGTTTCCCATTTTCTTGATTTTGCATTTGCTTAGCATATAATTGGTACACAGTAAGCACTATACTGCAGGTAGGTGGAGTGAGAGAGTCATTTTCTTGAGTTCAAATCTGGTCTAAGATAATTACTTGCTGTGTGACCCTGGGCAAGTCACTAAACCTATTTGCATTAGTTTCCTCATCCGTTAAGTAAGCTGGAGAAGAAAATGCAAACCACTGCAGTATATTTTAAAAAACTTATTTATTTTTATTATTTGAAAAAAAAATAGAAAAAAAGAAATATAGAAAAGGAACACAAAATAAAATAATACAAAACAAAAGAGAACATTATCATGTGTCCAGCAGAATATCAGTGAGGATTCAAAATATATAACAACAAATTATGAAATCAAGAAAGTATATATGTTAGTAGAAGAAATTATATTCATGAATGTCCATTTTTTTTTCTTTACTTCCTTGTAAATTGTTCTTTGGTTCTCTGCTGCTTACCTTATTTACTTTATTTTTTTTTCTCTCTTTCATCCCCCTACCCTCAAGCAAACTATAGTTAAGAAAATCTGTATTCATCTGTACATATGTACATATATAAATACACACACACCTTTCTTACCTCTGCTGACTTTGCTTTAATTCTGCTACGTAACTTGCCTTGCTATTACTTAATCTACCCCCACTCATGGATCCCTCTTTTGTCTTCTTCTTCCACCTTTTGCTTCCCTGTCTGCTCATCTCTCCCCCTTTATAGATTTTGAAGGGTTCTATATCCTCCAAGGTATATATGTAGTGTTGTCTATTAAAGCCATTCCTGATGGGAGTAGGTCTCTCCAGTATCTTTGCCAAGAAAATGCCATTTGGGGTCACAAAGACTATAACTACTGAAAACAACAAAACGCTTATTGAATTTTTTTTATTATTAATCCATTTACTCATTCATTCATTCATTCAGGATTCTTCCTTACTATTCCTCTCCACCTGTAGATTTGTGTCATTTTACAGAATAGATATATTCCCCCAAAACATTGTCTGTCAAGTGAATTTATATATGTTGAAGTATATTTTTTCATTAACTTGCAATATAAAGCAGACTTAGGTTTTCTACTAAGAAAGAATTTGGCAACAATCCATAATGAAATCATATTTAATAATGTGGTGAATTTGCAAGTCACGTTTAGAGGGGAAAGGAGCATTTTTTTTCTGATAAACTTTCAGTGATAATAAATCATAAGATATAATGCCAAAAATTGAGGGTCCTTTTAATGTGAGGCAAATTAGCTTAGATGTCAAAAAGAAAAATAAATTGACTCCACAAAACATAAAACAGATGGCCTTTGACTTCTGTCAAACATTCTCTCTTACAATTGATGGCTTTGGATCATGCAACTCTTTTTGGTGGCTCAGCCTTTGCTGCCTAGTTCTATACAGAAGAGACCAGGTTTTGTAAAAAATAAGTTTAGTTCAGCTGAAGAGAAAAGGAAATACAGAATCATGGGCAAAGCAGGAGTAAATGGCCAGATAGGAACACATTGACTGGGATTCTTGACAGACAATAAATGGGGAGGCATATTTATTGAAACACATGGCCTAGAGCGCCTCAAAATTCAGCTAGGGCATTCTCATCTCACCATTTACTCTCTAGGTTTATGTTCACACAGACACTGGGAGTTGTATAACTTGTGTTGGGGGAATTATCTTGTTGAATAATCCTTTCACTTAACTATAGATTAGGGAGGCTGTTTCAAAAAAGGGGGAAATAATCCAGGATTATTCTCAAGGGCCAATGAGAAGAGTTCAGGGTCTTGGCCCCTAAATAAGCTGCCAAAGAGATGGGGCCTACAATATTAAGGCTTCTCAGAAGCAGTCATATCACTTCCCTCCCACTAGGAGATATATTTTACAGAGCCGGTTCCCTAAATTATAAATGTTGCCTAGCAGGTTTCTATATAATGAGGCATAGTTGCCCCCCCTTTCCTCCTTAGCTCCCCAACTAGACCCAGTGTCCCTAATCAATTAATAAAATACTGGAGTGGACCAGGAGAAGCTATGCAAATGAGCATAGGCTTAAAACCTAAAATAATTAAACTTTCTCTCTTCTCTCTTAATTCTTTTTGTTTAGACTTTTACAGATACAGCTCCCTTATATGTCCTAAGTATGTCTTCAGCAGACAGAATCCTTAAATCTCATGGCTTCTGGAAATGGGCAGAGGGAAAAGATAAAACTGGGCTACTAATAGAATTCTTAAATCTCATGGGCATAGTGGAAGGGCAGAGCTGGGTGGTACTTTATATTGGTAGATGAAATGTAAAATTTTCAGTTTCGTTAGCATGTTAGTGATGATGCAGTGGGTAAGTGTTGGTCTTAGAATCAGGAAGAATTAAATTCAAATCTAATCTCAGACAATTAGTAGTTGTATGACTCTGGCAAGTCACTTCACCCTGATTGCCTCAGTTTCCCCAACTGTAAAATGAACTGGAGAAGGGAATTGGCCAACCAGTCCAATATCTTTGTCAAGTAAACCCCAAGTGAGGTCATGAAGGATCAGACATGACTGAAAATGACTGAACAGTAAACAATAGAATGTGAGAAATCCTGACAAGAACATTGGTTCTTGCCCTTTCTGTAAGATTAGATTTGCAGATAGAATGCCTCCTTCAATCACCTCTCTTATTCCCAAATTCTAACTACTTTCTCATATAAGTTTGTCTACAGCCAATGTCCTCATTCTGGCTTTAAGCATCAGGAGATGAGGATGAGAAAATGAAGAGGCATTATCCAAGATACCTGTCTCTTAGGTACTGCCATATCATCAGTCCACTGCATTTTTTTTTTTTTTTGTGCCTCATTTCCCTTACCTTTAAAATATACATAATAACATTGCTGCCTCCTATTTCACAGAGCTATGACTGGGGAAGTGTTTGAAAACAGCATGGGGAAATGTAGATTTGGACCCAGAAAACCGGGATTTGAATCCCAGCTCTGCTACATACAGTCTACATGACCTTTGGAAAGGTCATTTCCATTCTGGGCAGCTTCTGCATCTGTTCTGTGAACCTTAAAGAATCATATAAATCCAATGCAACAGTATTTCTTAAGTAATTTCTGTATTTGAGGAATTGTTCCAGGAGCAAAAAATAAATCAAAAAATAGAGCCTGTCCTTGAAGACCTTATGTTCTACTGCAGGGCTACAATGATCAAAGGGGAAAACAGGAAAGACTTCCCACAGAAGGGAATATAAGTCAATCTTGGGATGAAGAGACTGAAAGAGAAAGGAAATGCAGTTCAGTGATACAGGACAGTTTGTGCCAAAACCCAGAAGCTAGAAATGAGAATGTATGTGCCATGAATCAGGGCAGACTGGCTAGAATCAAATTAGGAAGGACTCTTGAGTGTTCACCCAAAGAATTTTTCTTTAATTAACTCCACAAGTCAATAAGAGTTTATTAATCACCTACTACTATGTGCCAGGAGTTATACAATGGAGATATTTCTTCTGGCCCTACACATCAGGAGATGAAGATGATAAGATGCAAAGAGATTATCCAAGATACCTTGCTCTCAGTAAGTTTTGGGGGGAGACATGCAAGCAACTATGTACAAACAATATACATATATATACATATATATGTATATATAGGAGTAATTGGAGATACTCTACAAAGGAAAGACACCAATAATAAGGAGTTTCATGTGGAGGGTAGAGTTTTAACTAGGACTTGAAGGAGGATTGGGAACAGTTTCATATAGATGTAGGGTTTTATCTGGGATTTGAAGGAGGATTGAGAACAATTTCATGCAGATATAGATGGGTTTGATCTGATACTTGAAGAAGGATTGAGAATAGCTTCATGTAGATGTAGGGTTTGATTTGGGACTTGACGGAAGCCAAGGAATCCAAGAGAATAAGATGAAGGAAAGCATTCCCAGGATAGCAGATGGTTGGTGAGTATTCCCCAAGTTGGGAGATGGGTGACCTTGTGTGCAGAATAGGAAGGAGGTCAGTGTTTCCAGGTTTAAGAGTCTGTGCAGAGAATTGAGAAAACTAGAAAGGTAGAAAGGACCTGAATTTGAGGATCCTTAAATCCTCAACAGTATTTTGTATTTAATTCAGAAGTTAGGAAGAAGTTGCTGGAGTGTTTTGATTTGAAGTTAATGACACAATCAGATTTGTACTTTCAATAGATCAAATTTGACAAGCTTAGTGGAAGATGGAGGAATATATAGGAATATAGTTGACACAGAGAAAGTAGCCAAGAGACTTTAGAATAATATGGGCGTGAGGTAATGATGATCTGAGTCAGGGCAGTGGTGGTACCAGAGGGAAAAAGGAGGGACTGGGAAATTGGTGGTATCTTTGGCAGTCAAAGAACAGTTAAAAAAATAGTTTTGGACATGTTGAGTTTAATATGTCTGTAAGGCATCCAGCCAGGATGTTCAACAGATAGTTGGAGGCACAAGACTGGATGTTAGGGCTGTATAAATAATTTATCAGTATAGACATAATTGAATTCTTAAGCGCTGATGAGATCACCAAGTAAAACAGTATAGAAGCAAAGGGCATTGGATAGAACTTTGTGGTATACCCATGGTTAGTGAATGTGATCTGGATAAGAATCTAGCAAAGAATTGGAGAAGGAACAGTCAGACAGGCATCATGGGGAGCGACTGATTCTGAAGCACAAAAGCACTACAGTCAGATCTGTGCTTTTGGAAACCTACTTTGACAGTTATATGGAGGATAGCTTAAAGAATCTGAAGCAAGGAGTCCACATGTGGGTTGTAGTTATTACTTTAGCTACTGTTTCTACACCATACCATGGTGGGGAGTTATACTAAGGTAATAAGAAGAAAGACTTTCTTGCTGTACCTTGTACAAAACACACCATCTCCCGATTCCAGGTATTTTCACTTGTTGTCCCCTCACTAGAATGCCCTCATTTCCAACTCTTGTATTATCTGGTTTTCTTTCAAGTCTCTGTTAAAGAAAAGCCCACCTTCTGCAAGAAGTCTTTCCCAGTCCTCTTTAGTGCTTTGCCTTTGAGACTTCTCCCAATTTGTTCCTGTCTCTGTCTAATTTGCACATAGTTGTTGTTTGCACATTATCTTACTCCCCATCCTGACCCCATTTGACTCTGAGGTACTCAAAACTAGGACCACTTTTTTGCTTTTCTTTTTATGTTCAGTGTTCAATACTGTATCTGGCATGCAGTAGGTGTTTAATAAGCACTTGTTAACTATTTGAATAAACAGAAAACTACTTCTCTAATTATTTAATTCTGACAATTTCCTTTTCATGTAAAATAGATTTGTCTCTTTTTTGTTTGTTGTTCAGGGCTCTTCTCTGCTCCTTGTGGAAAAACAATAAGGTTGGTATATAAATGATTCCAATTTTTTATATACCAACCTTAGCACCTGCCACAGCGTCTTGCATGTAGAAGATAATTGAAATTTGTTAAACAACTGAATGAAAAATATATTTATTAAGTGCTTACTGTGTTCCAGGCACTGGGATGGAATCCTTGCATTTTGGCAGGAGAAAATGTGGTCTATAGACTTGGTTCTCACTAGACATTTTTGCTCAGGATGTTGGATTATCATCAGCATCTATGCCTTTTCATGCAAAACTTGGTATATTCTTATTAATCAAACATTTTCTTTTAACTTAGGAGCAAATCAATTATGGACAAAAGCCAGTTATAGCCATAGAGCCTTCAAATCTTTTGCAGGCTGAATTGTAAAAATAAAGAAATATCCTCTGGGCTTGTCAGGGTTTTTTTTGTTTTTTTGGATTTTTTTTTTTTTTTTTTTTTTGGTAAATCTGTAAATTATAGGCACTGTGCCTCATTTTCCAGATCACTAATTGCATTCAAAACTTTCTGAGTTTGTAGCAGATGCTTATAACACCAACGGCACACCGAGAAGGAAAGGGGGTGCTTTAATGTAGTCACTGTGAGAATGGACCATATGCTTTATCACTTGCCGTCACATTAAACCCTCTGCTGAGGACATGCTCGCTTTATTCTACACTTTCTAGGCGTATGTTCATGCAAACCCTGGGAGTTCCATGATTTATGTGTTGGGGGAAATCATCTTCTCAAATAATCTTCCCGCATAGTTGTGGGATTGTTCAAAAAAGAAAGGGGGGGGTGGGGAGAGAGAGAGAGTGAGTGTGTTAATTCTGGATTATTCACAGGGATCACTGAGAAAAGCTCAAGGTCATCTTGGATCATGAGTGAACTGCCCAAGAAGGGATGATTATCCACAACCACTTATCATACTCCTGAAGCATCTTGCAATTGGGAGGAACCATCAGAGATGCTTAGATACTGGCAGAATGATGAAGATTGTAGGGTACTAGGGACCATGCTTTATGAAGGTCAATTAAAGGAACTAGAATTATTCATACCAAAGAATAAAAGTCTTCAGGAAAGGAAGGAAACTAAAGAACATGATAGATATCTTCAACTATTTGTAAAGTGGTATGGGAAAATGGGGTTACATTTGTTCATAGAGGGTAAAACTTGAAGCAAAGAGTGGAAGTTCTAGAGAGGCAAGAGTCCCTACCTTAATATATATAAAACAAAACAAAACAAAACAAACAAAAAAAAACATTTCCTCCCTGTCCCAAAGTGCAATGGAGTGTCATTGGAAGTGTGATTTCCCATCACAGTGGGAATGTAGGGAGGTCCTTTGAGTTAAGGTTAGATAGCTATTTATTTGATTTTCAACATTCACATTTAACTTTCATGTCTTCAAGCATTCACTTGATTTTATTAGTAACATCATTTTCACTTTTATATTAACAACTGTGCATGGCTACCCATGCTCACAGTGGGGAGAAAAATGAGAGGCACACTATGTGCAAATTTGTGGAGTGGTTGGTATCCTACTAGGCAGCCTCAAGGTTAAATGTCACCTGGGTTCTCCTATGCCCCCATACTCTGAGACCCTTAAGGATTTCAAATGGCATATGAAACAGATGTCATTGATTATTTCAAGGTGATGGGTCCTTCATGATCCAATACCATCCACCAGCTGTGAAGAACAGAGTGTGGGAAATGATATTGAAACCTCCCTGGTCTTGCAATCTTCAGACAGCAATCTGAACAACCTTTCCCTTGGTTTTCCAGAAGATGGCCAAGGTAGAGAGGCTTACAGCAAACTAGAATACAGCACAACACTCTCACACAGCCCTCTATCCTAAAATTAATATTCCAAAATTGTTTTAAGAATTTTATTTACTAAATAGTATTTATGGTGTTGTAAGATATCATCTATTATCAAAAGCAAATATTGCTTGAAATCAATGGTTTGGGTTTGGTTTTCATTGAGATGTTAGCACAATATGCACAGAATTCTAGGTTTTTAGCCAGCAAGAAAATGTTTTGCATGTTATCAATTTTATTTTTTTGTACTGTATTTTAGCAGTTTCATGGGTACTATACTAGGAAAAATGCATCTTACCAACATTTTAATAATTTGTTATAAAGAATTGTATGTAGAAAAGCATATTTTCAGCAATCTTTAGCAAAAGATTACAGTTTTTGGTTTTGTGGAAACAACCCCCTTTCCCCCACAGGTTTAATGTAATAGCATTTGCATTTTTCTACTTTTGTGCTATTTTCTAGCAACATTACCCCTGTGAAAGTTATCCCTGGGGATCTTGTGGAGACAATTCCTATCTAGCTATAGTTTGGACTCAATGCCCTCTCGGGTTCGTCCTTCCTCCTGGATTCTCCAAGGAAGCACGTTTGAATTTTTGGTGAAGTACTCAACAATTGATGATGGTGATGGTGATTATAGTTAACATTTATGTAGCCTTTTAATGTTTCCATTATGTTTTACATTTAGTGTCCCAAAAATCTTAGTGCAGTTTTAGGCTCTTAAAACTAAAAGCACTAAGACTTTTGGGACACTTGCAACATCTTTGTTTTCCAAACAAACTTGGGAATTAGGTCCTATTATTAGCCCCATTTCGCAGATAAGGAAACTGAGGGTGAAGGAGGTTAACTAACTTACTCAAGGCCACACAACCACTAAATTAAGAGGCTGAATTTGAATTCACATCTTTCTGACTCTAGTCCAGCATTCAATCCGCTATGAAACCTAATTGCCTGAATTGAAAACTAAGGGGAGAAGTTTTCAGTTTGTTTTTTCCCCAGTAGTTGTTTATGTACCTGAATTACCCTCTTGAGCTGGCCAAGAGGAAGCAGCTCTCACTGCAAAGGGACCATGAAGCAAGAATTAAGAATGGATCTCCACAAGAAGGGAGATAGACAGGCAGACAGACAGATATACACACAGAGCGACACAAAGGCAGAGAGACACAGAGAGAGAAAGACAGAGGGGAAGACAGAAAGAAAGAGGGACAGAAACAGAGTGGGAGAGAGACTGACTGATAGGAGGGAGGAAGGGAGGAAAGAAGAAAGAAAACAAAAGGAAAAAATAAAGAGGCAAAGTTATTACTTTGTTTCTGGAAGGGAAAACACAGATTCTAAGCCTTCAAAGGGGGAAAAAAATTTTTTTTAAAGAAATCAGGAGGTAGTTTTGAACATTTTGAAAGAATTTTTATAAATTACCTCAGGAGCCAAGGAAGAAATTGTTAAAAAATGTGCTATTTGATGAATGATCACAATTAACTAGACAATACTGGATATACTGGGAAAGTGATATGAACTCCAAATGTAAAATATCTCATCCTGTCCATAAACTTTAATTGCTGTCTGGTTTGTACTTAATCCCTGATGAAATAATTGGTGAGAGGAGAACATGAGAGACATTTTAATTTTTTAATTTTTTTCTGGTTATACTTGTATATTAACTTTTTAAATACATATTTCTTTATAAAACATGTTGGAAGAAAAAATCAGAACAAAAAGGAAAAATCACAGGAGAGAGAGGAAAAAAAGAAGTGAACATAGTCTGTGTTGATTTTACATTCAGTCTCCATAGTTCTTTCTCCAGATGTAGATGGAATTTTCTATCCAAAGTTCATTGAAATTGCCTTGGAATGAGAAACATTTTATAGCAAGGTCAAGTGAAATCTAACTTGCCCCTTCCTACCAGAAGGTCTTTCCTGATCCCCTCACTGTTAGTACTGCTTCCCTTATCACTACCTTCCTCCTCTGAAATTACTTTGTATTTTCCCTTATTTATTTATTAATTCTTATCTGTGTACAGTTGTTTTACCCAATAGAATATAAGCTCCTTGAAGACAGGAATAGTTTTTCCTTTTTTCACCCAGACAGTTTTCTGCTACTTATTGTTTTGAGGAAACCTAAGAAGACTGATAATTTAGCAGATTCTCTCTGCTAATTTCTCATCTTCTCCACCCAGGCAATAGGAGTTCAGGAGACTCAGTGGTTAGAGGTTGCCCAAAGGCATTTAGATATCTGGCACAGTTTAGAAGAATCAAGTTCATATATGGTTCCCAAAACTTTTTAATTGTGTAACCCTAGACAAGTCAATTAAACTCAGTTTCCTTCCCTTTAAAATGAGGATAACAAATAGTATTTGCCTTACTAGGCTACTGTGAGGTTCAAATGTAAAGGCTATAGGAGGCACTTATAAATGATTATTCCTTCCCTCCCTTAGAAAGGCACACTGGAACTTAGGAGTCATGGGTTCTAGGCCAGTTTTTGCTACATATGTGCTGTGTGATCCCAGCAGGCCTCAAATAAGAGCCTTTCCAGGGGCCATATTCTAGGATTCTTCAATAAGAATTTCCTAAAGCTTGTGAAGGTCTTCGGAACTCTCATCTACCTTCTCTGACTCCCTTGCTTGGGTTCTGATTAGGTTCAGACCTCCTTGGATAGGAAAGGAACTTCCCATGTCCCAATAGGATCAGTGCAGCTAAAGCATCTTCATGCCTAGATGGGCATGATGGATATGCAATATGAAGCTGGTAAGGTGGAAAGAATTCTTGAGAAACAAGCTCAATTCCTGCTCTTCTATTTATAACCTGTGTGACCTTGGCCAAATGAAAAGCTCCCTGGGTCTGTTTTCACATCTCTATAACTAGTGAGTTAGATCAGATAAGGTACATGTGGGTAGTACAGTGGATAGAACCACTGAACTTAGAATTAGGAAAACCTGAGTTTAAATCCAGCCCCAGACACTTACTACCTGTATGACTGAGAAAGTTCTTTTATTTGTTTGCCTCAGTTTCCTCATTTGTAAAATGAGCTGGAGAAAGAAATGGCAAATCACTGCAGTATCTTTACCAAGAAAACCCCACATGGCATCTTGAAAAGTCAGACATGATTGAAACTGCTGAACAAAAACAAAAAATTAGGTAACTTCTGATGTATGTACTCATGTGAACATATATTTCCCCCCCACAAACATAGCAGAATTTTTACTTCTAATTGAGTACCATCCCCTTCAACATTGATACTCTGGAAGATTATTAAACTCAGCCCTTTCATAGGTCATGGTGCCATAGAATAACAGACTGAAGGGAACATTAAGGGATTATCTAAAAATGATGGATATTAGCAGTTCATAAAAACATTAGAAAATTTGTATGCTGCAGAGTGAAGTCAGCAGACCTAGGGGAATAATGTACACCATCACTATAACAACATAAATGAAAACAATATCCAAAGGCAGTTAAATTCAGATGAATTGCAAAGGTCAACTTTGGAATGGGAGAACAGGTGATGAAATAAACTTCCTTTCAGTTGGTAGAGAGGTTGGGGAAATTAGGGAAGCAAAATGTTGCATAAGATCTTGATGCAGCTATTTTATCATTTGGTTCTGTTTAACTGTTTGATTGTTGTTTTAATAGGGAGGAAATAGTAGAAAATATATCCAGAAATGACTGGGTGTGTGTGTGTGTGTGTGTGTGTGTATGTGTGTGTGTGTGTGTGTGTGTGTATGCTTAAAAAAAAAAAAAGCCCAAATAGGGTCACAAAGAGTCTAAATGACTAAAATGACTGAATAACAATGAAAAAAGACTTCAAGAGCCTTAACATTGTTATTTTATTCTATCCTTTTTTTATTCTATCCTTTATTTTATAGAAGAGAAAACTAGAGCATTTCCAAAAGATATGGGAAGATCACTGAATTTGGAGTTGGGGAGCCTGGGTTTGAATTCCAACTCTGACTTTGTTTAGTTGTATGATAAAGGAGAAGTCCCATCCCCCATCCCTCTCTGAACTTCAATTTCCTCTTCTATTAGGTGAGACAGTTGAGACAGATGACCTCTGATACATCTTCCAGCTCTAAATCTATGATCTTTGAAACTCTTGGAAATGGCTTTTGAAATTCATTTCTGAGCCCTCAAGAAAAGGAGGTTTACTCTTTTGTTTTCTGTCATACCGTTTCAAATCAATCACCTTACCTTTTTCCACCTTCCTTCTCGAGCTCAATGTCACCAGACTATCTTCGAAATTACTTTTGGTAGTTTTGTGAATAGAGTGCCAGGCTTGAAATTAGGAAGACTTCAAACCCAGCCTCAGACACTGACCGGCTATGTGACTCTGGTTACTTCACCTTGTTTGCCTCAGTTTTTCTCATCTGTAAATGAGCTAAAAAAGGAAATGCAAACCACTACAGTATCTTTGCCAAGAAAACCCCAAATGGAGTCCCAAAGAGTTGGACACAATTGAAATGGCTAAACAGCAAGTTTCTAAAAATTAAATCCAACTTCAAAGGACAAAGATTTATTCTGTGAATGCTACTTGTTTAATATGCTGTAGATCCTCAAGACAGTTCTAAAGGGCAATCCAAAAATACTTTCGAAATAGTTATTTCCTTGACTGTTGAGTGTTGAAGGATGAAAAGGATGTCAATAGATGGAAATCAGTTGAGTATTTGGAAGAGACTCTTACAAATAGAAAATGGCATGAGAAAGGCAAGGATATGGACAAGGGTAGGATGGTTTTGAAAATGACCAAAAGCATAGACATAATGTGACATGAATTATGTGGGAGTTATGGCTTGGGATAAATGTTTGACCTCCCAAGGCAAGTACTATGAAGGGAACACTACTTATTTCCTTGAATAACTTGTGGTCTGTTTGTGGGGGTGAAAAACAGTCTTGTTACCATATTGCTACATTTCATATGTGTGTGTGTATATATATATGATATATATATATATGGTACTATTTATTCAAAATCTTGGAACTAGGAATATGAGTTTCTCTCAACCTGGTAGCTGAGTCAGAAATGGTATGAGCAGTTTAGCACAACTTAGATACTAAGACTATTGTAGCAAACGTGCAAAATATGTTGAATTATTCATTATTTTAAAATTAGGTGTTTTGTTTTTTTTTTTTTTCAAAATTTATTAGTACATTCTGATACTTATTAGTATAAGGCAGTATGCAGCTGATTTAATCAATATTATTTATGTAATATTTGATATTTGGGGTACCTTTTATATTCATATTTAATATTCCTCTTAATCATTTGGGGAATGTTGCTATTATCTGTTATAAAATAATAATTGTTAATTAACATAAGCTTTACTATTAACAGTACTCTCAACACATTTATAAGGCATTTAAGATTTTCAAAGCACTTTCCTCATAATAACTTTGAGATGTATTGTTCAAGTATTTCCCATTTTATGGATTCATGATTTATACATAAAGGGTAATACTACAAGCAAATAAGAACAAGAAGTAGTCTACCTCTCAGATCTGTGAAGAAGGAAGGAATTTATAGCCAAAGAAGAACTAGAGAACATTATGAAATGCAAAATTGATAATTTTGATTATATTAAATTAAAAAAAGTTTTTTTTTTAAAAAAACAAACAAAACCAATAAAGCCAAGATCAGAAAGGAAGCAGAAAACTGGAATGAAAAATTTACATCCAGTGTTTCTGATAAAGGCATTAAAATACAAAGAGAATTGATTCAGATTTATAAGAATACAAGTGATTCCCCAATTGATAAATGGTCAAAGGATATGAACAATTTTCAGACAAAGAAATTAAAGTTACTTTTGGTCATATGAAAAAATGCTCTAAATCATTATTGATTAGAGAAATGCAAATTATGACAACTTGAGGTACCATTTCACAGCTCTCAGATTAAGATGACAGGAAAAGATAATGATAAATGTTGAAGGAGATGTGGAAAAACTAGGACACTAATATATTGTTGGTGGAGTTGTGAACTGATCCAACCATTTTCTAGAGAAATTTGGAACTGTGGCAAAGGGCTATCAAACTGTGTATACCCTTTAATCTAACAGTGTCTCTACCCCAAAGAGATCAAAAGAAAGAGAAAAGGATCCACTTGTACAAAAATGTTTGTAGCAGCTTTTTTTGTAGTGATAAAGAACTGGAAATTTAGAGGGTACCCATTAGTTGGGGAATGGTTAAATAATTTATAGTATATGAATGTATTTGAATATTATCATTCTATAAGAAAAGATAAGCAGGCTGATTTCAGAAAAGCCTAGGAAGAATTACAAGAACTAATTCTAAGTGAAATGAGTAGAATCAAGAGAATATTGTTCAGAGCAACAAGAACAACTGTGATGGACTTGGCTTTTTTCAGCAATGAGGTGATTAAAAGCAAGTCTAATAGACTTGTGATGGAAAGAGTCATCCACATTGAGAGAGAGAACTATGGAGACAATATTGAACAAAGTATTTTCACCTTTTGTTGTTGTTTGTTTGTTTGCTTGTTTTTTTTCTCTCTCATTTTTTCCCTTTTGATCTGATTTTTCTTTTTCAGCAAGATGCATATGGAAATATGTTTAGAAGAAATGCCCATGTTTAATCTATATCAGATTGCTTGCTGCCTAGGGGAAATGGTGGGGAGGACAGAGAAAAAATTTTTTATATAAGATTTTGCAAAAATGAATGTTAAAAACTATCTTTGCATGTATTTGGAGAAATACAAAACTATTAAAAAAAAGAATTTTAAAAAAAGTATTCTCCATTTCATAAATGAGAGCACTGAGGCACTGAGGAGGAAATTATTTGTTCAAAGTCACAGTTAGTAAATGTTAGAGCCAGGACTTGAACCTAGGCTCCCTAACTCCCAACACCAGTGTTCTTTTCTTGGTCAAGTAAGACCTCAGATCAAGGAAAACAAACTGCTAGTGTTTCTACTGGGCCTATATCCCAAAAAGATCTTAAAGAAGGGAAAGGGACCCACATGCGCAAAAATGCTTGTGGCAGCCCTTTTTGTAGTGGCAAGAAACTGTAAACTGAATGGATGCCCATCAATAGAAATGGCTGAATAAATTATGGTATATGAATGCTATGGAATATTATTGTTCTGTAAGAAATGACCAGCAGGATGATTTCAGAGAGGCCTGGAGAGACCTACATGAACTGATGCTGAGTGAAATGAACAGAACCAGGAGATCATTACACACAGCAACAAGACTATACGATGATCAATTCTAATGGACATGGCTCTCTTTAACAATGAGGTGATTCAAACCAGTTTCTATTGTTAGCAATGAAGAAAGTCATATACATCCAGAGAGAGGCCAGTGGGAACTGAGTGTGGACCACAACATAGCATTTTAATGCTTTCTGTGAATGTTTGCTTGCATTTTGTTTTCCTTCTTAGGTTTTTTTTTTCTCTTTCTAGATCTGATTTTTCTTGTGCAGTAAGATAACTGTATAGATATGTATACATATATTGGATTTGTCATATAATTTAACATATTTAACATGTATTAGACTACCTGTCATTTAGGAATGGGTCTGGGGGGAAGGAGGGGAAAAATTTGGAACAAAAAAATTTTTTTGCAAAGGTCAGTGTAGAAAAATCACTTAGATGTTCAGTAAATAAAAAGCTTTAATTAATTTAAAAAAAAAGAAAACAAACTGCTAGTATGAATGTAGGGAAAACAGTTCATAAGCCTTGGATAAGAAGTATGAATGACATATTATAAGCCATATTATAACTATAACTGTAACCATGAAATAGTTAGTGGGGAGCATTGTATCCAACCATTGGTAAAATAAAGAGGTACAGTAAATGGAATTTGCATTTAGGCAAGTTAAGGGTTGAAGTAAGGAAAAACTTCCTAACAATTCAAGCAGTCCAAAAGCAAAATGGGCTGACATAAGAGGTAGTAAGTTTACCTTACTGGAGATTCTTAACCAAATACAAAAACTTTCAGTAGTTGTTCAGTCATATAGCACATTTGGTGACACCATTTGGGGTTTTCTTGGCAAAGGTACTGGAGTAATTTGCCATTTCCTTCTGTGACTCATTTTGTAGTTGAGAAAACTGAGGCAAACAGGTTTGAGTGACTTGCCCGGGGTTACACAGATAATAAATGTCTAAGGCTGGATTTGAACTCAGGAAGATGATTCTTCCTCACTCCAGGCCCAGCACACTATCCATTGTGCTACCTAGCTACTCCTATTAATTATTTATCATTATTTATAATTTTGTATCATTATTAGAAATAGAAAAAATTGTAGGTTTGTGTAGAAATTCAGGTAATCCTTGAATAAGTGGGCTGATGGGGAGCCTGGGTTAATCAGCCCCGAACAAATAAGTAGCAAGTCTTGGGGAAAAGAGAAGACAGTGGGCCAAAGTGGACCCAGAATAGGCTGAGAAAAATAGTTAGCCAGAGAGTGCTAGGTTGAGTACCTGTGACTTGGGATCATGTTCTCAGCCAGAGCTTTTGATTCTTAACCAGTTAATTAATTACTCAAAAAAATAAGACCACACAACTTAGTATTGGAATACATCTTAGAGGCCAGCTTCAACAATTTGCAAAAACAAAAAACAAAAAACAAAACTGAAGCCTAGAAAAGGCAAAAAGATTTACCTAAAGTGAGACAGTTCCAGTCCTAAGAAGCAAACTGGGATTCAGATCCATGTCTTTTTCGACTTTAAATCCTGTGCTCTTTCTGCTGATACCAGCATTAAGGCTAATTATTAGATAATCAAATTCATGCTATGCTGTAAATGACTAATAATGGCTTAATGTAGTACTCCCTTCTAAAGAACATTTGCATTTTAAAGGGATTCTCTAATACCTTAACCTAAAGAAATGATTTTCTCATGGTGTATGTAGACTAAGGTATATTGAGAGCGGGATATAATCAAGGGTTATAAGGGGCATGTAGGCAGAACCAATGCCCTTCATCTTGTATCACAGGGATGGCCATTTGCTTTACCTATTGGAAAAGTCACCCAAATATCTAGGGACCACTATTCCTAGTCCTAGACCTGGAAAGAAAGATGGTAGTTTTAGCACTGGTATATTTTATGGCCACTTTTACATATGGTCCAGAAGTACATGGGTTAAACTCCCACCCTCATTGGACCATATGGCTCTTTCAGCTCTAGAGCTTTGATGCTGCCTATATCACTTGGAAACTGACCTGCAACCACATGCATGGATAGAATTTAATAGCCAATGATCCTAAGGAGGGAATTGATCTATGATTTAATGAACCAAAAATGCTAGAATTTTAAGTCCAAAAGGGACTTTAGAAATTGACCCTTTCTCTTCTCCCATCACCCTTTTACAGATTAGGAAGCTGAATTTCAGAGAGAAAGTAGACCTTTCCATAGCTGTACAGCAGCATAAGGGCAGACATAGTCCACAGCTATGGTAATAGTTATTGAAGGCATAAGTCTGGCCATATCACTCCCCTGCTTATTTAGAGAATTCTTATCACATTCTTCTATCTGGCATTTAAGGCTCCACAGTCTGTTTCCAAGTTTCCTTTTCAGAATCATCCCCCTCTTTTTTTTGCACTCTTATTTTCTAGCTAGATCAGTCTACTTGGGAATCTCCAACTTACATGTTCCATCTCCTCTCTCCATGTATTTGCACAGGTCACCTCCCATTCCTGAAACATATTTGATCTTCATCTTCTCCTCTTGGAAGTTTGTTTTTTTTTTTTTTTTTCCTTTAGAGTTCAGCTGGTGTACCACCTCCTCTGTGAAGCATTTCCTAAACTCATTCCTAGTCCCATTCCCATTGCTACTACTTTCCTGGCCTCCAATTACCTTGTATTCATTTACCTGTGAGCTTGTTATATCTCTAGTAGAACATTTTTAGTTTGAGGACAGGGATTTTTTCAGTTCTGTTTGAATATCCCTAGTAATTAGTACAATGCTTTGTACTAATAGGTGCTTTATAAATGTTTGTCAAATGATAACAGTAATGTGTTAGGTTCTGTAATACTTCCCCAAACCTCATTCACTTCCAAACTCCTCCTTTGGTGCAGCAATTCAAAAGAAGAAACCAGGAGCTCTACAATAAAGGCATCAAAAGACAGTCATCAAGGCTAGATATTTTCAATTAAAGCTAGATATTAAATCTTTTGAATTAAAATTTTAATTTTTTTCCAATTTACAAGAATTTATTTTATCTTCCCCATCAAGAAAGGGGAAAAATCTTTGTAACAAATTAATCCAGCAAAAAATAATTCTGACATTGACCAAAATTGTCCATAAAGATATGTCCATTTCATATCCTTAATTCATCTCTATCATCTATTAACTAGGATAAGCATTCTTAATTATAGTTGGAATCATATTGACCAGTTATTGCTCAGAGATCTTAAACCTTTCAAAGGTATTTATTTCTTTATTTACAAACAAATACAATTTTTATTATTTGTTATGATATTAACAAATTGAAAACAATAAACATTGTTTTTGCTTGAGCAAATAAGATACAGATATTTGATATAGAAAGGATATAGTTTGAAATTATTTTTTTATTTTTTTATTTATTTTTATTAAAGCTTTTTATTTGCAAAACTTATGTATGGGTAATTCTTCAACATTAACCCTTACAAAGCTTTCTGTTACAACTTTTTTTCCCCCCTACTCCCCACCCCTCCCCTAGATGGCAGGATATCCACTAAAGGTATTTACTTTTAAAGTGTTATTTTTTTGTGTGTAAATTGCTCTTTTGATTCTGCTCACTTCACACTATATGTTTATATGTCTTCCCAGATTTTTCTGAAACTTGTTTCCTTTATCATTTCTTATAGTGCAACAATGGTCTATTATATTCATATACCATATTTTGTCCTGCCATTCTCCAGTTGATAGACTCCCCCTTAGTTTTCAGATTCTTTACCCCTGCAAAGACTTGACTATTTAGTACCTACCATGTGGTATAATGGAAAAAGCAATAGACTAAAGAAAAAGAAAGAAAAGAAATTATGGCAGTTGGGGTTAGTAGATCTGTCTTTCCTTGCCCTTGCTAGAATATTCCATGTAAGCCCCAAGGACAGGGAATGTGGGAACGGGTGATTTGAGGAGGGATGACCTTTTAAAGTTTCCTTCTGCTTCTGTTTATTCACCTGCAAAATGAGAAGAGTTATACTTAGACGCCTCCTAGGGATGTTCTGAGACTTGCTTAATTAATGTTGAAGTTGCTTTGACAGATTCAGATGAAAGGAAGGAGCAATAGAAGTGCTAGGTGGCGATTTTACTGTTTGTTGTTTCATTTTTTCCTGCATATTCCCCATGATCAGGCACCCTGTGGGTCACATCCCTGATCCCGTGCTGTCTGAAGTCTCTAGGCTTGCTGAGTTGGTTGATGGGCTGGATGCTTCGTATTTCAGCCTCCAGTTATTCTTGGCTTCACTTCCTTTTCCAATGAAGCTTGGAAGAGATAGTGATGGAGGCTCCAGGGAATGTCGTGAGCTCCAAGGGAGCAAAAGAAGCCTCCCATTCAAAGCTGTTGAAGCAAAGCCTTTTAAGTGGGATGCTTGTAGAGGAAGTAGGAGAGTTCATACTCTCTTATGACTCCTGAGCTGCAGGGAATAGAGCCTTCTTCATGACTTATTGTAATCAAAGGGGCAGAAATATGACAAAGAGAAGCACAACAAAGTTTTTGGTTTTTCATCATGAATGTTAAAAATGGATATCTTTCATAAGCTTGTCTCATTTAGGTATATAGAATCATAAAAGTCGAGTTGAAAGAGACCTCAAAGACCTTCCAATTCTAAAGGAGCCAGCTTTCTTTCCCTTGTAACATGTTATCTATTAATTTACTAGTTAATTGATTTATCTGTCAATGTATTTATCTCTGGTTTGTGAATTGAAAGAATGTCAACAAAAAGAACATTTTTTAATATACAGAATAGAATAGAAAAAATGGTGATTATATGTGGAATCATGATACTTTATTATTTATAGCTTGCTTTTTAGAAGTATATAATAAATTCAGTGTGTTAGTTTCAAAGCTGTCCTGCTTGTGTTTCTTTCTGAACATCAAGACAGGCATTTGTTGCCATTTTGTTGATAGGAAGTTGGTCCGACTCCGAACACACAGAAACACACTTCTTTGACTATGATAGCAAATTTCCCTATATTGAATAAAATCCATTATCCACCACAAGACACATGGTAGAGGAAGAGATGCTAAGCCCCCAGATTAGTCTTTTGTTTAGCAAGAAAAACCATGAAATTTCTCTAGAATTGGACAAGGAGGACATATTGTATATTTTAAAAAATCTTATTCCTGAGTTTGATTTTGCCTTTAAACCTGGTGCAAACCTCATTAAGTGATTTGCTGTTGGCTGTATAGAACATTTCTGTTTATTCTCCAGTATTGATAGGACTCATCCCACCCTACTCTGTACATCCCTCATCTATACATCCCTCCAGACAAGTGGGGAAAGTCCTGGGAAGAGTGTGACTTTGTGCATAATTAGGTAAAAGGAAGGAGACATTGGTTCATAAGGGTTAGAGGTCGAAAGACTATTTGAGTGGACTATTTTAGGGTGTTCATTTTAAAAGTGACTTGTCTGAAGTATACTGCTAATAGAGTCAGCATTCAATCAGTCTAAGTCCTCTGACTCCAAATTTTGTCATCTGTCTGGTTCCCCCACCAACTATGTATAGAATTATATTGTTTTAGATTTGGTGTTTCTGCTTTTCCATTTCTCTGCACCAGTTTTGTAGAGGGGAGCTAGTTGGGAGACGTGGAATCAAATAGATTTAAATTCAAATCTGGCCTCAATGTGTGATCCTGGACAAGCCACATTATATCTACCTACCTCATTTTCCTCAACTATAAAATGGAGACATTCTATCTCCTAAAGTTGTTGTGAAGATTAAATTATATAACATGTATTCAGCTTTATAAATGCTCCCTATTATCATTTGTTGCAATCACAGACAAGTTATGGAATTGTTAAGTCATTTCAGTCATGTCCAAATCTTTGTGACCCCATTTGAGGTTTTCTTTGCAAAAATATTGTTGGTTTGCCATTTCCTTCTCCAATTCATTTTACAGATGAAAAAACCGAGGCAAATAGTTTTAGTGATTTGTCCAGAGTCTGGGCCCAGCACTCTATTCTGGCACACTTATTGGGATAACTCAGGCTCATAAATATCTATTAGGAGAAAAAGCAGACTTTAAGGGATAGAGAATAGGGTTCGATCTGGGATGAAGGAAGAAGACCAGAGGAGGACCCCAAATTCTTCAGATTGACTTTCCCATGCCAATTAGTTATGGTTTCCAAACTCCTGTCTCCCAGGTCTTTGGGGAAAAAAAATGCACTTGGGAAGGCACAGTGTAGAAAACATTGGTTTGGGAAGTCAGAGAATCCTGGTTTAAATTTGCACCTCTTGTCACTTCCTACTTCTGCGACCTTTAGAAAATTCTTGAGCCTCTCTGAGCCTAGTTTCCTCTTGGTAGAAAGAGAGTCCTGGGTTAGATAACTTATAGACTTCTTTCCAGCTCTCCATTTATGATCCTTTGATCAGATATATATATATATATATATATATATATATATATAGTATATGACTATGGCTTATAAATCGGGACAGTCCGGAAAACCCTGTGGAGATGGCTTACACCCCCCTCCCCAAATGGTAAATATGTCAGAATTTCCTGGAGAATATGCTCACTCAATGGAACTAAGTTTGTATATGTAGGAGTGAAAGCCTCAGAAAGATCTTTTTTTGTATATGTGATTAGTTAGTATCCATTCTCTGATTTTTCTCAATTCAGTCCTCAATTCCAAATTCAAAACTTAAAATCAAAGCATTGCCAGAAATGTGAGTCCATACATTGGACATTTTATTCCTCATGCTCAAACATTTGCCTCTAATATAGTCCCAAGGCTATTCTCTTAAAAGAACTAAGCTGGAGTAGCAAGAATAGGAAAAAACATGATTATTTCAAAGAAGTATGGCTAGTTTTGCTATGTTAATGTGGTGACATGCTTTAAATGGTTCCAAATTGAATTTGTTTAATCATAGAGTATTTTTGAGAAAATCTGGTAAAACCAAATGCTAATAATAAATGCTAAATTCATGATGCCTTCTTTTACGATAAGAGTCCAAAGAAATTGCCACTGGGAATGAATTTAAGTAAGTCACTTCATTATTTCTGCCTCGGTTCCATCATTTGTGAAATGATTATAATAGAATAATTGATTTAGAGTGACAAGATATCTTAGAGTCCATCTGGCTCAACACCTTTTAAGAAATAGACCCAGAAAAGTTGTTAGTTGCCTAAAGTCATCCTTTTTTCCCCTTTAGGTCATTCTTGTAAGTGACAGGTGACATTCAAATCTCTGGTCTCTATCTTTATCTATAAAAGGAAGTGTTTATATTTCATGGTCTCTTCTAGTTCTGATCTATAATACTATAATGAAATCCAGCCTTCTTTCCACTGGACTCTGTGGTCTAGCTTCCTCTGTTTTATAGATGAAGAAACTGAGTCTCAGAGAGCTCAAGGGACTTTCTTCAAATCACACAAATGGCCAAACCAAAGTATTAGTCCAGTTTGACTTGGAATCTAACATTCTTTCCACAGGACCCCTGTCTAGCTTGCAACACAGGACTAATGCAGAAAGCAAATGAGATAATGCATTTGTGAGAGCTTTATAAGCTGCAAAATGCTAGGAAATGTGAGATATTAATATTATTATAGCACTTTTAATCAGCATTGCACAATTTAACACTTCATTACATGCTATCTTCTTCTCCAGCTGCCTTCTGTGAGTTTTGCTTTCCCAAACAAGATGGTTAAACTTCTCAAGCACAGGAAACTTATGACAATAGCAATAAATATTTATTGATTCCTTCAACTCAACAACCATGTAACCCTCAGCAAGTCATCCTTTCTGAGGCACATGCATTCTCCTCATCCTGGCTCACTTTTGTTCTTTGTCTTTCTTTTTTTTCCTTTGTCTTCTAACCTATATTTATTGCTAAGGCTATTTGAGGCTTTATTAATCCAGCCTCTCCACTTCAGATCAGCTTATCCCCAGATCTCTTAAGCTCTTCTTTGAACATAGTTTTTCTATTATTAGCCGCAATAATAATGTTAATAATAATTACAAATAAATTAGTGGGAGGTAATGGGATTATTGATTGATTTAATGTTGGAGGAGTCCCTTGAGATCAATTCATGAACCCCTTTGGCAGTCTGATGAATCTTTTCTCCCCTTCTGAGAACAATGTTCTTAAAAACATAAAATAAAATACACAAAAACACGAAGAAAGAGTTGTGAAATTCAGATATAATTATTTTCCCTTCATAGTTCATAGACCCACTAAAATCTATTGATGATTAAGATCTTGATCATTAGATCTTGGAGATCTAAGGATCTCGGGTTGAGAAACCCTAATCTATATTATACATGGCAATCTCAAGACTATATGATGATCAATTCTGATGGACATGGTTCTTTTCTTTTTTTTTTTTTTGTTATTAAAGCTTTTTATTTGTATAACATGTATGGGTAGTTCCCCAGCATTGATCTTTGCAAAGCTTTCCATTACAAATTTTACCCCCAGTCCCTTCCCCTCCCCTAGATGGCAGGAAGTCCACTACATGTTAATAATGTTGAAATACTTGACAAGTTGTGTAAGAAAAATCCTATCTACAAGAAAAAAAAATGAAAATCAGAGAAAGGAAACACAATGCAAGCAAACCTCAATAGAGAGCATGAAAATGTTATGTTGTGGTCCATATTTCATATCCCTCTCTCTGGGTACATATGGTTTTCTTCAGTGAACAATTGGAACTGGTTTGAGACAATTCTTTGCTGCAGAAAGCCATGTCTATCAGAATTGATCATCATGTAATATTGTTGTTGCTGTGTATAATGATCTCCTGGTTCTGCTCATTTCACTCAGCTTCAGTTCATGCAAGTCTCTCCAGGCCTCTCTGAAATCATCCTGCTGCTCGTTTCTTACAGAGCAATAATATTCCATAACATTCATATACCATAATTTATTCAGCCACTCTCCAATTGATGGGCATCCATTCAGTTTCCAGTTTCTAGCCACTACAAAAAGGGCTGCCACAAACATTCTTGCACATGTGGGTCCCTTTCCCTCCTCTAAGATCTCTTTGGGATATAAGCCCAATAGAAACACTGCTGGGTCGAAGGGTATGCACAGTTCGATAAATTTTTGAGCATAGCTCCAAATTACTCTCCAGAATGGTTGGATCCGTTCACCAACAGTGTATTAGTATCCCAGCTTTTCCACATCCCCTCCAACATTCATCATTATCTTTTCCTGTCATTTTAGCCAATCTGACAGGTGTGTAATGGTACCTCAGAGTTGTCTTAATTTGCATTTCTCTGATCAGTAGTGATTTGGAGCAACTTTTCATATGACTAGAGATGGTTTTAATTTCATCATCTGAAAATTGTCTGTTCATATCCCATTGACCACTTATCTATTGAAGAGTGGCTTGAATTCTTATATATTTGAGTCAATTCTCTACATATTTTAGAAATGAGGCCTTTATCAGAACCATTAAATGTAAAGATGATTTCCCAATTTGATGCTTCCCTCCTAATTTTGTCTGCATTAGTTTTATTTGTACAGAAACTTTTTAACTTAATATAATCAAAATTATCTATCTGGTGTTCAATTAGGAGTTCCACATCTTCTTTGGACATAAATTTATTCCGTCTCCACAGGTCTGAGAGGTAAACAATACTATGTTCCTCTAATTTGCTTATAATATCACTCTTTATATCTAGATCACGAACCCATTTAGATCTTATCTTGGTATGTGGTATTAGGTATGGGTCAAGCCCTAATTTCTTCCACACTAGTTTCCAATTTTCCCAGCAGTTTTTGCCGAATAGTGAGTATTTATCCCAAAAGCTGGAGACTTTGGGTTTATAAAACACTAAATTGCTAACATTATTACCTAGCTTGTCCTGATATTCTATTCTATGCCACTGATCGACTGCTCTATTTCTCAGCCAGTACCAAATGGTTTTGATGACTTCTGCTTTATAATATAGTTTTAGATCCGGTACAGCAAGGCCACCTTCATCTGCCTTTTTTTCATTAATCCCCTTGAAATCCTTGACCTTTTGTTCTTCCAAATGAACTTTGCTACTATTTTTTCTAGATCTGTAAAATAATTTCTTGGGAGTTTGATTGGTACGGCACTAAATAAGTAGATTAGTTTGGGTAGTATTGTCATTTTTATTATATTTGCTCTGCCTACCCATGAGCATTTAATGTTTTTCCAATTTTTTAGGTCTGATTTTATTTGTGTGGAAAGTGTTTTGTAGTTTAGTTTGTATAGTTTCTGACTTTTCCTTGGCAGATAGATTCCCAAGTATTTTATCCTATCATCCGTTATTTGGAATGGAATTTCTTTTTGTATATCTTGCTGCTAAATTTTGTTGGTAATATATAAAAATGCTGATGATTTATGTGGATTAATTTTGAATCCTGCCACCTTGCTAAAGTTGTGAATTGTTTCTAGTAGTTTTTTAGTTGAGTCTCTAGGGTTCTCTAAGTATACCATCATGTCATCTGCAAAGAGTGATAATTTGGTTTCTTCATTACCTACTCTAATTTCTTTTATCTCTTTTTCTTCCCTTATTGCTAAAGCTAACATTTTAAATACAATATTAAATAGTAATGGTGACAGTGGGTAGCCTTGTTTCACTCCTGATCTTATTGGGAATGGTTTTAGTTTGTCTCCATTACATATGATGCTTGCTGATGGTTTTACTGATCATTTTAAGGAAAAGCCCATTTATTCCTATACTCTCTAGTGTTTTTAATAGGAAAGGGTGTTGGATTTTATCAAATGCTTTTTCTGCATCTATTGAGATAATCATATGGTTTTTGTTAGTTTGGTTATTAACATAATCAATTATGCAGATAGTTTTCCTAATATTGAACCAGCCCTGCATCCCTGTTATAAATTCTACTTGGTCATAGTGTACTATGCTGGGGATGACTTTCTGTAATCTCATTGCTAATATCTTATTTAAAATTTTTGCATCAATATTCATTAGGGAAATTGGTCTATAGTTTTCTTTCTCTGTTTTCATCCTACCTGGTTTAACTATCAGCACCATATCAGTCTCATAGAAGGATTTTGGCAGTATACCTTCTGTCCCTATTTTCTCAAATAGTTTGTATAGTATTGGAATTAATTGTTCTTTGAATGTTTGGTAGAATTCACATGTAAATCCATCTGGCCCTGGAGATTTTTTCTTAGGGAGTTGGTTAATAGCTTATCCTATTTCTTTTTCTAATATGGAGTTATTTAAATAATTTATATCCTCTTCTTTTAACCTGGGCAATCTATATTTTTGTAGGTATTCCTCCATTTCATTTAGATTATCAAACTTACTGGCATAAAGTTGTGCAAAGAAACTCCTAATTATTGCTCTAATTTCCTCTTCATTGGAAGAAAGTTCTCCCTTATCATTCTTGAGACTAACAATTTGATTTTCCTCTTTCCTTTTTCTTATCAAATTAACTAAAGGCTCATCTATTTTGTTGGTTTTTTCATAGAACCAACTCTTAGTTTTATTTATTAATTCAATAGTTTTCTTATTTTCAATTTTATTAATTTCCCCTTTTATTTTTAGAATTTCCTATTTGGTATTTAATTGAGGGTTTTTAATTTGTTCTTTTTCTAGTTTTTTTTTTTAATAATAAGCCCAATTCGTTTATCTTTTCTTTCTCCCTTTTATGCAAGTAAGCATCTAGAGATATTAAATTGCCCCTTATAACCGCTTTGGCTATATCCCACAAATTTTGGTATGTTGTCTCCTTATTGTCATTTTCCTGGATGAAATTATTGATTGTGTCTATGATTTGTTCTTTCACCCATTCATTCTTCAGGATTAGATCATTTAATTTCCAATTAACTTTTGGTTTATTTTCTCCTGGCCTTATATTGCATGTGATTTTTATTGCATCATGATGTGAAAAAGATGCATTTACTATTTCTGCCTTTCTGCATTTGATTTTGAGGTTTTTATGCCCTAACACATGGTCAATTTTTGTATAGGTTCCATGGACTGCTGAGAAAAAAATAAACTCCCTACTGTCTCTATTCAATTTTCTCCATAGATCTATCATACCTAGCTTTTCTAACAATTGGTTTATCTCCCTAGTTTCTTTCTTGTTTATTTTGTGGTTTGATTTATCTAATTCTGAGAGAGCAAGGTTGAGATCCCCCACTAGTATAGTTTGGCTGTCTATTTCTTCTTACATCTCTCTTAATTTCTCCCCTAGGAATTTGGATGCTATTGCACTTGATGCATATATATTTAGTATTGATATTGCTACATTATGCATGGTACCCTTTAATAAAATATAGTTTCCTTCCTTATCTCTTTTGATTAGATCTATCTTAGCTTTTACTTGATCTGAGATAAGGATTGCTACCCCTGCTTTTTTTTGTTCACCTGAAGCATAATAGGCTCTGCTCCAGCCTTTTACCGGACATGGTTCTTTTCAATAATGAGGTGATTCAAACCAGTTCCTATTGTTCAGCGATGAAGAAAGTCATATACATCCAGAGAGAGGCCAGTGGGAACTGAGTATGGACCACAACATAGCATGTTAATGTTTTCTTTTGATGTTTGCTTGCATTTTATTTTCCTTCTTAGGTTTTTTTTTTCCCTTTATTTTTCTAGATCTGATTTTTCTTGTGCTTCAAGATAACTATATAGATATGTATATATATTCGATTTATCTATTTATTTATTTTAACATATTTAACATATATTAGAGTATCTGTCATCTAGGGGAGGGGAAGAGAGAAAGCAGGGGAAAATTTGGAACAGAGAGTTTTGCAAAGATCGTTGTAGAAAAATCACTCATATGTTCTGTAAATAAAGAGCTTTAACAAAAAAAAAAAAAAAAGGTGTGTGTGTGTGTGGGGGGAAAGAAACCCTGATCTAGGCCAGTCCTCTGATTTTGTAGATCCTAAGTTGGTTGATCTAGTACTAGAAAATACTTCAGAAACCGTCTAGTCTGACACCCTCATTTTAAAGGCAAGGAAAATTGAAGTACAAGAAGGTTAACTGTCCTCCTTCTCTAACCTATATTTATATTGAATTTACTTTTATTTTGTGTTCATATTATTCTGTGTATATTTATGTCTGTACTATAAATGGTACAGATCTGTAGAATATAAACTCCTTGAGATTGGGACTTTGATTGAATCCTCAGTGCTTTTGATGGATTGCTTGTTTGATTAAATTAAAACTTTAAGGAAGCAACCTAGGCACCATAGCAAGTAATTAAGTCAGAATCTGAATCCATGACTTTTGAGGAGCTCCAAGGTGGCGTTCTACTATTTATTACTATTGGGAGCACTATCTCTCTCTCACTAAAGTGTAATGAAATTCAAATGAGCCTACTCATATGGTAGTGCTTTGTGTGTGTGTGTGTGTGTGTGTGTGTGTGTATACATATATATACACACATATATACATATATACACACACATATATATATATACATATATATATATAAGCATAAGTTCTATTATTATTTATCCAACCAACAGATACTCATTGAGTGCCTTGTTATAAGGCAAAATGCTAGACTAATTCTAACCCATGAAGTCATTCAAAATAAAAATGCTAAGTAAAATCCTGGTGGTATTCCCCTTTAAATTCCTGAATGGGTCTGAAGGTGCTCTTTAGAACTCTTGTAAAACTATTGTAAGTGGGATATCACAGATAGCCAGGCAGCTCAGTACAGAAACCTGGGAATTGGACAGTGTTCTTGCTCATGTTCATGGAGTACAGACCTGGAGGCAATTATTTCAGATGCAAACTGATTGTTCTTAGATAATTTAATTGGTGTGTCATTCCTGATTTTATTAGGCACTAAGCATGCAGCACATGGTCTTCTGGGAATGGTCACATGTCAGGTTCCTTGTTCTCCAGTTCAAAAGGTTTGAATATTTTTGAGTTCTTTTATTTCTTAAAGTTTTTGGGCATGTTAAAAAACAAAAAAGAATCCTTACTGGTTCCATGGATTGTTTTGTGTGTACATATGGGACATCAGGGTTCATCTTTCTAAACTACCTAAATAATGAGGTTAATATAACACAGAAGGTTTTAGAAAGAGCAGTAAAGATAGGTGTGTCAAAAAGCACTTTTTGTTTTCTGGTTGAGAAATACATTTTGACACAGAAGTCAGAAAATGAGCAACTCAGGCCCTGTCATGGATACTCAGCCACTTGTTACTGTCTTTGTGGAAGTTCTATGTTGAGACCATGAACACCTCCATTCATTAAGCAGTTGTTGACTTCCCAAACCTAGATGGCTATATTCATCCCATTCTTTGGAATAGAATGGAGAAGTGTGGACCTGTCCTTAAATGATTGAAAGATTAATTTAACTTAGATCTAGATGACTATAGTCTCCAAGGCTAAGAAAGACAGTTTATTTAGTACAATGGAAAGAATAAGATTTGAAATGAGATAACCCTGGGGTGACAGGAAAAAAGCAAACCAGAAGTGGAACCCAGTTCTCCCTGATTCCTAAAATGGGGGTTAAATACACTTATCTCCAAAAGATCCCTTTCAGCATTAAATTTCTGAGTTTAAGATTAGATATCTGCAAATCTCTTCTAGCTCCAGATCTGATGACCTTTGATTAATGATCTCCCTTCTAGCTCTAATATTCTTTTTCTTTCACTTTCTGGTCTTCCATTAATTAGCTGAATGACTGTAATCAAATCACTTCACTTCCCTAAGACTTCGTTTCTTGATTTGTAAATGGAAATGATGATATTTGTATCATCTGTTAAGAATAACAGAAAAGTACTGGGCTTAGGATCAGGAAGACCTGGTTTAAAATTTGCCTGATAGTTACTACCTGTGTGACCCTAGCACATGTTTTCTTATGAGTAAAATGTGTATAATAACACTTTCTTCAAGTTGTTGTAATATTAGTAGCCAATGTTTATATAGAACTTTAATATTTACAAAGTGCTTTACATGTATTATCTCATTTAATCCTTCTAATAATAATATGAGGTAGGTACTATTATCTCCATTTTACAAATGAGAATACTAAGACTAAAAGATGATAAAACAAAAAAGTGATGGAAAAAAATGTTAGTTATGACCAGATTAAACTTAAAAGCTTGTCCTTTGCACAGTTGGTTCCCTCCCCGCCACCTAAGAAAAAGTTGTTTAACACTTACCATACTTATTAGTATTCATGTTATTACCCGCCTTGAAAAGCATTTGGAAGGCTTAAACAAGATGGTATATACCAAACATTTTGTAATGACTTATAGAAATATCAGTTACTATCCTATCCTGTGGTTGGATTTGGTGGTTGGTGAGAACAGGATGAACAGGCCCTCTCATCTTGCAGAATGTACCTGAGACTTGGCAGACCACTCTAAGAGAAACCTTCTGGGTCTACTCATGGATAAAGCTCACCTGCTTTTCGAGGAATGGAATAAAAGAAGACAAGGAAGGTTTATTGCTCCATGGCAGGACCTTTTGCTAATCTTGGTGATCGCTGGCAGGGCTGCGTGTGTAGGGAGTGAAGAAGGATGTCCTAACTCTGGTGCTGCTGTCTCCTGCCTTTTTCCCTCCTTGACCCCCCTTATGCTTTCTCCTTTCCTCTCTGGAGGAGAATAGCTGTTAAGCATCAATCTGTCATGGGCCACGCTAATAAAATCCATCATCAAGACAGCACTCTTGCCAGCCTGCTCCTTGGCTGTGGCACTACTGAATACAAATAGCTCCCATTTCTATAGCTCTTTAACATTTACAAAACACTTGCCTCTCATCAGATTGACCCAGGGAGGGAGGTTGTGCAAATTTTATTATCCCCATTTAACAGATGAGGAAATTGTACTCAGAGAGGTTAAGTGATTTGTCCAAGATCACACAGACCCAGGTCATTGGATTCCAAAAGCCAAGGCTCTTTCTCCCACCTATCCAAAAGCTTAGGAACTTGGCTGGGCAAGTACTGGTGTGAGCTGTTCTGTAGAACAGAGTGGGACTCAATCACATGGATTGATGTAGTTTAATATATTATGGATTAGGGGGTTGAGATTTATTAATATTATGTTAATATGACAGTAACGATAGAAATAGTTACTGAGAGAATAGAGTTCCAGCTTCAAACTTTGCTTTTTATGTGTATTGACTGTATCAAACTGGGCATATCATTTAATGTCTCACTGCCCTGGGCTACTTAGTATGACTTTAGGGAGCAGAGAAGGTGCTGATCTGCATTGTTTGAAGGACTTTCTCTATTATTTCCATGAAAGAGTGAAATCACAAATAATTTGGTGCTCAAATCATAATTGTTTAAAATTGTAATTATATACACATACATACATATATATGTGTATACGTGTGTATGTGTATATATGTATATATATATGTATACATATATATATATATACATATATATATATATACAGCTTTATACTTCTGAAAAATCTTCCACACGTATTTTATCATGTGAGCTTTATAACAACTACTTGAGGTAGTTAAGTTATGGATTGGGAATCCCTTTTGACATATAAGGAAACTGTCAATACATGCAATCTATGGGAGAAAGTATAGGTTAATAAGAATAGCTAGCATTTATTTAGTACATGATATATCTCAGGCATTTTGCAACTCTTATCTCATTTGATCCTCACAACAATCTTGGAAGAAGCTGCTATTATTTCCCCTTATACTTATAACTGGGAAAAGACAGAGATTAAATAGCTTGTTCAAGGACACACAATTATTTTACATTTGAAGCTGGATTTGAACTTGGGTTCAGGTCCAGGTCCAATATTCTATCCATTCTCTAAAGAACTTTGGAATCAATGGTGAGACATGGCAGATACTGACACAGGAACACTTAGTATAGTGTCCATACATCAAAGAAGGTTCTGTGCTCTATAACCAAAGCAAAATTGCTAAAAATAAAATATGACCTGTACAGATTTAGAGAACTCTCTCCCAAATGGTCATATGGACTATTTGTGCTTAACCTATGGATAGTCTTCCAAGCTCCTATTGTTCTGATCAGCCACAGTGGGGCATTCTCCATCTTGACCCCAGTGTAGTGATATCATTTGGGTCCTTTTCCAGCACAAAGGATAACAACCAACCATTGTATCACCTAACTACCTTTAATAAATATATTTGGAGACTCTTGCTAACTAAGACAACTTGCAGTGTGCTAGAAGAGGAGTAAAAGGATACTTTTTAGCCAATCAATAGAATAAAAAGAAAAAATCACAGAATTGTACAATTAGAAAGAAATTCTTTTCTAGAGTGTACTTTAATCTATCTTTTAGTAACTTCTGGCCAGTGATCTTTGTTTCCACCTGGGGAACAATATAGAACTACTCTGTTCCCTTTGCCACATGACAGGGCTTCAGATATTTTAAATATGTCAGCTACATCCTTCTTCACCTTTCTTTTTTCTAGGTTAAACATTACTAGTTAGTGGTACCAGAATTTAGGAATACCTTCAAAGGACCCAGCAAAACTAAATTGTTACTTGATATTCCTAGTTCTTCTGGTGTTAACTATTCTAAAGTGTTCCATAGTTTCTGAAGCTCACCCTCTTTTGACTGGACACACTTCTCTCTGGACACACTTCAAATACTCTAAATCTTCCTCAAAAATTGGTGCCTACAATGCTTCAGCTGTGATCTGACCAATGTAGAATATGATGGACCTTCTTTGATCAAGAAACTATACTTTATGATGAATGTATGATTGAATGTGACTCTAAGGTTAAAAGAGAGGGAAATATTAACAGACTTGAAAGAAACAAGATCCTATGGATCCTTCTCAAATAACACCTCCCCACAATGTTCCTTCTGCCTGATTCTTCGCCTCAGTACCTATGGGGGCCTCTCCAGCTAGGATCCTGTTTGATGTGCTATCTCCTATAGCTCTCACATCCTTCCTGGACTTGGGCAAGTCACTGCAGGATTTTTAAGGATAGTGTGCCTAAGATTCCCACAATTCAGTCCTTCCAACTAGTCCTCCAACTCTAACTAGAGCACAATCTCCAGAAATCTTCTGATAGCAGAGATCTATGAGGCAGAGCATTTCTCCGTGTTCCCTCAATATCTCATCTCTGCTTCCCCAAAATAACAACCTCCTCTTCTGTTTCTCTTGCTTCTCATCCCACCAGGCTCAGAAGCAACCAGACTTTTTGCCAATGGCAGACAAATATTCCTATGATGAAAGTGGAATAGAAAGAATAGGTGATGGATACCATACATAAGCTTTTCCTATCTTTTGAATTGCCTACTTAATTCCTTTTACTCCTCCTTTGTGATTTTTAAAAATCCTGGGCAAGAGGGACCAAATCACAATTGTAGTTTTCCCAGGTTCACCTGCAGTGATATTGCCTTTATCCTACAACATAAGAAACCTTGTATTCCTGGGGAACCCAATTGGGTTTTTGTTTTTCAAAAAATTTCTCCTCTTTGTTCTAATGAAGCAAAGCAGGTAAGATCTGAGGTTTGTGGAAGAAAGATCAGGGTTAGTACCTCTTCCTGGGTGTGGATGGTAAAGTTGGAGTCTACAAGGTATCTAATGTTGATTGTATTAACATGTTCTATTGAATCTGTTGAATATGAGGAAGGAAGGAAGGAAGGAAGGAAGGAAGGAAAGAAAGAAAGAAAGAAAGAAAGAAAGAAAGAAAGAAAGAAAGAA
>JAJPUD010000539.1:454203-473398 GCA_023553655.1 Myrmecobius fasciatus | reverse complement strand
TGTGTGTGTGTGTGTGTGTGTGTGTGTGTGTGTGTGTGTGTGTGTGTTGGCAAATATATTACCTGCTATAGTTAATTTCAGCTTACTACTAGGACTATAAAATATGAAATCCATATAATTTTCCTTGCTCAGCTTCTTTGTTTATCTCTGTGGAGATGCTCCTTAACTTGGCTTGAGAAAGTTTGGCATATAAATGCTTGATTAAAATAATGTATATGTCATGGTGAGGAGGAGGATATTGAACTAAATGATATGCAGTAGATACTGCTTTCTTTTCAGGGCAATAAACATAGTGGAACATGGAAAGGTTTTCTGATAAATTAAGCCAGGCCTTGTAGAAAGCAATGCCAAATAAAAACTAACAATTTAATTAAGCAGATAGGACACAAACACATTCAGTTAATAATAATAATATAAGAAATATACTCACAGAATTATTACATATAGAATTATCAATAGCTGAAATTTATATACTGTTTTAAAGGTTCTAAAGTAGTTTAAGTAGGGACTAGATCTATCTTTTCATTGATATAATTGATATTATATCATTGATATAAATCTCAAATTAGGAAATTCTACCAAGGTAAGTATATCTTATCACCTTAAGAAGTTGCCCAGTATGCTGAGAATCCAAGTGACTTATCTAGTTATACAGCCATTATATGTTAGAGGTTGGGTTTCAACTCAGGTCTTCCTGTACATCCATCTACTACACCATATTGCCTTTAAATAAAATAATTGAAATTTCACAGTCACCCTACTCTGGGAGGTTATTCCCATGCTACCGATGAAAGATACCGTGAAGCATTTTTCCTAAGACCATTTAGATGGCAAAGTATATGAGTCAGCTCTTACCCCAAATTAGTAAAAATAAAAATCTCCCAGAGTTAGGACTGGGGACAAAGCAGGAACTACACCTGTGCATTTATGAGCAATACTCTTGTTGACATGTGCAGGTCCCATGTAAGATACTTTCATCATTATTCTCTCTCTCTTTTGTGTGTGTGTGTGTGTGTGTGTGTGTGTGTGTATGTATGTGTTGCAGACTTAATTCTAACGCCATATTAGGACACAGAGCCTGCCAAAAGTCCTAACCACTTTACAGAGGGGGCTCAATGCTGCACATAGTCCCCAAACAATGGACTGGAATTGCTTGAAACTTCAGATATTCCCAGATGTTGCTTCATAACTGAGTCATTCTTTCCTTCCCTTAACTTTAGTCATTGTTACACAAATCATGAAATCTCTCTTGACTCCTTATTTGTGAATACCCTCCTCAATTGATAATTTAGTGTATAGATTTATCTGTTTACATGCTGCAGCCCTCCAGGACGATATAAGCTCCTTGAGAGAAGGTGTGATTTTTAATTTTTTTTTTTCTTTTTAAATCTCTAGCTTCTGGCACAGTGCCTAGCAAAGATCAGGAGCTTAATAAAATGCTCGCTGGGTTGGGACTAGATTGCTAGGGAAATAGAAAACATGAATAGGGACAGGGAGACTCAAAGTGACATTGTCCCAGTGGTGATTTATTGACCTCAAGAAAGGAGTTCAAGAGGAAAGCAGAATTTTATTTGAGAAGAAACTCATGGTAGTCGGCTGCCTGAGAGATTATTTTTTCTTTGACTATAGGTTTCCAGATTGTGTGCTGTGATTGATATAGCTCCTCATTATCTCTGCCATTTCATTCCCCTCTTCCTGGGGACTTCAGCCAGCTGCAGGGATCCATCTGGAACAGGCACCTGCTAATCTCATTCTTTCACCCCTCCTCTTTCTCTTCTTTCCCCCCCACCTTTCACTTTTCACCTTAGAAACTGGGAAACTGCCTCACATTAATGACCATAATGCTTTTTGTTTTATTTTTAACTTGGAAATGTTGAAAAAAGGATCACTGTCTGAAATTTGAAAAATGATTTGTGTGTGTGTGTTTTGTGTGTGTGTGTGTGTGTGTGTGTGTGTGTGTGTGTGTGTGTGTGTTAGGTTCACTTATAACCTTTGTCACATTTAAACATCAACTTTTGCAGTCTTGTCATCCCACATCTGATTGAAATGTGATGTATTTTCTCCCCAAAATGTGTGGCTTGGATCACTGATTGACCACCTGGGGAAGGTGTTCTGCAGTCCAGAGATCACATTGCTCAGATTGCTCCCCAGAGCTCCTTGATTGCAGATCCTTATCTGGGTCTCCTACAAAAGTAACTACAACTCACTTGGACACTTCCCTATTAAAGATAGATTAAGAAGATCTTTCTCATTTTTCATAGATCCTGACTTGTCACAGAAACAAAATAGCAAGGGAAAATTATTATCATAGAAACTTAGAGTCAGTTAATGAACTCCTTGTTGAGGAAATTCCTCCTAGCTATGCAGGTAACCTTAGATAATGGCTTCGGAAATCAAAAGTAGTTTAACTTGTCACTGAAGGATGAAGTCCCTGGACAGGATTCCTGAGAGAAAGGGGGGAGGAGAGAAAAGGAGGGAGAGAATTTGGAAGTCAAAAATGTTTTTAAAATGTTAACAATTGTTTTTACATGTAATTAGAAAAAATGTTATGAAAAAGAAATTCAAGACCTCCAAGAACTAGTCATGTAGCCTATTCTTGAAGAGTTAATTGGTAGCTCAGCACCATCCTAAACAATGTACAGATTTAATTTCTTCTCTTATTTATAGTGAGTTGATGTATGCTTTAGTCAATATTAAGCACCTACTCTGTGCCCTAAACAAAATCTCAGTCCCTTATTTCAAGGAGCTCAGAGTCTAACAAGAGAAAAAAAAACCATGCAATTAATTATGCCTAAATAAGATATATACAGGATAGATTGGAGGGGAAAGGGACCAGCATTAAAATTTCGTGGAGAAGGAAATATTCTAGCTAGGACTCAAAGGAAGTCGTCAGAAAAAGTAGGAGATGGAGATAGAGATTTCCAGGTATTAAAGGCAACAGTGAAAATGCATGGTATGGAGAGGTGAAGCTAGCAAGGAATAGCAAGAACGATGCTTCTTGATAATGTCAAACTATGCTATGTGGGACCAAGAAAAAGAAATTTACTGGTGCTCCCATGTGATGGGTCTCCAAACTTGTGAGTACATATTCCTTGTAGTGATTGAGATTGTTGCCTTTCCACCCCTGCTCATCTTATGCAACTTACATTAATGTTTCCCCATAGTTTACCTCAGGAGGTCTATATAAATGTTAACCCAATGAATTCGTGGTAGCCCTTTTAATATTTGAAGGCATCTATCACACATACCCCCAAGTACTCTTTTATGCAAGATAAACATACACAGTTCCTTCAATTAATACTGATATGGTATGATTTTTATTCCCCTAATCATTCTGATTACTCTGATTGTAATATTTCCTGAAATCTGATTAACTGAACCAAATCCATTATTCCAGATATGATCCAATCAAGGCAGGATCTAGATATTATATGAAGAATACATTGGAGGGAAGGATAAGGTTAGGAGCAGGGTTGGATTTTACTCCAAGAGATTAGTTGGTTTGGGGAAAAAGACCCTAAAATATCTTATCTACAAGGAATAAACACATGTTCACCTCTTCCCTCACTACTTGTGGAAAAGAAGCTCTTTTCAGGAGAATAATTTTCATCATAATAAAATATTAAAATGAAATAAAATGAAAAATGACCAAATATTTGCCTTATGGGAAAGATGACCAAAGATCACCAAATATTTGTTTCTTCTCTTCCTTTCAATTGTCTTCTCTATATAGATGACTCCCGAATCTATATATATTAATGCTAATTTTATCTCCTGAGTTTCATTCTCATATTACCAGATACCCATTGGAGTCACCGCCCGAATGCTCTTTATCTGAACTATCTTTATCTGTGGTATCTGAACACAGAACTCCAAAAGCTACCCCTTCTCCAAGCTTCCATTTTTATTGAAGATACCACCAATCTTTCTAGTTATAAGTAATTTTGATTTAGTCTTGATTCCTCCCTCTCCTTCAATCTCCATGTATAAAGGGTTGTTGAGTCTACCTTCACCTCTTTTGCACCTCTCCACTCACAAAGGTCATTGCTAGTTCATGGCTCTGTTACACTTGTCAAGACTATTATAAGAATTTCCTAATTTGTTTTTTTTTAATTCATTTTTTCTCTTCTTCAAGCCATATTTCATAAAACTGCCAAAGTGATATTCTTAACCCCATCCCCCCAAAAAAATTTTCAGTCTGGCATTTAGGATCCACAATATGGATCCCATTATAATATCCAGTCTTATTATTTTTACTTGTATGGATACAATTCAAGTCAAACTATCCTGCTAGCCATTTCTTCTGTACAACATTCCCTTTCTTGCCTCCTTGTCTTTTGTATAGGAATCCTCCATACCTTGAACAAACTCTTTCCTCACTTCTGTCTCCCTAACTTCCCTCAAAACATCACCCCTACATGAATGCTTTCTTTTAAAAAAAATAATAGCTTTTCATTTTCAAATTACTAGCAAAGATAGTTTTCAACATTCACCCTTGCAAAATCTTGTGTTTCAAATTTTTATCCCTCCTTTCCCTCCATACCCTCTCCTAGACAGAAAGTAATCCAATATATGTTAAACATGTACAATTGTTCTATATATGTTTCCACATTTATTATGCTGCACAAGAAAAATCAGATCAAAAAGGAAAAAAATGAGAAAGAAAACAAAAATCAAACAAACAACAACAAAATGGTAAAAATACTATTTGTGATCCACATTTAGTCTCCAAAGTCCTCTGCAGATGGCTCTCTTCATCACAAAACTATTGGAACTGGCCTGAATCACCTCATTGTTGAAAAAAGTCATGTCCTTCAGAATTAATCATCATATAATCTTGTTGTAGCTATGTACAATGCTCTCTTGGTTCTACTCATTTCACTCAGCATCAGTTCATGTAAATCTCTCCCAGCCTTTCTTATAGAACAATAATATTCCATAATCTTCGTATGTCATAACTAATTCAGCCATTCTCTAACTCTTGCCACTACAAAAAGGGCTGCTACATGTAGGTCCTTTCCCCTTTTTTTATGATCTCTTTGGGATACTGGTCCAGTAGAGACACTGCTGAATCAAAGAGTGTGCATAGTTTGATAGCCCTTTGGGCATAGTCATGAATACTTTCTTGATACTCCCAGGTATGAATGCTTTCCACCTTTTGAAATCATTGTTATGTTTATGCTTTGTATTTATTTATTTGTATTCATGTTCTATTCTCCCAATAGAATGTAAGGATTTTGAAGGAAAGCAATGTTTTGTTTTTGTCTTTGTACTCTAGTGACTTACATAGTCACATTGCACATATTAAGTGCTTAAAAATACTCATCACTGTTCAATTGGACTGAATATGTAGCAGGTAATAATACATTACCCAAATCACACTGTTGTTTAGATTGAAATAGAAGTATCCAATACTCTGTGACGAAAGTGGGAACACAGTAGGAAGGGAGTTTATGTTACTTATAATTTTTCCACTGTCATGAAAATTAGCTCCCCTATCTCTAAGAAAGGCACATTCTGTTATTCTAGCAGATTTACCCCCCCTCAACTGCTACCCCCTGCTGTCAAATATTATTAATTAAGGAAGCAATGTTCTAATTCAATGCAGTATGATGCCGACTGTGTAAATTAGCATTAATTTAAAGGTTGGGTGCATTTCTTGGCATCTTGAGGAAATTTTTGGTCTTTCCTTTCCACCCCAGGAGAGTTTAAAGCAGACGGGTAGGGAGGGAGAGCTCACTAGAAACTGAAAAAGGCATCTGAAACATCAGAGTTTCGCCTCCAAAGGTGTGAGTCTGATGTCATCTTTATTGTTTGCAACTAAAGGCAGAGAGATGGAAAAATCAAAACAGAAATCTCCAACAGCCACCTTACTCATAGGATTGCACAATTGCTGTACAGCCCAGTCTAGTTGGGCTGCTACTTATTGGCAAGAGTCATAGAATATCGCCTTGCTGGCATCATGGTGTTAATCCAGTCAAACTGAAAATCAACCTCTTCCTCCTCCTCCTCTTCCCCCTCCCAAGTCAATGAATCTTTAATAAAATTATTTTTAGTGATTAGCAAGATGTTGCTGTTGGGTCAGAGTTGCTGGGGGTGAAAAGATGTGTTTGGGTTTTTCATTTCTTAAGCTCCCTAGTGAGGTGCAAATTAGTGGCAAGTTTTTTGAATCACCTATTGTCTAAGTGGAAGTAAGAGTAGGCAAATGCTTTAGTTTATGTTAACCAATGACATGAATATATTAATTATTTGGAATGGAAAAAGTTAGCTAAGAGAGAGAGAGACACTCGATATTGTATTCAGCATATTAGACCAAATACTAGGGATTGACAGATGGTATAATGTAGTCTTTGGCTTCTAGGGGACTTATAATCTAGTAGGGAAATTATTGTTCTTTTGTTGGAAGTAGAGTGCTCTCCTCACTTTCAAAAATTGGATTTGGATCAGTAGGACTCTATTCTGCTATGATAATTGATTCCAGAGCCACCTCATTCACTACCTTAGGACAAAATGATCTCCTTGTGATCCTTCTCTAATCAGGGAACATCACCCTTCTCTCATCCCCCCCACCCAAAAAAAATCAGAAGGTAGAAATGAATTAAATTATTATTTCTTTATGCTATTTTATTGCTTAGGTAGGGATAGGGAAAGGAATGGAGATAGAAAACAGACCTGTGATTTCATTAGCATAGGGAACTTCCCGGTGTAAAATCCCCTAATTAATATAGATCAGCATCTTCTCTGGAACTTAAAACAAAAATACTGAAAGTTTAAATAATCTGGGGTAGCTAGGTAGTGCAGTGGATGGAGCACCAGCCCTGCAGTCAGGAGGACCTGAGTTCAAATCTGGTATCAGATACTTAACACTTCCTAGCTGTGTGACCCTATATTCTAATTTAAATTTCACTATGTAGTTTACATACCTTACTTATTTGTTACTCAGATGTTTTGTTTTTGTTTTGCTGAGGCAATTGGGGTTAAGTAACTTGCCCAGAGTCACATAGTTAATACATGTCAAATGTCTGAAGCTGAATTTGAATGCAGGTCTTTCTGATTCCAGGACCAGCACTTTATCCGTTGTGCCACCTAGCTGCCTTCCAATCAGGGTGTTTAATCTTCATT
Organism: Myrmecobius fasciatus; assembly: GCA_023553655.1. Lineage (NCBI taxonomy): Eukaryota > Metazoa > Chordata > Mammalia > Dasyuromorphia > Myrmecobiidae > Myrmecobius > Myrmecobius fasciatus. The sequence goes on along the minus strand of JAJPUD010000539.1, from coordinate 466,276 downwards.
TTATTTATGGAGAATCTCAGGTTCAAAAGATAATAACTTGCCCATGATCACATAGCTGCTAAAATTTCACAACAAAGATTTCAAACTAGATTTCTCCTTACTTTAATTCTAGCACTCTTCATAACACACTGAGATACAATGTGTAACAAATAACTTTACTATAAATTAGAATGTTTAAGTATATGTAAGGAGTCTTAAAGGGCAACAAGAAACTTTATTGTGAAAAAAATCCTTTCTACCTGAGGGGATAAGGGAAAGTTTCATGTGTTAGGTGGCATCTCACATGGTATGGCTTTCAACAGAACAAAGATGGGAGACATTCCCTTCCAATTGTGGGGAAAACAAATTCACAAAACCAGGAAGGAATGAGATAAGAATTATGAACAACAGTAGTCCTGTTTATTGATCCTTGGTGCCCATGAAGATAAGTTAGAGATATGGCTAGACTCTTCATTTAAAATGAATAATAAATCTTTTCTGTAGGTTGAAGGGTTGAGTATAAGACTCACATAGTTATGATAGGCTTTATCAATGGTGATTCTCATCTTATTTAACAAAGGAAGTAATTACTAATGCAGCATATGTGGCAATGTCAAAAAATCCATCATCTTCCTTGAGGTGAATTTAGATTTGTTTTTGACTGTTCCAGAATAGCTCCTGAGTTTTTTGAAATGGCATTTAGCCAAATGGTTCCCAGTAATTTAGCATGAAATGCCCATTAAATATTCAAAGTCAAGACTGATTGGGAATCCATTGGGTAAGGTCATCAAGGAGAAAAAATTCAGTCAGCAGTGCATTTCCCAGTTCCTCCAAAGTCAATTTTATGTCCCTTGATTCCCATTCATGCATGCATTCCTTTCTTCATCAATATTTATTAAACACCTACTATGAACAAAGTATTTTGTTAGGCAATAAGGAGAATTTGGACTATTGTGGAGGTTAAGTGTGTCCAGGTCTAAGAGCTTGTTAAGTGTCACAGACCAAATTTAAAATCAGATCTTCATGATACCAAATCCATGCTTTTTTCCTTTTGCCTCCTAGCTATTTTCCTTTTTGTTAGAATGTAAGTTCCTTGAGGATAGGGACTGATTATGAATTTCTTTGTATCCCCAAATTTTGATACTATACTGTAAAGTAAGATGTAAAAAGAATGTTGGGGAGACACAAAATGCCATTAGAATTCTGGAGAAAGAAAGATAATTCTCTAAGGTGGATTGGGTTAAAATAAAAAAGGAAGAAGAAGACAAGCTTGCCCAGAGACCTGACTTGGTGAATTATGATCTAATCATCCCAGTTCAGTCCCCCAGGCTGATGAAATCTGGATGGGAGTTCCAGTCACCATGCTTGCATATGGAATTGGACAAATATGCAAAACCCGTGAAAATTGGCTTTGCATCTGGTCAGAAAATATCAGTAAGACATTTCTCTGCCACAGGGAAAGTGGTAGTAGATTGTGTCTGGTCCCTATTCTCCCTCTGATGATATTAAACTGCACCGAAGAGATGAAGATTCAGGCCCTGGAGTAGCTGACTCCTGAAGATTTATTTCTTTGTCTGGCCACATCCTTGGGAAAGACCAGTGAGTTCTAACTCTGGAGGGATTTAGTGTGTTAATAATTTTACTAGAGGCATGAGAGTGGTAAACAAACATTAAGTGACCACAGAGGTCAACAAAGCAATTTTAGCAGCCAAAAAGGCAATTTCAGAAACAAGGTTGAGCACTGGGTAGAATGCTTCAACGTATAGTAAATTACTGTGCACATAGTAGGCATATCATAAATAGTTGTTAAACTGTTCAACTGAACATAGCCACATCCTCTAAATAACTGACAAGGGGAGATAAGAATCAGAAGGTCAATGAAATTGATGAAATAGATTAACTGGCTCAAAGGTTGCAAGAAGAGATAATGATTTGATATTCCGTGAAAAAGATATTCCATTTATTTAAATAAATTCTGTCCTCTATCTCTAAATGACTTTTGTTTATGTTTTATGTATTTATGTGTACATACTTTCCTCTCAATAGAATATAAGCTATGTGAGGACAAACTTTTATTTTTATCTTTTTATATCTAATCCTTTGAATAGTTCTTGACTTATAAGAGATGATTAATAAAGGCTTGTTGATTGATTCTCCACTTCCCTTTAATTTTATTTTCAATCTAAAATCCAGGTGGAATTATCCAAGTACTGGGTCCCTACTCAGTGTGTTGAATATAAGACTGTATAGTGTATAGTACATACTCCAAAGTGTAGACATATCACTGTGTTGTACATATCTGGGTATTTGTAAGATGGAAGAGAATGCAAAATGATTTTTTTTTTTGGTGTCATTTTTGGTGTCAATTTGGTGACATTTTGGTGTCATTGAAAGTTGGTTTTTCTATGTATGTAGTTTCTTTTCCTTTCAAGTTTCAGATAAGGAGCTTTAGTAGAAGGAAGGACTAGGCAGTTGTTGTAGCGCCATATCTCTACTCCAAGGGCATTTATTCTTCTAGGTTGCAGTTGCATAAGAACTGACTGAATTTATTAATCCAGGAGACAGGAGACAGTAGGAAGAGAAAAGAGGAAAAAAGAGGGGGAGAAGCAGTTAGCTCATGTAAATAAATGTGTGTTCACTGCCTTTCATCTTCCACCTCCTCCAGTCATTGGTAAGCAAATGAATTCTGAGAGGGGAGTGACTTTTATTTAATGGGAAGCTTTGGAGGAAGGCAGGGATATTAGCAAATATCTGCCTTCTGTAAAACAAGGTATTCACTTCTACCCAATCATTGCTAATAATTTGAGAGTGAAGTGGGCAATCCCTTTTCTCCTCAGTCTAATTATTGTTGTCCTGGGTTCACTTCATCAGCTGAAAAGTTATTAAATTAGATGCTGTTGGGAACATGCTCTTTCAAAACAGAGTGTTCAGTGACTGACTATTGAAGGCAGATCCTTATGGCTTGACAATTCTTTTTTTTTTTTTAATTGAAGCTTTTTATTTTCAAAACATATGCAAGGATAATTTTTCACCACTGACCCTTGCAAAACCTTGTGTTCCAATTTCCCCCCTTCCCTCACCTCCTCTCCTAGATGGCAAATAATCCAATATATGTTTAAAATGGTAAAAATATATGTAAATCCAATCTAGACATATGTATTTATACAATTATCTTGCTGCACAAGAAGAATCAAATCAAAAAGGGAAAAAAATGACAAAGAAAATAAAATTCAGGCCAACAACAATAGAAGTGGTGAAAATACTATGTTGTGATCCACATTCAGTTGCCACAGTCCTCTCTCTGGGTGTAAATGGTTCTTATCATAACTGGATTATTGGAAGTGGCCTGAATTGTCTCATTGTTGAGAAGAGCCACATCCATCAGAATTGATCATCATATAATATTGATGTTACTTGTGTACAATGATCTCCTAATTCTGCTCATTTCACTTAGCATCAGTTCCAGGCCTCTCTAAAATCATCCTCCTGATCATTTTTTATAGAACAATAATATTCCATAACATTCACATATCATAATTTATTCAGCCATTCTCCAACTGAGGGGCATCCACTCAGTTTCCAGTTTCTTGCCACTACAAAAAAAGGCTGCCACAAACGTTTTTGCACATGTGGGTACTTTTTCCTCTTTTAAGATCCCTTTGGGATATAAGCCCAGTAGAAACACTGCTGGATCAAAGGGATACAGTTTGATAACCTTTTGAAGCATAGTTTCAAATTGTTCTCCAGAATGACTGGATTGTTCACAATTCCACCAACAATGTGTGAGTGTCCCAGTTTTCCCACATCCCCTCCAACATTCATCATTATCTTTTCCTGTCATCTTAATAGCTTGACAATTCTTGCAGTAGTTATTCGTCCATAAATTCATAGAAGGGAGGAAAAAGTAGTAGGGAGAGATTAGATCAGCTAAACTTGAAGCTTGGAGTTATCCAAGAAGACAGAAATGAGAAGCAATGTTAGGCACACTAAAGTAAGAGAGAGACCAGTTTTTTTTCTCCTTTCTTATCAGGAATTATATATATCCTAGCAACTTTGCAAGATGTCCATCTGATGCTGCTGTAAACATGTCCTGACTTTAAAGGTTCCCCATGATCTGAGCTGGGGAAAACTTACCCAATATTATATTATGTCCCAAAGCCCTATTATTAACTTGCTTTATTAGCCCCCCCCCCTTTTTATAGATAGAGACTTCTATTGGCTCTTTTCTAAATGATCACAAATTCTAAACTAGGGCTCTGAATTCACATGATTTTTCTTCATCAACAAAAATTTTACAAAATACCTGTCAACCTTACAAAGAAAACTGAATTCCATTATTGGTCCAGTATTAGTCCAATACTGTTTTCAAAATGCTTTGCTAACTACTGATGAAAGGTGAAAATAGCCTTTGTCCCAAAGGAACTCATTCTAATATATGTACCTCTGGTAATAACTAGGTTTATACCAGATAAAGAATACATGGAAAATATGCTCTTTTTTCATTTAATAGTATTTTATTTTTTCTAATTACATGTAAAGATAGTTTGTATAACCTATATGTAAATAGGTTATACATGTACAGTCATATTAAACATATTTCTATATTAGTCATGTGGTAGAAGAAGAATCAGAATAAAAAGGAAAAATCCCCAGAAAAGAAAAAAAAGTCAAAAAGATGAAAATACTATGCTTCAATCTGCATTCAGTCTCCAAATTTCTTTCTCTGGATGTAGATGGCATTTTCTATCCCATTTCTATTGGAATTGTCTTTGATCATCATATTGCTGAGAAGAGCTAAGTCTGTGAAAGTTGATCATCACACAAATGTTGTTGTTATATTACAGTGTTCTCCTGGTTCTTCTCACTTCACTCAGCATCAGTTCATTTTCTGAAATCAGACTGTTCACTTTTTTTTTTTTTAGAAAAATAATATTCCATTACATTCCTATACAATAGTTTATTTAGCCATTTCCCAAATTGTTGGGCAGCCACAATTCCTTGCCACCACAAAAAGGGATCCTACCAACATTTTTGCGCATGTGGGTCCTTTTCCTTTTTTTAATGATCTCTTTGGGATCTTTGGCACTGCTGGATCAAAGGATTTGCACAGTTTTATAGCCCTTTGAGCATAGTTGTGAAAGGCATTCTTACAATGGGAAGGCACTCATTGTCAGAGGGCTGGGAAGGGTAGGAGTAGGAAAGGCCTTCAGGAGATGGGATTTGATCATAAACTTTGAGTTCCTTTTCCAGACTTTTCATCTCTAGATCTCAAGTCCAGATATTGCATCTGAATAGTATGAAATGCTCAGTAATGATTGTTTCTGTAGCATATGTATGTGTATTATGAATGTATGTGCTTATCTACCTTTGGACCAGAAACTGATACCAATGATAATTTTCAACCATGCATTTGAGGGTCTGATGAAGTAGAAACTGGGGAGAAAACAAGCTTGTGTGGAGTAGTAAACAGGTGTTAGAACTAATTGGTCTGGCAAACACCTTGCTGTTGTTTCCCTATGTGTTCCATGAATAATTAACAGTAGAAGTAGCAGATGCATGCTTGTCTCTTCATCCTTTAAAGCAGTTCTCCTGGGTCCCCCACAAGAATTCCCCATTGAAGCAAGTAATAGATTATATTATTGCTATTAGAGGTGATAAAAATTATCCAGTGATAAAAATTATCCAGTGGTTCTATCCTGAAGAATCCAAGTATTTTTGCATCTCTCTTATGGGTTCTCTTGACATTATTGGGTATCATTTTAAAGGATAGGAGTCCCATTTTCCAGATGAAGCAACTGAGATGCACAGAAAAAAAAATATCTGCCCAAGATTACATTAGAGGGCTATAGTAGAACCAAAGTTAAAGCTCTGGTTGCCTAATATCCCAGTTACAACTAGGGTGAGGCTGTTGGAACTTTGTCACAGGGTGCCAAAATGTGGATGGCTTTGGAAGCACTTTTATACATGTAAATAGAAACAACTGAGCTTAATTCCTGAGATAAGATAAGCTACCAAATGACAGTATGCTCCTCTCCTCTGTAGCTATATGCCAGGCTAGTTCCACCCTAGTTATTTGCCATCTTCTTCCCTTCCATAATGTTAGCTACCTGAGCAGGAGTGAACTTTATATGTCCCAGGATCTTCAGATCCAAAGGCCTCTGTTTAACTTCCTAAGAGTCAATGGGCAGAGGTCTGTTCTCTTTGTACCCCAAAGTCAAGGGCTTATTCCCAAGAGTCTCCCTTTTACAACTCTGTCAAATTTCTCTTTAAGAGTCATTTGAAGGGGCTTTTTTTGTTGCTTATCTGGAGAATATTTTATGTTTCTTGCCCCAAATACAATTCTAGCTATAGCTCTGCCTACCATTCTTTTCCTTTATTCTCTGTCCACTTAGAGAGTACTGCAGCAAAATTAATATTAGTAACACCAGCCCATTTCCAGATTGCCTTTGGCTTTTAACTTTCCACAATAAGTTAGAACAGCTCCACAAATATATGACCACAGACAAAACTTAGGGATTGGTTTGGGCTCCAATTTTCGGTAATCAGTTTTCTTTAAAGATATGATGAAAATTAATTTACTCAGATTCCCAACAAATTGGAATTTGAAGATCTTTAACCCTTAGAAAGTTTGCCTTTGTACTGTCTAAAGGTTTTGAAATGGGAATTGCAAAGAAAATAATGATGTAAGCAAGATTTCAATGTATGACGAATAGCTAATCCTTAAAATATCTTCCAGCTTTGAAGTTCACAGGATTATAAGATATAAAGCAAATAGACACATTATAAGGTCCAATATTTTCATTTTACAGAAGAGAAAACTGAGTCTACAGGGCCTAAAATTATAACTACTTAATGTCACACAAGGAGGAAGGAATAGTAGATCTGAGATACTAAACTAAGTCTTATGACTCCAAATCCAAGTTTCTTTCTATTATAATATTACTATTGCAGCATTGCTGTTGTTTTTATTGTTAGTATCATTCATAATGATGCTAGACGCTAGCATTTATATAATGCTTAAAAGTTTGGATATTATCTCATTTGATCCTCACAACAGCTCTGAAAGGTGCTATTATTAACCCCATTATATATATATGAGGAAACTGAGGAGTTAAAGGTCACATGGCTAGCAAATTGTCTGAGGCAGGATTTGAACTCGGGTTTTACAGATTCTTTCCACTATATCTATGAAAATGCCAGATCTGTTTTCAAACAATTTTTGGTGGTGTTCAGTATCTTCAAAAAGATACTGGAGTAGTTTATTCATTTTACACATAAATAAATTGAGGCAAAAAGAATCAAGTGAGTGGCTTAACAATAAGTATCTGAGGCTGGATTTGAACTCATGAAGATGAATCTTTCCTGACTTCAAATCCAGCATTCTATCCACTGCACCCCTTAGCTGCTCTAAGCTGCCATGGAAGTCCAACTCTTAAGAAAATCTTTCAATGTTTGCCCTTCACTGAGAGGGAGCGTTTTCTTTTTGCAATAATTTAAGAAATGGTACATTCTAAATCCACTGCTTAATTACTGAAATCAGCTTTGTCAAGGTTAATGAAGATATTGAATCTTTTGGTTCTTGCTGGCTCGACCCACTCCCTCCCACACCAAACACATCCTTATATCACACAATTAGGCTCTATCCTACTTCATCTTTAATTCTTAAGGAAAACAAAATTCTTTCTGACTGATTCCAGGTTCACCCTCCCTGTTCAATTTGAAATGGCTCTCCCTGGACCCTTACCAGATGAAGTAGTTGCTCTACTCTCTCATTCCAACTTCCAGACTTTGTCTTGTACTCCAAACTCTGGCGTGGGTCCCATTGCATACATTGCTGCTCTGTGAGATCCTGCTCTTGACTGTTACAGAAGTCCCCGGCTTTCTTTTCTTACTTTATTTTAGCTCTCTTCTCAGATACCCCTTCCCTCCTTTCCTCCTCTCTGACTCATCCTGACTTCCCCCAAGTATCTAAGAGCTTGCACATTTTAAATCTCCCTTTCTGTGCCCAGTGAGTTATTTTCTTACCCATTACACACATCTATTTACAAAGTAACTTGTATTCTCATAAGTGAGCTGCTGGATGGTCAGAAAAAAAGGGATGCATATATACATATTTAATTGGGGGAACAACTCATGTGAAGCTTAACCTAAAATGAAAAAAAAAACATTAAAGCACTTTATTGATAATAATAAAAGCTCCTTTTTATAAAGTGCTTTATGGCTTACAAATTTCTCCCTACTCAACAACTCTTGTGAGATAAGTAGAACAAGTATTCTTATCCAGAATATAGATGAAGAAACCAGAAATTACATTTACTTAAGGCCTATAAGTAGCAGTGTTGACTTTAGGTCTTTATTCAGGTCCTTTTAATCCAATTCTGCTGATCTTTCCATCAATCTAGATGCTTATTGACCAAGTGCTAATTAAAATACATTAAATTAAAATTACATAGCATAAAGAAGTAGATAGAAGCCTGACCTGAGAGTTAAGATGACCTAGATTCTAGTTCTGCTAATGCACGTACAAGGTTGTGTGATTATGGATAAGTTATTTGACCTCTCAGCATCCAAGGCAACTCTCTTAAGACTACATACAGTACTTTGTGACAGTATTTTTTTTTTCCTGATTTGCATCAATGGAAAGAGTTCCCATTCCAGAAGATTCCTAGATTGATCTAGATTAAAAACTATGCTCACTTACATTTTTTTTTTTTTTTGGCTGAGGCAATTGGGGTTAAGTGACTTGCCCAAGGTCACACAGCTAGGACGTGTGAAGTGTCTGAGGCCAAATTTGAACTCAGGTCCTCCTGACTTCAAGGCTGTTGCTGTATCCACTGCACCACCTAGCTGCCCCCTGTTCACTTACTTTTGTAAGCTTTGGTTATAGATATTATATACTTCAAAATTATACAATTTACATTTCTTTAAAAAACATTCTGAAAGTAGGCATTGACCCACACCTAACAAGATAAAGTCAAAATGGGTTCATGATTTAGACATAAAGAGTGATATTATAAGCAAATTAGAAGAGCATGGGATAGTTTGTCTCTTAGATCTGTGGGGAAGGAATGAATTTGTGACCAAAGAACTGGACTTCATTTGAACACCAAATAGATAATTTTGATTATATTAAGTTAAAAAGTTTTTGTACAAACAAAACTAATGCAGACAAGATTAGAAGGGAAGCAATAAAATAAGAAAACATTTTTACATTTAAGGCTTCTGATAAAGCCTTAATTTTTAAAATATAGAGAGAACTGACTCAAATTTATAAGAACTCAAGCCATTCTCCAGTTCATAAATGATCAAAAGATATGAACAATTTTCAGATAAAGAAATTGAAACCATTTTTAATCATATGAAAAGGTTCTCTAAATCACTATTGATCAAAGAAATGCAAATTAAGACAATTCTCAGATATGACTCCATACCTCTCAGATTGGCCAAGATGACAGGAAAAGATAATGATGAATATTGGAGGGGATGTGGGAAAACTGGGACACTTAACTAATGCATTATTGGTGGAGTTGTAAACTGATCTGACCATTCTGAAAAGCAATTTGGAACTATGCCCCAAGAGTTATCAAACTCTGCATACCCTTTGACCCAGCAGTTTTTCTACTGGGTTTATATCCCAAAGAGATCTTAAAGAAGGGAAATTTCCCACATATGCAAAGATGCTTGTGGCAGCCCTTTTTGTAGTGGCAAGAAATTAGAAACTGAGTGGTGGCCCATTAGTTGGAAAATGGGTGAATATATTATAGTATATGAATGTTATGGAATATTATTGTTCTATAAGAAATGATCAGCAAGATGGTTTCAGAGAAGCCAGGAGAGACTTAACATGAACTGATGCTAAGTGAAATGAGCAGAACCTGAACATCATTGTACACAGCAACAACAAGATTATATGATGATCAGTTCTGATGGACACAGTTCTCTTCAACAATGAGATGATTCAGACCAGTTCCAATGATCAGTGACTCAGAAGTATAGAAACTGAGTGTGGTTCACAGCATAGAATTTTCATTCTTTTTGTTGTTTGCTTGCATTTTATTTTCTTTCTCATTTTTTTATGCTTGATCTGATTTGTCTTGTGTAGCAAGATAATTGTATAAATATGTATGCATATATTGGATTTAGCATATACTTCTACTATTGTCTAACATATATTGGATTACTTGCCGTATAAGGGAGGGGGTGGGGGAAAGGAAGGGAAAACTGGAACACAGAGTTTTGCAAGGGGTAATGTTGAAAAATTATCCATGTCTATGTTTTGAAAATAAAAAACTTTAAAAAAAAAGAGTATTCTATAAGAATTGTATATGTTTAACCTAGAGTGGATTGCTTACTTTCTGGTGAGGAGGGAGATAGGGAGCGAGAAAAATTTATAACACAACATTGTGCAGAGGTAAATGTTGAAAACTATCTTTGCATGTATTTGGAAAAATAGAAAATTATTAAAAATATAAAAGTATTCTATAATTTAACCTTTTTTTTCTATTTGTCTGAATTAATGAAGTTAATGTATTAGATCTATCCTGAAACCACATGGAAAATGAATTTCTAATATAGAAACAAATATATTGTATCAGAGTTGAATTAATTGATTAGTGTCCTGTGCTATTTATATATGAAAAGGACACCAACTTAATGGAATTTTGAAAACTTAAGTGCTATTCTCCCTGTGGATGCAACTCTGGCCTTTAGCCACTTGGGAAAATAATCATGATTGAATCTTGAATGCTCGATTGTCAGTGAGTCTAATCTTGTGTATCTCCTGAAGAGTTTGCTTGGCAGATTAGAGTTGGGAAGTATTATTATCATTATCATTATTAATACAGATGATAGAATTGTAAAGCTTGGATCCTGGGTTTTCTAACTATGTAATACTTTCATTAAGAAGCAAACACAGGCTTCTTGTTTTCCAGGGTAAAGTGTGGGACACAGGAATATTCATTAGGGAGTTTAATATGAAAACCATGGCCCCAGCTCAATATATTCAGGGCATTCAGCTGGGCCTATCTTTTTAAAATTAAATTCCCTCATGATTCTCCTCCTCTGTTCTCCTTATCTTCCAATTTACTTTGCTAAACAAAGCTGTAAGAAGGTTGTGTTTATTCCTTAATGAAACCTTGTGGAATCAGGAGAGGTGGGATCCTGCCCTGATTCTACCAACCAGTTTCATTATTTGCTATTATAATAAGACAACTTTAATCACAATGGGAGGAATCTCCATGGTGGATCTATGAGAGAAAGTAACCAACAATTGCACATGCTTAGGAATCATAGATGGCTTATGATCTCCATCAAGAGAGGACATAGTCACATGGACCCATTTGCCTTTTAAATTTTTACTTGATTTTTCCCTCATTTATTTAGGTAGCAACAATATGAAGGATGGAGGTTAAACTTTGGAGTCAGGAAGACGTGTGTGTGTGTGTGTGTGTGTGTGTGTGTGTGTGTGTATGTGTGTGTGTGAAGTGATAATGTATGATAAGCCTAAAAAGGTAAGTTGGAGCTAGGTTGTAAAGGGTTTTAAATGCCAGAAGTTTGTATATGATCTTAAGTGCATTTGGGAACTACTAGAATTTATTGTGTAAAAGATTGATATTGTAAGTATTGTGCTATAAGAATATTATTTTGACAGCTGTGAGGACAGATTGAAGAAGGGAAAGACTTGAAGAAGAAAAGCCAAGTAGAAGGTAATTATAATGGCCTAGGTGAGAGGCAATGAAGGCATGGACTAGGGTGGACCATATGTGTAGACATATGGGGAAAGCGCAAAAGATGTTGGAGAGAGAGACTCATTGAGAGGTGGCAGCCAACTGGATGTGAGGGGTAGGGAAGAGTAAGGATTTGAGGATGACTTCATTGTTGTGAATGAATGAGGGATTTTTCTTTTTCCTTTTTGCATCTGCATTGCCTAGCAAAGTGACCAGCATTTAACAAGTGGTTAATAATCAATGGATTGGTACTTTCAACAGAAAAGGGAAGTTTGAAAAAAGTGTGGGTTTGGGGGAAGAGATAATTATTTCAGATTTGGATGTTCCATTTAAGATACCTATGGAAGTTCAGCTGGAAATGTAAAAAG
>JAJPUD010000539.1:374157-423049 GCA_023553655.1 Myrmecobius fasciatus | reverse complement strand
GTGTGTGTGTGTGTGTGTGTGTGTGTGTGTGTGTGTGTGTGTGTGTCTAGTATTGATATTGTTTATAGTTTCTGGTAACAAGATGTAATTCCCCTACTTAGTCCTTCTGGTTTTTTGTTTTTTTTTTTTGTATTTTATGAAATCATGATTGTAATCCCTTTTTCTTTTACTTCATCTGAAATATAATAGATTCTTCTCCAGAGTCTTTTTAAATTCTGTATGTGTTTCTCTGCTTCAGGGGAGTGTCTTGTAAACAACATAATGCTGAATTCTAGTTTCTTCTAAACCTTTTTTCTAGTTGTTCCCATTTTATAGAAGAATTCATCCCATTCACATTCACATTTATGATTAACTGCATTTTCCTTCATCCTATTTTCTTCCATTTATCTCTCTCTGTCTATTTGTTTCTCTATCTTCCTCTTCTCCTTCTTCCTCTCCTCTCCCTTTCTCTTCTTCTGCCCCCCTTTCTTGCTCTCTCCCTTCTTCTGTCTCTCTCCCTCCCTCTCTCTCTTACTCTCTCTTTATCATGTTCCTGTTATGAAGTCTGTTTTGCTTGTGATCCCTTCCTCTTTTATTTTCTCCTCTTATCATCCCTCTCTCCATTTCTATATCCCTTTCCTCTCTTACTTCCCCATTGAAGAGAAATTTCTGTTACCAATAGTGTGTGTGTGTGTGTGTATGTGTGCTCACGCGCGTGTGTTTCTCCTTCACCATTGTTTCAGAAGTTTGCGAGTTTCCCCGTTCTTCATTTTTTTTCAATTATATATAAACAGAAAATTTTAAATATTCTTATCTTAAAAGTTAGACTTCTCAATTTGTTCCATCTACTTCCCCTTCTTTAGGAGGCAGGCAATTTGATATAGTTTACACATGTGCAGTCATGAAAAACATTTCCATATTCTTTATGTCACAGAATAAAACAGACAAAAACCCCCCAAAGAAACTTAAAGAAAACAAGAATAATGACAAAAATTTTTAAAATATGCTTCAATCTGCATCCATACAGTTCTCTCTCTGGAGGTGGATACCATTTTTCCTCATACATACTTTAAATTGTTTTATAGTCCAATAATTCCTAAATTATTTCTTCTCAATCTATTTTCCATGTCAGTTATTTTTCTGATGAAACATATTACATTTTCTTCTATTTTTTCATTCTTTTATTTTGCTTGATTGCTTTTTCATATGCCATGGAATCCTTGGTTTTAACTTTCCCAATTCTGATTTTTTTTAACTATTTCCATTTGACCAATTGTCTTTTTTTAATGTCAGTGAATTGTACCCTTTTTTCCGTTTGGCCAGTTTTATTTATTTAGATGTTATTTTCTTCAGCATTTTTTGTGCCTCTTTTATAAAGCTATTAATTATCTTTTCATAATTTTCTTCCTTAGTTTTAATTTCATTACCTAATTTTTTCTCTACAATTCTTATCTGATTTTGAAAATAATTTTTAGTTCTTACCAGAATTATTGTTGGGCTTGTGTCAGATCCACGTGTTTTTCCTTTTGAGGCTTTGCTTATAGCTGTTTGACTTAATTGTTTTCCGAGTTTGTATCTTGATTTCCTTGTCACCATCATAGATTTGTTTTTTGTTTTGTTTTTTTATCATCAGGTTCTTTTGTTGTTATTGTTGTTTGTTCATTTTCCCAACTCATTTTTTTATGTGGAACTGCATTTTAATGTTGAGCTCAGTTTCTACCAGGGAGAAGCAGTACTGTTTCAAGCTTCGGATTTTTTTCTTGTAGGGCTGCTTTCAGAGGTAGCTTTGGGGATTTGGAAGTTTCCGTGCTTCCAAGATGATATGATCTGGGGTTATGTGTGACTATTGCTCTTCTGGTCTGCACTGGTTTTTGCCCAGAAAGGGCTCCTGTTCCTTTGGGGATTGCGATCAAAACTGCTCCCCAGTGTCCCTGATCCCCTTTGACCAAAAACAATACTGCCCCTCAAGGATTTTAGAAACTAAGGATCCAAGCTAGGATCTTAACCTAAATTTTCCACCTCTAAAAGGTTCTCCCTTTCCCTGTAAAATATGGCCTCTGGTTACAACTAAAGCTATTAAAAGATGAGCAAATTAATACATTTTGCCTTTGCTGAAAGATCTGTTCTCTGAAATTTTTTGAGAATTCAACTTTAAATACCTGCTAAAGTACCATTCTTCCTTATTTCCCTCTTAATTATTTTCTGTGTGAAGCTTTTATGTACATATTTGTTTACTTGACTCCCTCCCCTCCCTTTAGATTGAGAGCTCCCTCAGAGCAGGAAGTGACTTTTACTCTTTTTATTTTATTCTTAGCACTTTGCATAATGTCTGACATATAACAGCTATTTGATCAATATTTATTGATTGACAAGCTGGTGGCTATAAGCACATAAAAAACTGTGTTTGTTTAGCTTGATACTTCAACATTTCATACTTCTGTGATATGTCATCTTGCAATGGGGACATTTCTTCCTTTGGCATAGATTGCCACCCATCTAATTCTTCTTCTTGGATTTTGGATGCCCTTCCTTAACTGGCCCAATTTCCTTTTCCAATCTGCTTATGCATTACTCCTCTACGCATACTCTGGGATCCAGTGACATCACCCTCTGTACTATTCCTTTAATACTGTACTCCATCCCCACATTTTCCCTCACTGTCCCTCATGCCTCTTATTCTCTTCTCTTTATCACCATATCCTGGTTTCCCTGAATTCTTTCAAGTCTCAATTAAAACCCCATCTTCTGTAAGAAGCCTTTTCCAGAATCCCATAATGTCTTTCCTTTATGATGATATTCCCTCTATCCTGTATACATAATTTTAGATGCATAGTTGTTTGAATATTGTGTCTACCATTCGTTATAATAGCTAACATTTATATAGTGCTTACTATGTGCCAGGCACTGTGCTTAGCACTTAACACATAGGGACTGTTTTTTTTGCTTTTCTTTTCATTTCCAGAGCTCATCACATGCTTAGTATATGCTCCACTTTTTTTGTTTTGTTTGTTGACTTAACTAGTTGTCTTTTCATGATGCACAACTTCTGCCTATGGCCTTTCATAAATTCTTTACTGAAAGTTTACCCAGTTTGCTTGGGACCTTCCTCTGAATCTCCTAAAATTCTTGGTTAAATGCATGGCACTGGGCCTGGCACAGAATAGATACTTCATAAATTCTTGTTCCTTTTCCTTCTCTTTTTGTCTCATGAGACAAATATTTCATGTTGCTTTTTTTTTTTATCATTAAAGCCTTTTATTTTTAAAACATATGCACAGATAATTTACTGGTCATATATTTCTCTGATGGTACTTTTTATGAAATTTTTCTTGAGCAAGTCTTCACTGGTAATATTTTGCAGCCCACTCATTGCCCCTTGGTGAACAGCAACTCTAGGATTTCATGATTTGTAGTCATATACTATCACTGTAAGGATATTCATGACAAGATGGCACTTTGTTTCAGAGAGCTTGATAAAGTAATAAATTGTGCTTCTGTTTACGCTTTTATTTCAAAGCTAATTTGGAAAGAAACAATTTTCCTTGGTGTCCTGATTCTCTGATGAAGTTCAGTTCAATAAGCCATCATAGAATGGAGATATCTACTAATAGTGGCATTTTTAGGTGATTTACAAACCTATTGCTAGACCCCAAAATTAAAATATCCAGTTGTTGCTCAGAGATCTCCCCCCAAAAAACTCATGCATTTTGTGTAGGGGCAGTTTGAGAAGTGTGAGAAAAAGGTCAGCCATTGAGGTCACTGATTTTTAAAATTGTTTTTGATTCTGTTGCTCATGTGCTATAGAAAGACTGCATAGCCATTAGGAGAAAAACAGTAGGACCTGGAGCAAGACAGCCAGGCCCCCATCTGTCTCCTAAAACTTTCTAGGTTTTTGAACATGGACATATTTCTTAGTATAACTCTCATGGTCACAACTTTCTCATCTGTAAAATGAAAATAATGATATTTAACTTCAAACTTAGGAAGGATATTTTGAGGAAAACTCCTTCTATCCCCTTAAAATTCACTTTGTGCCCCCAAGCTTTTTTAAGTTATGTTGTATTCGATAGGAAAAAACAAAATAAACTGGATTTTAAAAAAATCCTTTTGGAAAAAAAAGCACTGTCCTGGCAATCACAAACACTGGATTGTGGGCCCAGTTCTAGCAGCAGCTACTAATTCCACCTTGGTTCAGTCTAGGAAATTCCCTGGGACTAAGTTTCTACTGCTATGACATCAGCAGCAGCAACAGCATTTATAGAGCATCTTAAAATTTACAAAGCCTTTTTCATTTGTGGAAATAATAACTAGCTATTCATTTTGGTAGTATTTTAAGGTTTGTGAAGCACTCCAGTGATATTTTCTCATTTACCCCAATGATAATCCTGGGAGACAGATAGTACAGGTATTATCAACTCTATTTTATAGGGGAGGAAGGAAAGGAAGCATTCAAAGTGGTTGGTTGAGTCACTTGCCCATGGATGCATAGCAGTGAATGTCAAAGGCAGGATTTAAATCTAGGGTGTTTTGACAATATGGAAATGGGTAGCTATCCACCTTATAGTGTTCCTATGGAGATTAAATAAATTTTCAATGAATATCTTAAAGAGAATAAATCTATTATTTTCTTGAGAATACAGAATGTATTATTGAGTGTTCATGTTTCTTGAGTCATGAACACTCGATAATAGAAAATAATAGATTGAGTCTACACAATGTGTTATTGAATGTTCATGTTTGACATAGTCCCAGAAAGGGCAATGCCAGACCCTGGAGCAGATTTGGGGGAGGGAAATGGACTGTAGTCAGCCATCCTCAGCTCTGTTGTCTGCCTTCCACTTCTTTGGAGGTACAAAGAGTATCCCAAATAGAGAGAAAAGTGGATAAACCTTCCAGGTACTTTTTAAGATGAAGTTGAGTGAGACACTGTTATTTTAGATCCTAATTAATTCTAAAGCCAGTGGCATTTAAGGATCATTGTTGTTATTATTCCTAATGACATTTTTAGAATTGGGGCCCTAAATCGGCAATGTGTGCTGCCAGGTTTGAATTATGTCCTCGGCATTTTCATCAAAAAAAAAAAATGCACCAAAGTTGGCAGGAGCTACCAGAATGAGTGTTAAAACTCCTGAAATAAGGCACCTTCTCTTGGAGCGAACTCATTCCCTGAAGGAAACAGTCACAAGAACAATCTTTTTTGATCTGCTACACTGGGTCTTGTATTTCCTTAGCAGGCTTATGCAGAGAAAGCTGTCTTCTCCCAGCTGAAGGGTTTCATTTGGTCTGCGCTAATAGAATCTGCCATTCCCATTAAACACACCATGGCATTTTAACAGTTTTGTCTTGTTTGGTGTTTTGTTCTTTTTTTTTTTTTAATGAAAATTGTGTTTTATAGTTCTATCTCATGTTAGAAAAGTTGATTTTAATAAAAGTGCCATTTGTGTGGGAGGGAAAAACATTTCACATTTTAACAAAGAAGCTATTGACTTTTTTGCATCAGTAATCTCACCTCTTTCTGAGAAGTCTTATAAGGCTTCTGATAAGAAACAGAACCCTTGTAATACTAAATGGTGCTAAAAAATTTTTTTTAAAAAAATGACCCTGAGTTCCAGTCCTGACTGTGCCATTACCTTACTATGTAACGTTAGGTAACTTACTCCTTATTTCTGGACCTTCTCTGTAATGGGTGAGGTGGCGGTAAGGGGGTATTCACATTAGTTGACCTCAGAGCTCCCATCTAATTCTGACATACTATAATTCTGGGAAGAGGATGACATTTGTTTTGTTTTCCTTTCAGCATTGTGTGACCTAAGAGGCAACTTGATTTGGTGGATAGAGGTAAAGGTTGAAGTCAAGAAAATCTAGAGTAAAATATTGCCCTTACCAGGGGCAAGTCAGTTCTTACTGGTCCTGAGATGAGTCCACTGTTAAATTGCTCTATAAACATGCCTTATCTGTCTGGAGGAATGATGTCATCACCAGATTGACCGGCTGTTAACTGTTGAAAAATAGGAACAATAAGTGGAATTTAGATAGTACCTTAAAGTTTGCAAAGTGCTTCCCATTATTATCTCATTTGACTCTCACACCATCCCTGCCCCTGTCTCTTATTGGCTTTATGATCATGAGAAGTCATTCAATTCTCAGCACCCTGAACAACATTCTAAAGTTACAAACTGCAAATGAATTGTTGAATTAATAGAACAAATTTCCTTGCCAGGAGCACCATACACTTACGTTTTTGGACCAAAAAAGCAAATGATAACTTTTCAAGGTCAGGTCATTGCTACCAGAAATTGTTGGTCAATCATTTTTCAGTCGTGTTGACTCTTCATGACTCAATTTGGGTTTTTCTTTTTGTAGCAATACTAGAGTGATTTGCCATTTCCTTCTCCAGATTATTTTATAGATAAGCAAACTGAGGCAAACAGGATTGACCAAAGTACACAGCTAGGAAGTGTCTGAGGCTGGATTTGAATATGAAGTCCAAGTCTCTATCCACTGCATCATCTAGTTGCCTGAAATTACAAAAAGGTTATTTTTAAGGAGATCAGACATTTATCAATGCAAACTTTGCCAGTGAAGGACAGAAATTGTACCATAATAAATGGTATCATACATAATAAAAGGCTTATTGACTCACCACAGACAACAAAAATTTAGGGCCTACCAAATACCTAACAAGACACAATATGGTTACTAGAATTATACACCAGAAGTTCTCTAACTAATGATAACTAACAAATGATAAGCATGAGATCTTGTCTCTTGAATCTTTCTCAGTTTTCTCTCTGTAAAAAGAACTGGAGAAGGAAATGGCAAATCGCTCCATTGTCTTTGCTAAGAGAACCCCAAATGGGATCACAAAGAGTCCGACACAATGACTGAACACTAACAAAGATGACTCATAGATATAATCCAGTTAATATATCTCTCATTTCTTTCCAGTGTCAATCTGTAAGCATTTATTAAACACTTACTATGTACCAGGTTTTTTACTAAGCACTGGGGATACAAAGAATAACAAAAGACAGTCCTTGCTCTTAAAAAAATTCAGAATCCAATGAATATTTCACAATTTCACAGAATAAAGAGTTGGATTATCCAACTCATACCTGAATAGAACTCCCCTCTTAGATAGTTCCCACAAGTGGTTACCAAAATTCCACTTGAAGATCCAGTGAAAAGAAGCCCATTCTCTTTGAAGGTAGTTGATTACACTCTAGAGGAGCACTAAATCTTAGGAAGATTTACGTTATGTTAATCTGAAATTTTGTCTCTTGAATCTTTCTTCCCACTACTCTTGGTTCTGCCCTCTAGCAGAATAAGTCTAATTTCTCTTCTTGGAGCAGCTAAGTGGTGCCATATTGCATAGAATGCCTGACCTGGAGTCAGGAAAACATCTTCCTGAGTCCAAATCCAGCCTCAAATACTTACCAGCTGTGTGTGTGACCCTGGGCAAGTCATCAAACTTATTTGCCTCAGTTTCCTTATCTGTAAAATAACCTGGATTAGATAATGGCAAACCACTGCCATTATCTTTGCCAAAAAAAATCCCAAATGGGGTCACAGAGTCATACAGGACTGAAACATCTGACCAATAATGTCCCTCATCCACATGACATTTTAGAACTGCCCTCATCCCTCTAGTCTGTAGATATAAAAAGGAAAAAGGAAGGAGGAGATTAATAAAGAGCTCTTTTCTTTTAACGAGATGTAATGAGGTAGCCTTATAATGATATAGGAACTCAACTGCAAATCTGTATTCTGCTCACATCTATCCCCTCCTAGCTCCATGAATTCCCAGTGAAGGAAGTGAATTACAGGCCAAAGCTAAAGCCCCAGAGCACTGAGTGGACCAGGGAATGTAGTTTGCAGTGATGAGCCTAGCATCTGCATGAAGATAGGGATAAACCAATGAGAGAAATGAGTGAGAGGCAGCAAAAACAGCAGATTAAGGCACTAATTTATGAGTTCTAATAGGGAAGGAAATAAGCCCCAAAACAGAGTTATTAAAATGCCAGTAAACAAATTGCCTGCACACACAAATGAAGCACTAGTAAATAGGATGGAATCTAGCAAAACAAAAATCAGAGTGATTTGAGTAGATTAGGCTTATGGGTAGATAAGTGCCTCATGTAATTCAATGAAGCATAGTCTAAAGCAGTGATGCTGAGGAAGGAAATCAGACCTGGGAGGAATGATGCTTACTTACCTACACAGTGAAAAAGCCTTAGGCTCCCACCTGGGTGACAGTTTTTAGGTTAAAGCTTAGGAGGCACAGTTGAATAGAAATATGCACCTTATTCCTCTGGGCACATGACATAGGTGCAACATAGCTCTCCGGGTTTCAGGTTTCTCTTCTGCAAAATGAGGGGGTGAAATAAATGACCTTGCCGGTCTCTTACAAATCTATCTGAGTTGGGATGAGGCTGGCTCACCTTGTGTCATGGATAATTGTTGTCTGTAGGTATTTAAGTTGGAACCATGAATAGAGCATCTCAGAGTCAGAAAGTTCAAATCCTGCTTCAGACACCTAACTAGGTGTGTGCTTTAATTAATATTTGTGGCACCATGGAGGAAACCTTCAAGAATAATAATTAGACAATAAATATAGTAGCTTCTAGTCTGGAAGGAAAGGTAAGACACTTTTTACAAATAAATGTATTATGAACTGCCAAGAATAGAATTGTTCTGGGCCTCAGTTTCCATATCAGTAAACTAAGGCTAAAAACTAGTCCCTCCTGAGCTGCTAATTGTATCTTCTCACAGGTTACCTTCCATCTATCTTGTATCTCATATATTTCTACCCAGCACAAATTCTGGGTCCTAGAGTCAGGAGAGCTTATCTTCCTGAATTCAAATCTAGCTTCAAAGATGCTTACCAGTTGTGTGACTCAGGACAAATCACTTATCCCTATTTGTCTCAGTTTCCTCATCTGTAAAAGGAACTGAAGAAATAAATGACAAACCAACCATTCCAGTATTTTTACCAAGAAAACCCCAAATGGCATCCTGAAGACTTGAATGAAATGACTGAACAACCTCTATTCTCAATGAAATGTGTGCTCCTTGAGAACAGGAATTATTTTTGCTTTTTCTCTGTATCCCCAGGGCTTAGCACAGTGCCTGGCACATAGCAAACATTAATAAATGCTTGTTCATTCACTGATTGACACCTCTCTTGTCTATCACACTTGATTTATTGTGTGAAATAGTAGATAGGAAAATGTTATTTAAAAGAGTGATATCTCATATGTACATAAAATATATGCTTTTATGTACCAAGGAAAATATCTATCATTTATATGGCACTTTAAGGTTGCCATTATGCTTTTTTTTTTTAATACAAGTTATCTCATTTTATTTCATTTTTTTATATGCATAGACTTGTTTTAAAAATAAACAAAAGAGGGGCAGCTAGGTGGCGCAGTGGATAGAGCACCAGCCCTGAAGTCAGGAGGGCCTGAGTTCAAATCTGGTCTCAGACACATAACAGCTGTATGACCCTGGGCAAGTCACTTAACCCCAATTGCCTCAGCTAGCTAAATAAATAAATAAACAAACAAACAAACAAAAGACTCTAAGATCTCCAGGGTCCAAATGCTTTCCCCACCTTCCTTTCCCATGTGTAGAATTAGTACTCATCCTTTTTTTTTTAATTCAATTTTATTTTATTTCCACTTTTAAAATCTCTGTCCCACCCATTGAGAAGAGAAGAAATATAACATCCATTACAAATATGAAGTCATTATTTATAGTCATATGAAAAGGTGCTCCAAATCACTATTGATCAGAGAAATGCAAATCAAGACACCCCTGAGATACCACTTCACACCTGTCAGATTGGCTAAAATGACAGGAAAAGTTAATGATGAATGTTGGAGGGGTTGTGGGAGGGCTGGGACACTGATGCATTGTTGGTGGAGCTGTGAACGGATACAGCCATTCTGGAGAACAATTTGGAGCTATGCTCAAAAAGTTATCAAACTGTGCATACCCTTTGACCCAACAGCATTTCTATTGGGCTTATATCCCAAAGAAATCATAAAGGAAGGAAAAGGCCCCACATGTGCAAGAATGTTTGTGGCAGCCCTTTTTGTAGTGGCTAGAAACTGGAAATTGAATAGATGCCCTTCAATTGGAGAATGGCTGAATAAATTATGGTATATGAATGTTATGGAATATTATTGTTCTGTAAGAAATGACCAGCAAGATGATTTCAGAGAGGCCTGGAGAGACTTGCATGAACTGATGCTGAGTGAAATGAGCAGAACCAGGAGATCATTATACACGGCAACAACAGTACTATATGACGATCAATTCTGATGGACATGGCTCTCTTCAACAATGAAATGTTTCAAACCACCTCCAATTGTTCACTGAAGAAAGCCATATACACCCAGAGAGAGGGATGCGAAATGTGGACCACAACATAACATTCTCATACTCCTTGATTGATGTTTGCTTACATTGTGGTTCCTTTATCTGATATATCGTTTGTGTAGATAAGATTTTTCTTGCACACCAATGATAAGTTTGGAAATATGTATACATATATTCGATTTGCCAATATTTTAACATAATTAACATGTAGTGGATATCCTGCCATCTAGGGTAGGGGTGGGGAGTTGGGGGGAAAAATTTGTAACGGAAAGCTATGTAAGGGTTATTGTTGAAGAATTACCCACACATATGTTATGCAAATAAAATAAAAATTAAAAAAAAACAAATATGAAGTCATGCAAAACATCCATTACAAATATGAAGTCATGCAAAACATAATTCTGCATGGTATGAAAAAAAAGAAAAAAAAGGGGGAGGAGAATAGCTTCAATTTGCATTTTGAGTCCATCAGTTTTCTCTCTGGAAGTGTCATTCATCCTTTGGAATTATGATGGATCATTGGGTGGATCAGTTACTAAGTTTTTCACAGTTTATTTATCTTTACAAAGTATTCATCTTTTCAAGCCTAACTCATGTTTCACCTCTCCTATGAAACCTTCCTAAATTCTGAAAGTCAAGAAATTTCTGTCCCATCAAAATTCACTTTGCCCCTATTACATCCCTTACACACTGACAGCTCATGATTCTGTGCCATAGTTAGTTGGGTACATGTTATTCTCCACTAAAGTCATACCCTAATGCATGGTATCATGACCTAGAGATGATCTTGAGTTCTTGAGAGTTCAAAGAGCAGAATAAAATCTCAGGTAGGGCTTGCCAAACTGGAGACTTTAAACATAGATTTGGTGGCAAATACTTACCCAGTGGTTAGCGTGGAAGCAGTATAGTTGGCATTAGTTGCATGTCTTTTGTCCTATGCATAGACGTGAAGTAATATATCCAGAATAAGTATAAAAAAGAATAAATACAAAGCAGTTGAAGGTGATTTGTTAGGGAGGTACTTATCAGCTGAAGAGTCAGGAAAGGCTTAATGTCAAAGGTGGTACTTGGTCCACTTGAAGAAAGAGACGTTTTATGAGGTGGTAAGGAGAGAGTGCATAGTAGACATGAGGGATAGCCCATCCAAAGGCATAGAGATGGAAGGTGGGGTGTTGTGGATGATGTACAGAGAAAAACTAGTTTGGCTAAATTAGAGAGTGAGGGGACAGATGGTAATGTCCATCAAGGAAAAAAATCCAATATCAAAGATAGTACCTGACATGGAATAAGTACTTAACAAATGATTATTGAATAAATTTAATCTCTTAAACCTTCCATAGAATGGAGGTATTGGACTATATGATCTCCAAGGTGTCTTTTAGGTGTAATATTTTATAATCCTATGGTACTCATTTGAATGTTATCAGGTAAGTTTGGGTCTGGGTGTGTGAATCTATTTTTCTCTTTCATTATCCTGCCTTCAGACAATAACAGCTTACAAGATTTTCTTCCAAAATTCAGTTCAGTATGTTTTGCCTTTTCTCCAGTTTTAGACTTTTTAGAAGATGGCATTTGCAGGCTTCATGGGAGATTCTGTAGGTTGATGTGGCTTCTTTAACAGATCTGATGGGGGAAACTCAATTCTCTTACTGTCCTACAGGAATAGTAATGTCTGTTCCACAGACAGAAATTAAACCCAATCTGAAGATCACACAGTGGGATAAATAGGAAATTTTTGGCAGCCCCCAAATTGATCATTGTGAATCAAACACTGCCGTTACCAGATATGAACATAGAGCTAATTAGAGCCATGATAGACCATTACTTCCTCTTAATGCTCTTTTTAAGGAAAATGCAATTAATAGTGATGAAAAGATGTAGGGTTCTACAACTCTTCAGTGTGAAATTAAACATTTTTATGCATAGTGCATCAAAAGAGGAGTCATTAGAATTTCCGGGACTGCTCTCTGACCATCATGGTAGGCACATGAAATTATGCTCATTGTTTTTTATTCATGTGCACATACGTAGGTAAGAAAAAAGTTTCCATCAAATTCTCTTTGAGGCAGGTTTTCTATTTGAGATAGAGTGCAGGATTTTCTTTCTGGATGATGACATCCCATTGTCCTTTTCAGTCAGTGTATGAAATATGAGTTTGCCTGTTTTTTCTCTACTTCTCAAGAAGTGGCACGTTGATTTTTCCTGCATTTGGAGGAGATTTTAAAAGCAATGCTAAATGGGATACTTTTCTAAGTGCCTATAATCATTCAACTCCTGTTGATTTTATAGAACAGTAAAACATCTTGCCAGGTATAATCCTATCCATAAACTCTAATGTCATTGCAAAATCACCAGAAAATCTTCCTTCCTACCCTCCTACCCCAGTCATTTCTGTGCTGCCTGCAATGTAGACTCTACAATCTCATATTGTTGACTTCTAGTTCATGAAAACTACCCACATGTTAGTAACTAAAAGAAAAAATTAAATTTATCACCTAGAATCCTGTAGATTGTGCAGTTTTGGGTGTTGTGTTTCTAGATTCCATCTCTCTCTGCCACCACTCTCATCCAATTTACTTTGTTTCTATTTTGTATTTATTTATATTTATATTTATTTATTCCCTGAGATAAAAGATTCTTCTTGAGACTGACACATAGTAGGTACTTCATAAATACTTGTTGACAAAACTTGTTATATATAAACTGAATGACAGAATTAAAAATTTGAAAAGGTTCAGAGTTTGAAGGGACTTTTTATCCCTACATTGTATCCATCCCAAATCTAAGCAAGTTTACCCTCTACAAGATACCCAGCCTTTTTTCTTGAAGAACATCTGAAGGGGATCCCCATTTTCCCTGGGCACCACTTAGCTATGGGAAGCCATGACATTTTGGAGGAACTCTAATCACATAAGCATGTAAATTTTTTAGGCCATTTGATTCTTCCCAAGAGTGATTCTCTACCTCTCACACCTTGGAAAGGATAAATGGATTCAATGCATTTGAAGATTTTTTTTCTCCATTTAGTTGCAGTTTTTTCCCCCATTGGTGGGAATGGTTTTGCACAGAATTTTCCAAATTCTATCATCTTTTGGCCAAGTGCATATTATTTTTTAAAAATGTATTGAAAAGTTATGGATATAGTCATTGGTTGTAGAAAAGAAAGACAATAAATTTATTTGGGAATCAAATGCTTGACCCCAGTTTAAAGAGGACTATGATTTAGCCAACTGAACTAAAATTACAGAGCCTCACATTCCCTAGCTGTGTGACCCTGGGCAAGTCATTTAACCTCAATTGTCTCAGCAAAAAAGCAAAAAAAAAAAAAAAAAATTACAGAGCCTCCCTGAGATTAGGTTACTTCTTTATTATGAAGAATCTTAGGCTTCACAGTCAATTCAGCATAAAAGCTTCTGTTGTTTTTTAATATGATTAAGCTTCTAAATTAGCTCATCTGAACTCTGAAGTAGAGTTCGGGAGTCCTATGAACAGCTCAAAGGAAGGTTATGAATTTAACAGTTCTCAGACTGGCAGTTCAACAACTTTGAAACCTCAATACTGATAAATCCTTAATATCTTAAGGGAAGAAAGTATTGCAAACTCGTAGTGAACCCAGGACCTTAAAAAAACAGTGGAGATACCCTGTGATTACACAGAGGTTACTCAGAATGAGTGAATTCCCACCCCCAACAGGTTTGGGAAAGGGAGTTATAACTAATATTTATACAAGGTGTAGGCTTTTGCAGAATAACATTCCAAAGTCCCAAAGACATACATATGCTTTAGGAAGGCTTTTACTTCAGTTTCAGAAATGCACACTATTAGGTCACTTGTAACAGAAGCAGGAAAAAAAGCAATTGGGTAGCCATTAGCAAAGTGGAGAACAAACACTCAGAGGGGCTTTTGATGTCAAGTTGACCTGAACATGCAAGTTCTAGGAACAATCTCAAGGAGACATTTGACTCTGAGGTAGAAATTCAGGATGAGTTGAAAGATGTACCTGATTCAAACCTGGGGACAAAATCAGGGCAGAATTAATTAGCATTTAAGGACAACTGGAGATTAATACATTTTGTCCAGTAGAAAATAGCATCACAGGACTTGACAGAAGGGACTTGGACTAGACAGAAAGAGCCTAGAAGATACTGTCAGATAGATGAAAAATTGAATCCTGAAGCAGAAGGTCTAGAAAAATCAGGTTCATATAAAAGGTCCACATAGATGGTTCAATAAAACGCTGATCTAGAGGACTGTTCTAGGGCTAAAGAATTTGCTAAATGCTATAGGGCCCAAAAGGTAGGGTCCAAGAATGGATGCTAGGGTGTAAGGAGGCCAAAATAATCTCTGTTTCTCAACTAGATTATAAGTTTTTGGAAGAAAATATTGTCTTCTTATATTATTAAATATTATTATTATATGTATAATACCCAGTACAGTGCCCATGCCAAGTGGTTTCTCTATAAGCATTTCTTGATTATCCTAAGGCAAGATTCTTTGTTCTTTCTTATTTTATGTTATCTCCTGGGGGTGGGCAGTCCTGAGCTCAGCTCAGGTATTGTTTATTCTAAGAAGAAAGTCAGAAATTTAAAAGTGAGTCCTCACACTGAATGAAACAGCACTGTGAAGTCTAGGATTTCTTTAGTTTGAGAAATGCTCTGTACTAGGCAGACCACTGATATATCCCAGGTCATAGATGGTGTTAAACCTGAAAGGAACTTTGTAAGACATTTAGTCCAAAAATTAACTTTTTCTCTTCTTTTCTCTTCCTTCCTTCCTTCCTTCCTTCCTTCCTTCCTTCCTTCCTTCCTTCCTTCCTTCCTTCCTTCCTTCCTTCCTCTCTATTTCTTTTCTTTCTCTCTCTCTTTCTCAATATGCTGTTGAATTTGGTGGTAATATTAAAGTATCAAAGGAAAATCAAGGAATAGATTTTTTTTAAAGAGAGAAAGAAATTGACAACTATATTGCTTACTTTTTGCCTGTATGTTTGTTTGGTCATCCTGGCAATCTTCATAAGGGTACCTGCTTCTGTTATCCTTTTCTATTCTCGGCCTTGTGACAAGAGGATTTAAAAAAAAAAAAAAAAAGGTGGGTGAAAGGGAAAGAAATAAAATAACTGGCACAGTTTGGAGCTAGGAATGCTCTTGATGAGTGAACCAGAGTTCATTTTGATGTTTGGAAGCAGTGTCACAAGAGTAGCTACAGTGCTAGACTTAGAGCCAAAGAGACCTGGGTTTAAATATGCCCACAATTCTTATTATATGAGCCTAGTTGAATCACTTCATTTCTCTGAACTTAGTTTCCTCCTCTGTAAAATGAGAATAGTATACCTGTAATGCCTGCCTCAGGCATTATTCAATGAGATGGTTTTTACAGTACTTTGTAAATTTTAAATATAACCCCAAAGCCAATTATTAGCTTCCCATTATTCCTTTTTCATATTGAAAAAAGCTTTCCTTTAACTTGGACCTTTTTCTCTCATATTCCTTTTATCTGTTGATTCTTACTGAGTCTATGACAATCCTGCATCTCTAATGATCTTCTGTAGCACCAGTTGTACCTTCCCCCAACTTCCCCCAATTGTTTCCAGAGAGGGGGTTAGAATATTCGTTGCCTCCCCACCATTGCCACTTCCAAGCTAACCCTTTACCAGAATCACTGAGCATCTCTTCCTCTGAATTCTTCCTGGTCATCCTGCCGCCTTCTTCTTCTTCTTCTCCTCCTCCTCCTCCTCCTCCTCCTCCTCCTCCTTTTTCCCCTTCTCCTCCTTCTCTTCCTTCTTCTTCTTCTCCTTCTTCTCTTTTCTTCTTCTCCTTCTTCTCAACCTGATTTCTCAATTTCTCAACCTCCTCAGATCACATGACCTTGTCCTTCACTCCACCTCAATAATATGTAGCAATGACCCCACATTGAATCTGAATTCTTGCCTTACATTCTCCCTCATGGTGACCTCATCTGCTCCCATGCTATTCCTCTGCAGGTAATTCCCAGACCTATCTTTATCCAGCCCCATTTTCTCCTGACTTTTAACCCAAAATCATGGTTTTTTTGGATGTTTCAAACTGGATGTTCCAGGGACTTCTTAAAATCAGCATGTTAGAAATTGACTTTAGCTTTCCCTCTCCCCAGAAATTTCCCTCTTCCAAGTTTCCCTATTTCTATCCAAACTGCCACTGTCCTTCTACTCTCCAGGTTCATACTATTGGAACTATCCTGGGCTCACTTTCCTTCCCCATCACCTCATCCACATTCAATCAGCATTTGCCAAGTCTTGCTGTTGTAAAACAACACACACAACATTCTATACCTGACCCTTTCTCTCTACTCACACAACTACCACATAAATTTGAACTCTCATTACATATCACCTAGATTATTTCAATAGCCTCTGAATTGATTTCCCTGCCTCAGATCTCTCCCCATATCACTCCATTATCTCCAATGTTACCAAGGTGATTTTCCTTGAACATAAGTCAGAGCTTATCATTCCCTCACTCAAGCAACCCCAATGACTTCCTAGTACTTTTAGGATAAAATAGAAATTCTTCTGTTTAGCTTTCAAAACCCTTCACAATGTGCCCCCAATCAGATGGTCCCATTCATTCATTCTACAAATATCTATTAAACACTGCTATATAGAGAGCCCAGTGTTAAGATATGGAGAATGCAAAGATGAATAAGACACAGTTTATACCCTTGCAAAGTCTATTGTTTTTCAATACAGCAGATAAGTACATGTACAAATTAGCATCTAATTGATTCTTAAGGCAGTGCAACTCAATGGGTGGAGGGCTTGCATTAGGGTCAGGAAAATATATGCAGCAAATAGAGAACAGATAGCATTCAAAAGTTTTAAATCCCATACTGCCTCCACCTCCCAGAATCCCTCTCTTCCTTTAAGACATAGCTTAAGTACCAGCTTCTATAAGAAAGTCATTCCTCATCTCCTAACTGCTATTGTATATGTGTTTTCTCTCTCCTTAATATTTAGTCTGTCTATGTTTATTTGTGCATTTGTTGTCTCTTCTGTTACATTCTAACTCTCTGACACATAAGGGGAACAATAAATACTTGCTGATTGATTTTTATTGATCTTGGATATCTCTGCAAGGTTACCAGGATGCTTGATGTACAAAGGTAGACTTGTCTAATCTCTGGAATCCTGAACAAATCTTCCTAATCAGTCATCATCTATAAATCCTGATATCTTCTTAATCTCAGAGATAGAATACTATTGTAAATGGGCTTTAAAACTTTTGAATGCTATCTGCTTTATATTTTCTGCAGGTGTTTGGTTCTTTTGCCCAATATACTGATCTGAAGGCAGAATAGCCTTCAGTAAACACAAGATCCTATTGCCTATCTCTGCAAATGACACAAATAAATATTGCCTTTTCTCACGTGATTTGTCATGCTTTTTATAGTCTTGTATTATACTTTGCTCTATGATGGGAAACATATGGACCAAACTTTTATTCTCTCTCCACAAATACAAATCTTACTGGTCTCCAGGAAGGGTAATACCAGATAGTCTTCATCATTCATTCCACAAATATTTATTAAACATCTGCTGTATAGAGAGCCCAGTGTTAGGATATGGAGGATGCAAAAATGAATAAGACACAGTTCATACACTGGCAGAGTGTATAGTCTAGCAAGATTAGCGGATAAGTAAGAACATGTACAAATTAGCATTAATTGATTCTCAAGAAGCTTTGTGGCATAATGGATGAAGAACCTGTTTTAGAGTCAGACCTGGGTTCAAGTCTTGTTTTGTGGACACATACTGGCTTTGTCACCAAGGCAAGCCATTCAACATCTCAGCTGCGTGATCAGTTCCCCCAACAAGCCCTCAAAGACAATGCCAAAGATAAATCTCTCTGAATAAGTCCCCACAGCTATGAAATCACAGGTTCCCTCCCTCCCCCAAAAAATGGAGACAGGAGCGATCACAATTGCTATCATGACTAATAGTAATAGCTAATATCATAATAATATGCAGCATTTTGGGGGTGTTAAAGTGCTTTCCAAATTATATCATCAAAGATTTAAGGTTTAGAAAAGAAATTAAAAATGATCTAGTCCAGACCCTTTGTTTTATATATAAAGAAATTTAGAGGGGCACTAAGTCCCTTTTTTTGTGGTAAGATCAGTAGTAAGGACAGAGCTAGTATTGGAAGTTAAGTTCTTGGTCACTTTTCCATGGTTTCATGTTACTGCTCTGAGAATATTGAAGAGGGAGAGATGCCTTTTGGTACAGCTACACAGAATCTGAGATGCTGCCATAGGGTTATCTGTATCTTAAAGAAAAAGAAACATGTCAACAGGCTTAGATAGTGTAAAAACATTGTGGAGTGGCACAAGGAAAGCATAGGGATTTTATTCCAAATGTGGGGGGTGGGAGAAGGGGAAGGGACATGAGTAAAGGCACAAAGAAGGATGAATTAAAATAGCTCTTGTTAAACATAGCACTTGGCCTTGTAAAGGCTAAGTACAAGACAGGGCCAGTATTATTATCTTCAATTGACAAATGAGAAAAAGAAGCCCAGAGAAACAAATATGTCTAAGGTCATATATTGGGTAAAATGGCGGAACTGATTATGAAACCAATGATTCCTAATATCAAATCCAATGCTCCTCTCATTATAAAAAAATCATAGAATTTTATAGTAGGAAGAAGGCTCAGTAGTCATCTAGTTCTTTCCATATTTTCAAAATAATCCTTACTGTAAAATTCCTGACAAATAGTTATCCAGCCTGTGTTTGAAGAATCCCAGTGTGGGGGAACTTCCCCATCTCCCACAGCAACCCATTTCCCTTTTGGAAAGCTTTCATCGTTAGGAAGTTTTTCCTGACAATTTTCCAGCAAAAATCTCTGAAACTACATTTGATTCTCCTAGATCTGATTTCTGTAGCTAAGAAGGACAAGCTATTCTTCTACCTCTTGAAATATTTGAAGACAGCTCTCTGGTCCCTACTTAGTCTCCTTTTCTCCAGGCTAACTGTCTCTTTCTACTTTGGCCCATCTCTACAGGACATGATATCAAGGTCCTACACTGTCTTGGTTGCCCATCTCTTCCTAGCTCATCAGTGTCCTTCTTAGACAATCCCAAATACAGTACTCTTTTTGTGGTATGACTAGGACAGAGCACAGTGGGACTTTCACTGGTTTATTCCTTCTTTTCATGAAGACCAAGTTTTTTGGTATTGCTTTGGTATTGGCTTGCTTTGTTTGTCTTTATGCTATACTTGGTGGAGTTATTATTGTTTGGTCATTCAGTTGTGTCCAGCTCTTCATGATCCCATGAACCATACAGTCAATGGGTTTTTCTTAGCAAAGATATAGAATGGTTTGTCATTTCCTGCCTCCATCAAAATCTTAAGGAGATGAGTTACTTACTCTAAGACTCAGCAGTTTTACTTATGTGTCCTTCTCAGGGAGCAAGAAAAATGTTTCCAAATCTTCGGTTAAGGAGAGTTTTACAGAAGGGCTTAAGCCTAAAGGCACCTAACTCTGTAGTCAAGGTTCTGTGGTATGGCTAACCAAACATCATTTAAACATCTCCCTAGCAGCCGTGCTGTGTTTCTCATTGCCATGATAAACCCTAATTACTCTTTCAGCTCTCAGCTCAATTGTGTCCATAGGTAATTAGAGAACCATCAGTCCAAATCCTCAAGCAGGAACATTAACCTTGCATTTAAAATGCCTTTTGACATTTTTAACTCAACAGATAAGTGACTTCTTTTGGCATTCCAAGAGACACTTAGCTTGTTGACTATGTATCTATGTACATATATCTGTCTCTCTGTGTATGTGTGTGCATTGTAAAAGTAAATCAAAGCAGGATAACCTTGGGAATTTAATGGGATTTAATTATTCCCAACTGCTTTCACCCCAGGGACTTTTCTATCCAGGTATGCCACTTGAAAACACCATTAGAATTCCATGTTTGTCTGCCTTGCATTTGTTATATCGATTGGCTTTATGAAGCCTGTCTCTGGGTCTTCCTCTATCAAATCTCATTGTTCTCAATATTTATACTCAAAGATTTCTGATCATCCTGCCTGGAAATTTCTGTCTTGTTTCTTTGCATGTGGGAAGTTGATTAGGAATGTTTTGCTTGAAAAATAAAGAATTTATGGGATACTCATAAATCTTAAGGTGGGCATATGAAATCAGGGATCCTGCATTACCTTGCCTTTGTACCTTCTAGATTTAGCACAGATTTCTGTTTGCAATAAGCATTTAAGATATATTTATAGTTGTGGTGTTTGGTCCTAGAAGGCAGATCAAATCAGCAGGTGAAAGTTATAGGGAGGTAGCAGATTTAAGGTAAGGAAGACTTCTTTCTTGCTAGGTAATGAGCTCTGTCCATTCTCAGAGGTTTGAAGGCAGAATTTGAGTGACCCCTGGTTGGTGCTGTTGTAGATAGCTTTGGGGGACAGGCAAAGTGACACAGATCTGTCATCCCTGGTGCTGAAGAGACTGAGGCTGGTGCATCACTTGAGTTCAGGAGTACTGGGCTATTGCAGAGAGGATTTCACTAGTTCAGTGTTAATATGATGAACCCTTATGGAAGGCCCCAAAGCTGCCTAATAAAGAGTGAACTGGTCCACATTGGAAAGACTGAAAAGGTTAAAGGTTCTGTAATGAACAATACTGGAATCAGACCAAGGAGTGGTTGTTATACTTGCAATGATTGTTATACTTAACACTTAACCTACTGGGTAAAATAAGGAAACTGTTCTTTTAAAAAAAAAAATTGGCTTCAGAGATTCCTTTTAATTCTGTGATTCTGTTATCTATAACTTTTCATACAATCTGAGCAAATCTTATGGGCCTTGAGGGTCCATATAAAAAAGGGACATATTGATGTCTTCTGGGTATTGGAAAGAATCCTAAATTCAAATCCTACCTGGTTGTCTTATCTCTTCTAATTTATTTTCCCCCATAGGCTTAATTTTTGTCATCTGTAAAAAGAGAAGGCAAAAACAGGTGATCTCTGAGCTACCTCCACATCTAAAACCTGTTATTCTGTTTATATGACAAAGGTGGTTTTCTGAGCAGGGTTTGGAATGAGATGGGGGCCAGGGAGTCCTTTGCAAGATTGTTTGGAATAGGGTAGGAAATGTAAATTGTCACCCTGTGTCCACAGGCCTAATATCCTTCTGTTCACAATCAATTTGTAGATGGGATCTCTTGACAATAATTTGGGGAGTAGTAAATGGTTCTGCACCTGCAGGTAACACCTAAGGCCAGCTACCTATCAAATCTTGGCCAGGATTAAGTCAGTTTCACAAACTCACTTATTGATGTTCCCCTATTTAAGCCTCTCTCCAGACTTCAGGAATTGAGTGGCTGGAGGGAAATGGGCGCAAATGACTCTCAAAGATGCATTTAGCTCTCATGGCTGGTACACGTCCCTCAGAGAGGCAGGTGGCCCTCTGGAGTCACGTTTTATCCAGAGATTTTGGAGGTTTTTGTGTTTGGAAAATTCACAGATTCCTTTCCTCTGGACCTTAGTGCTTTCTTTCCCTGTGTTGGCTACATTCTCAAGTGCTGGGGGATTCTGTTATTTTGGACCTGTGTGACCCTGAGAAAATCATTTGACCTTTTTTGGACCTCAGTCTTCTCATATGCTTAATGGGGGAGTTGTTCTAGCCCTAAGTCTATGATATTTAGCTCTTTTCATTTAGAGATAGTTTCCAAATTTTCAAGGACTGCTCTGAAAATGAGAAAGAGACAGAGAAACAGCTAGAGAAAGACACAGAGAGAAACACACACACAAAGTCAGAGAGAGAAAAAGGGACATAGGGAGACAGACAGAGACACACACACAAAGACAGAAAGACAGAAACAGAGAGGGACACAGACAGACAGACAGGCAGAGAGAGACAGAGACAGAGACAGACAAAGAGAAGGAAACAGACAGTAAGAGAAAGACAGACAGAGACAAAGAGATGGAGATAGACAGATAGAGGCACAGAGAGAAAGGGGAACACAGAGAGACAGATATATACTCACAAAGACAGAAACAGAAACAGAAACTTAGATTGTGACTATTTAGAGTACTGAACTTGGAGAGAGAAAATTCATTTTTTTATTGAAGATTTTTATTTTCAAAATATATACATGGATAATCTTCAACATTCACCCTTACAAAACTCTATGTTCTGATTTTTTCCTTCTGTTCTCCCTCCCATCTCCCCTAGACAGTAAGTGATCCAATATATATTGAACATGTGCAATTCTTCCATATTCTATTATTCTACATATTTCCACAAATATCATGCTGCACAAAAAAATCAGATCAAAAATGAAAAAAATGAGAAAGAAAACAAAATGCAAGCAAACAACTAGAAGAATGAAAATACTATGTTGTAGCTCACATCTGTTCCTACTGCCCTCTTCCTGGGAGCAGATGGCTTTGAGAAGATCTGGTTTTTGACATTTACTAGCTATGTGACCTTGGCTATCCCCTTTCTGAGCCTCAGTTTTCTTGTCTGTAAAACAGGGATAATAATACACAGAAGACAGATTTTCTCATCTATAAAATAGACAAATACACAGAAAAGCCATTTATAAATATTAAAATGCTATACAAAGCATGCACTATTATTACTATTATAGTAACCTTTATATGACACCTTTTTTTTTAAGTGCTTTGCCTTTTTTATCTAATTTTATCTTTATGCCACCCTGGGAGCATTGATAAATCAAACATTATTATATTGAATTTACAGACAGAAGAAAGTGAGACAAAATAAGTTGTTCAAGATCCCACATGAAATTCTTTGAGAATTTCTTCTGTCTTAAGTGTGTATATTTGAGTTCCTATAGATCTCTTTGCTCCAAATCAAGGTCAAGTTGTGCTTATAAGAATAAGATAAGAAAGGCTGTCATGCAGGTCTTTGGAATTGTGTCATCCTTTGCACAAGTCTTCTTGCTTGTATAGTATAGCATATACATATATATATTGTATAGTATATATACATATATATATGGTATATATATATTGTATAGTATAGTATAGTATATATATAAAGTATAGTAACACCTTGAGCACTACTTACACTTGTACAGAGAGGAAATGGAGAGTGAGAAAGGTTACATAGCTAGTCAGCATTAGAAGCAGAATTTGAATCCAAGCCTTTCAGGTTTCAGGTCCAACATTTGGCACACAACATCACACAGTCTCCTTTGGACCAAAAGACGGCAGCTCTAGGGGACTTGGATCATGCACCAAACTCTAGATTTATTTGTGTCTCATTGCTGAGGCCCAAAGTTAACTGGGATTCCAAGGCTAGAAGAAACAAGAGAGCAAACTTAAACAGCCTCATCCTCATAAGCACTTTTACCAAATGGATGACTTGGAATGAAAATTATTATTATTAATCAGAGCAAGGCTTAGAACAAGTAGGGGGTCTTAATATTTCTCTAGTCTAATGATCCTATTTTACAGATGAAGAGGTGAATTGTCAAAGTTTGTACAGGTATTCGGTGACAGAAGTGGGATTTTAAGAGGCCCTCTCACTCTGAATCTAGCAGTTTCTTTTCCACAATGCACAATACTTCTCTTAGGCATCTCTGACAATCATCCACCATTGCAGATCCAGGATCCCAACATCACAAGATCTCTGTTCAGCAAGGAATGAAATAGCCCTTGTCAACTCTAAAGATGAAATATCAAGGGAAAAGAGAAGGAATACTAGATTGGGGTTTATGTGGCCTGGGCTTTTATTCTAATTTTACAATAAACTATTTTGTTGGGAAAGTTTCCCCACCCCTATAATCACAGAATCTCAGATCTGGAAGGGACCTAGCATGGAATTTTCTATTCCTGGGATCCTAAGCCTAGAGCTGGACAGGACCCCCAAGCCTGTCTGGCCCAGCTCCCTTAATTTACAGAGAGGGAAACAGATCCAAGTGGGTTACTTGTCCAAGGTCAAACACGTGGCGAGCATTTATCATACCCTGTAGATCCCAGTATTGGTTATTAGAGCATCAGAAATATCACCAAGTTTCTAAGCTGAGCAAGAAAGAAGGATGACAATGTAAACAAAATGTTAGGACCAAGAATAAGAACTTGTCTTATGACAAAAATCTAAGGGTATTAACTTTAATCTTAAACAGACTTAGCAGTTTAAAAACCTTTGAAGGTTCCTTCCGTAGGACACAGAAGCATGATCCATTAACCACATCTTCTCATGCTACGTGTTTCTTGTCCATGTGCTCCCTTGCACAGAGGGTACTTCCTCTAAATCTTTTTACATTCACAAAATCACTGCAACATAAAGACTAAGTTGTGCCTTCAAAGCTTTCCCTCTTCCCTTTCCCCCCTCCTCTTGATTCCCATTGCTTTCTTCCAGGTTTTGTTCAAACTCCACAATTTACAAGAAACTTTTTCTAGTCCACATTCAATATTAGTGCCTCTCTTCCCCCCCCACCCAGTATCTCCAATTTACTCCAATGTGTGTCTCATCATAATGGATTGCATGTTGTCTATACTTTGAGCTCCTTGACGACAGGGTTTTTCATTTTTTGTTTTCTTGATATCCTTAGTGCTTAGCACAGTACCTAATTATGCATACAATAAGTGCTTAATAATCACCTCTTAACTTTATGTGACATGACTACATGCCATATGTATGCAGTTAAATTGTATGTTGTCTCTCCCAAAAACTGAACTCCTTGAGGGGAGGGACTATATATATATATATTTCATATGCCAGTGCTTAGCCCGTTTCCTGAAACATAGTCAATGCTTAATAAATATCTCATGATTGACTCTCAATACATGACTAATCCATTACCTTTTTATGTGGTTTGTTCAGTATCAGTTATCTGTTATCAGATATTTGTTCAATATCCTTATGGTACTTTGAAAAGCAGTTTCATGGACTTCCTCTTGTTCACAACTGTTCATGGACTTGCCCCTTCCAGATATGAGCTTATAAAATAGACTCAGGGAGGTAGACTCAAGGACATGTAATTAATAAATGTAAAATCTGGAGCTGGAGTCCAAGTCTTTTGGTTCCTAGTTCAGTACTATACTTTCAATGATGCTGAGCTTCTTATCAGCAGCAGTTAAGGCTTGTTTTTTGAGTTGTCACAATAGTAATGACTCTATAGCCAGCTTGTTCCCTTGATGAGATTGAGTACCCTTTTGTAATAAGGCTGCCTCAAGAGAGATGGGAGAGAAATCTACAATCACAGGATGGAGTGAAACCAGCTGGCTACACAAGGACTGAACCTGTGACCTTGAGCCTAAGATCCCTGTATGGTAACCAGCTAAATTAAAGGCTCTTCATCTCAGAATTAACTCACACTCTATGGAGGAAAACACTCACTCCTGCCTGATCAGCATCTTGTGATGAACTAATTTGGGAGACCCTGCATCACCTTTTAGTCACTCTCTCTGAATGCAGTGAAAAGCTATCTTGTAAACAGGATATTAAAAAAAAAAAACCTGGGGTAGAGGAGAAATTTTAGGAAGGCCCCTTAGGGTACACAGAGAGAGAATATGATGAAGCAGGACAAATATTACCCTTTGAAAAGTGGATCATAAATTTTAATCAAAAACAGCAAAGGTTGGAAGAGGGGGTCCAGTAGGGAGATGCTTGGACAGCATACCTTGCATTTTTGAGTGTATTATGTAATCCTAGTGTATTGGATAAATGCTACTATTCTGATGGTAGTGTCATTAAAATTGACTCTGAGGGCCAAGCAAAGATAGTCATGCAATTCTTGATGTCTTTGACTTTTTTTAAGGTTATACTATCTCAGCACAGTAATACTGTGACTGAATTCCGATTTTCCTCTCTGAAAATATTCTATAAATATTCTCTCCCTTCATCCCCGAACGGGGAGACATCTTTATTATCAGCCATTATAGAAACCATCATACTCATAACTAGTTTCTGTCTTTTCACTGTCTATCCCTTCTACCAAATGAATACTTGCAAAGAACTGAGGGTTTCTCTTTGTGGATATCTTTGCCAGTGTCTTAGATCCTTACCCTTTCCATACCTCAAAAGATTCTGTGTTCAAAAAAATCATTACCTGGTGGCTTATTTTTGGATGATGATCCTGTAAAAAATTTTTTTTTGATTGACAGTTGCTGGGACCATACTTGAAGTCCCTATGTCTCTTTGCTAAAACTTTTCTGAGCATACTCTCCATTTGCATAGCCTTCAGGTCAACACCACAGGCCATGGTGAGGTATCACAGTAAAACTTAAGAATATATCAATAACAAAAATAACAAAAATCATATAATTATGCCAATAGATGCAGAAAATCCTTTGACAACATACATTCCTTTTACATACAACATCTATTTCTATTAAAACATTTAAAAGCACAGAAATCAAGAAAAGGAGCTTTTTCTAAGATGATAAATAGTATCTATGTAAAAGCAAGAATAAGTATTATCTATAGTGAGGATAAACTTGAAGCCTTCCCCATAAGATCAGTAGTAAAGTGAGGATGTCCTTTATTACCACTATTATTCAATATTTTACTAGAATCACTAACTATAGCAATAAGACAAGACAAAAAAAATTGAAGGAATAAAAATAGGCAATAGGAAACAAAATTATCATTCTTGGCAGATAATATGATGCTATTCTTAGAGAACCCTAGAAAATCAACTAAAAACTAATTGAAACAACTTTATTAACAATTGAAACAATTAATTACAAAGTTGCAGGATAAAAATAAACCTACATAAATCATTGGCATTCCTATCCACTACCAACAAAACCCATCAAGAAGAGATAACAAGAGAAATTCCATTTAAAATAACTGTTGAAAAATTAAAATACTCAGGAGTCTACCTGCCAAAACAAACCCAGAGATTATATAAGCACAATTATAAAACACTTCACATAAATAGATTCAAATAACTGGAGAAATATTAATCATTCACAGCCAGAACCAACTTGACAAAATGATAATTCTACCTAAGTTAATTTACTTATGCAATACCATACCAATAAAACTACCAAAGAATCATTTTATAAAGCTAAAAAATAATAAAACTCATTCAAAAGAACAAAAAATCAAGAATGTCAAGGAAAACAATGGAAAAAAAACTGAAGGAAGATGACTTAACAATATTAGTTTTCAAACTATATTACAAAGTGACAATCATGAAAACAATCTGGTACTGGCTAAGAAATAGACTGGTGAATCAGTGAAATAGATTAGGTACCCAGTACATAACAGCAAATGACTATTGTAATCTAATGTTTCATAAATCCAAAGATCTGAGCTTTGGGGGTAAGAACTCACCATTTGAAAAAAAAATTTCTTGGAAAACTGGAAAGCAGTTTGACAGAAATTAGGCAAAGACCAACACCTCACATTATATACTAAGGTAAAGTCAAAATGAATAAATGATTTAGACTTAAACAGTAATACCACAAGTAAAGTAAGGGAAGATGGAGACGTATATCTTTTAAATCTATGATAAAGCAAAAGTCCATGATCTAATAAGAACAGGAAATTATAGAAAGTAAAATAAATAATTTTGGTTACATGCAATTAAAAAGACTTTGCACAAACAAAACTAATGCAGAGAAAATTGGAAGGAAAACAGAAAATGGGGTGAGGGGCAGTAGGATTTATAGCAAGTTACCTTAATAAAGTTCTATTCTTAAATACATATAACTGATCCAAATTTATAAAAATAAGAACATTCCCCAGTTGATAAGTGGTCAAAGGATGTGAACAGGTGGTTTTTGGAAGAAGTCAAAACTATTAATAATTACATGACAAAAAGCTCTAAATTACTACTTATTAGAAAACTGCACATCAAAACAAGTCTGAGAAATTACCTCATGCCTGTTTGATTGGCTAACATGACAGAAAAGGAAAATGACAAATGCTGGAGGGGATGTGGAAAAATTGTGATACTAATGTATTTAGTAGAGTTGTAAACTAATCCAAGCATTCTGGGAAACCATTTGGAAATATGCCCCAAAGAATATAAAACTGTACATATCCTTTGAAAACCGCAAGTAGGTTTGTATCCCAGAGATATTTTTTTTTTAAGGAAATTAGCTTATACATACAAAAATAGTAATAGTAGCTCTTTTTGTGGTGGCACAGAACTAGAAATTGAGGGGATGCCTATCCATTGAGGAATGACCGAATAAATTGTGGTATATGATTGTAATGGAATGCTATACTCTCAGAAATGACAAGCAGGATATTTTCAGGAAAACCTGTAAAGACTTGCCTGAACCAATGTAAAGTAAAGTAAGCAGAACCAGGAGAATGTTGTACACAGTTACAACACTGTGGTAAGGATGATAAACTGTGAAGGACAATGTCAAAGGACCTATAATGAAAAATGCTATCTACTTCTAGAGAATGGGTGAATTCTGAATGTAGACTAAAACATTTTTTTTTCTTTCCTTGTTCTTATTATTGTTTTTTTTTGTTTGTGTTTTCTTTTGCAAATGGCTAACATAAAAATGTTTTGCATGATTTCACACATATAATTAAAATCAAATTGTTTATTATTTCATTTTATAGAAATAAAAACATAAAATTAAAGATTATTGATAAGGAAATAGAAATATTTTTAATTTGATCTTTTCATAGTGATGGACCTATGTCAATTCCATGCCACATGCTTACTGGAGTGTAATTTTCTAAATGTTTAACTCATTTGTAATGACTGCATTTATTTAATCAATAGAAAAAGTGGGTGTGGCTTTAGCCATGCTTAAGCTTTTATTTACAGATTTATTACGTTGTGTTCCTAGAAAACAATTTTCTGAAAATGGAAATATCTTTTTTTCTTGAACTTACTCTCTGAAATGTGTTATGGGTCTCCCCCACCCCACCCATAGAGAGAGTTAACGTTAAGATACAAACAAAATTATTTTTTCAATAACTCAGCCTACATTTAAAAATACATTTAATGAAAAAAAAAGAGATATCATTTCTTTTAGAAATGGTTCCATTGATAAATTTTTGTTTTGGCATCCCTCACATTTCCCAATATATCAATTCTTTCACTCCCAAAGAGCCAAAGCAGGAGAATGAAG
Source organism: Myrmecobius fasciatus (assembly GCA_023553655.1). Classification (NCBI taxonomy): domain Eukaryota; kingdom Metazoa; phylum Chordata; class Mammalia; order Dasyuromorphia; family Myrmecobiidae; genus Myrmecobius; species Myrmecobius fasciatus. The sequence goes on along the minus strand of JAJPUD010000539.1, from coordinate 393,626 downwards.
CAATCCAGCAACTAAGAGTGAGAAAAAGTGTGACCCTGCAATATCCTCTACCCATAGTCCACCATCTCTACAAAGAAGTGTGGGAGGTGCCTTCTTATATCTCTACCTTACGGTCAATTTTTTTTTTTCAAGTATAAAGTTTAATGATAAGTCACAGAGAACAGAATGCACTTTGATAAGTGCATTGTCCTATAAGAAATTGTAGATCCCTGAAAGTTTCTAGATGGGTCCTTGCCCTTTAAATGTAGTCATTGATGCTTCATCTTTCCCTCTGATGTCACTATCTGACAAGCAGAGAGCTCAGATTCAGGCTCTTCTCCTCTGGTTAATGCTGCTTACAGGAGCCCTTTCAGAAGCTCCAGAATTATTCCCACTGGTGTCATTGAGCAAGAATAATCTGGAATGCTAAACTTTCTATTGTTCAAGCTAACAGATGCTGCTGATCAACCTGCGCTTTATAAGTTGCTACATACTCAAACTGTTCCAGAATAGGGAGCCTTTACAACTTATCAGTGAAAAATCCATGTCTATCTATGTGAGAATACATCCATAAAGATGGAGCTTTTTATATATGTGATTTTATATGAGCTTACAACTTGGAACTAGATTCTTTAGGGGTTTGCTCCATTTTACAGATGAGGAAACCGAGGCTCAAAGAATTTAGCTAGCAAATGTCCAGTCAGTATTTGAATTCATGACTCAGGTACAACACCCTATTTAATATTACTCTGCTTCTAAAATTCAAATAGAACTTTAGAGCTGGGACTTAGTGAGTCTAGTGTAGGGCCTCTTCTCAGCTCACGGACATACAAATCTGAACTCCAAAAAAGGCAACACTTCTCCCATCACAAAATGAGGAATTAAACTTTGGAGCTATGTTCTCAGAGAGACTGGAGTACATTGGATAGAACACTAGTTCAGCCCAGAGACAGAGGACTGTTAGAAATCTGTCTGCATACTGACTTCTTTTAAGTATAGCACAGTCCCTTAATAAATACTTAATAAAACCTGTGCCATAAATGCCTGCAGATTGATTATTTGACTGGCACTTGTCACTTAACCTCTTTCAACCTCAGTTTCCTCATCTGCAAAATGAGGGGGTTGGATTAGTTGGTTTCCAAGGTCCCTTGCAGCTTGGAATCAATGATCTCGTAATTACTTTGTAATACCTGCAGACTGTGGTCCTCTCTTGGATAGTGCCTCAAAGACACTCCCAATTCTCCTGTCCCTTTCTTCCCTCCTTCCTACTCTATAGTAAAGTTACACATAAATTGAAAAGTTAATCCATCCTACCTAATGGTATCAAATTCATTATGTGTCTCTCAAAGATACTTAAAACCAGACCTCAGAGGGCAGCTGTTGGCTAAGCAATCTATATATTGAGTAGCAAACAAATGTTATCATAGTCATTAGCTTGATGCAGCAACACTCATCCGACACCATTTAAACTTCAATGTCAGCTCAAAGCATTTTCTAAAAATAAAATCTTTTTACAAAAGGCCTTTGACTGGAGCCAAATTAAAGCCATCTTCCTTGCCCTCCAGGGAGGAATGGAGACAGAACCAGGCTAAATGGTAGTACAAACTGAACTGACTTTGGTATTTGACCAAGAAGTGATCTGGTGCCAGCCTGCTGGGTCCCCAGTGCTGCTCTTCATAGAAGCTTTCAGTGACAACATGCCAGAACTGGCAGAGGCCAGAGAGATCACCTAGGACATTTTACATATGGGAAAATGTTGAAAGTCAAGAGAAAACTAACTGGCTCAAAATCATATAGCTAGGAATTGGCTGAACTTTGGCTCTTTACTCTTTGCCCTTGTCCCTTCTCTAATATCTGGGATCTATGAAGTCTGGGTTTTGGTTCCAGTTCGGACACTCATGTACTATGTGATTCTGAGCAAATTACATATATTCATTCAGTAAGTATTTATTAAGCATCTGCTATGGATGCCATGTTAGTGCTTTTATTTATTATTTATTTTTTTATTTTTATTTTTTTATTAAAGCTTTTTATTTGTATAACATATGTATGGGTAGTTCCTCAGCATTGATCTTTACAAAGCTTTCCGTTACAAATTTTACCCCCAGTTCCCTCCCCTCCCCTAGATGGCAGGAAGTCCACTACATGTTAATAATGTTGAAATACTTGATAAGTTGTGCAAGAAAAATCCTATCTACAAGAAAAAAAAATCAGAGAAAGGAAACACAATGCAAGCAAACATCAATAGAAAGTATGAAAATGTTATGTTGTGGTCCATATTTCATATCCCTCTCTCTGGGTATATGTGGTTTTCTTCACTGAAAAATTGGAACTGGTTTGAGATAATTCTTTGTTGCAGAGAGCCATGTCCATCAAATTGATCATCACGTAATATTGTTGTTGCTGTGTATAATAATCTCCTTGTTCTGCTCATTTCACTCAGCATCATGTAAGTCCCTCCAGGCCTCTCTGAAATCGTCCTGCTGGTTATTTCTTACAGAATAATAATATTCCATGACATTCATATACCATAATTTATTCAGCCACTCTCCAATTGATGGACATCCACTCAGTTTCCAGTTTCTAGCCACTACAAAAAGGGCTGCCACAAACATTTTTGCACATATGGGTCCCTTTCCCTCCTTTAAAATCTCTTTGGGATACAGGCCCAGTAGAAACACTGCTGGGTCAAAGGGTATGCACAGTTTGATACATGTTAGTGCTTTTAATGTAAAGACAACAACAAAACAATTCTTAACCTCAAGGGACTTTCACTCTACTGAAATGAAATAACATTTACACATATATGTAAGCTCAAAATAATTTGAAGATTACATCATCATAATATTTATATATGATTTTGTAGTTATGAAATACTTTCATTTTCTAATTTAATCCATAAAATTATTCCATGAGATACATCATAAAAATATTCTTTAAAAAAGTTGATCTTTTTCATATTATTTATATTTCTTAATATATTCCATCTCTTCCCAGAGACCCATTTCTTGAAATGAAGAAGAAAAAAAAGAAAAAATATTTAGAAAAATTAACCAATACATCAATGAAGTTCCACAGAATATATAGTGTTCCTTACCTATAGTCCTAGAGTTCTGAAAAGAAGGAAGGTAAATTTTATATCCCTTCTTTGAGGCCAAAGTGGCTTATTATAGTTTTCTAGCATTCAGGGTTTTTTTTAAATTGTTTTGTGACAATTGTCATTATTGTGCATTGATTCTGCTTAAATCACTCTGCATCACTTCATTTAAGTCTTCCTCTGTGTCTCTGTGGGGGCGGCTAGATGGTGCAGTATATAGATTGCCAGCCCTAGAATGAGAAAGACCTGAATTCAACTATGACTTCTTGCTAGCTATGTGACCTTGAGCAAATCATTTAACTCTGCCTCTGTTTCCTCATCTGTAAAATGAGCTGGGGAAGGAAATGGCAAATGGCACACCATTCTAATATCTTTGCCAAGAAAGTCCCAGATGGGATTATGGAGAGTCAGACAAGACTGAAATGACTCAGCAACAACAACATACTCCTTTGCATTCATCATTTCTAAATATATATTCCATTATATTCATATTCTACAAGTTGGTTAGCTATTCCCAAATTGGTGACCTCCACTTTTTTTCCCCAGTTCTTTACTACTTTGAAAAGCACTACTGTGTTCCTTGTAGTGAAATCAATAACTTGAGTATAATTTAGTCACTTTCTTAGAATAATTGCAGATGTCTTTGCAGAATGATTGGGCCCATCCTTGCAGAATGATTGGGCCCATCCACAATTGCACCAGCTGTGTACACACAAGTCATGTGACCATTTTCCTACAGCACCTTCAATATTCATATCTTTTGTTATCTTTGCCGTTAATAAGGGAACAGGTGAAACCTTACAATTGTCTTGATTTATATTCTTATTATTAATGATTTGTGGCATTTTATATGAATCTTAATATTTTTTAATTCCTCTTTGAGAACTGTTAATATCCTTGGATCACCTATCTATTGGGCAATGGATTTTCACCTTTTATATTTGTTAGTTCCTTATATAGTTAGGATATTAGATCCTTATTAGAAATTTTTGTTGCAAAAATTTTTCTTCCCATTCAACTTTCTCTTTTCATTTTAGTTGCATTACTTTTTGTTCTTGGAAGAGCTTTTCAATTTCATGTGATCAAAATTATCCATTTTATCTTTTGTGATTGTATCTATCCCATGTTTAGTTATGAATTTATTTTTTATACCTCTGAAAGGTATATAATTTGTTTTTCTTATGATTTTTTGTAATGTCATGATCTTTAATATTTTAGTCATGTTTTTATTTTGATTAGCACAAGTATTCTTTTTTTTTTTCTTTTTTGCTGAAGCCATTGGGGTTAAGTGACTTGCCTAGGGTCACACAGCTAGGAACGTTAAGTGTCTGAGACCAGATTTGAACTCAGGTCCTCCTGACTTCAGGGCTGGTGCTGTATCCACTGCGCCACCTAGCTGCCCCAAGCACAGGTATTCTTGACCCCATTTTACATATGAGGACACTGAGAACCAGAGATCTGATTAGCTCATGGTCATAGTGTTTGGATCAAAGTCCAGATCTTATGAATCTACCTACTTATTCTGGGAATAATCTTGGACAAGTTACTTTCTGAGTCCGTTTCCTTATCTGTAAAATCAAAGGATTAGACTAGAATAGATGAATTGGACTAGAATACACAAATAGAATAAACTCCCTTTCAACTCTATAGTCATGATCTTGGAATCTTTCCTCTATCCTACAAGTGCCTCTCAAGGGGTTTTAGTTTCCTCCTCAAGGAGGGTGATGGGCTCATTGATAGCCAATGATTCAGTGAAGTGTAACCAATTTACCTACACATGTAAGCCAGAAACACAAGCAGTGTTTTGATGATATTTGGTTTTTTTTTTTTTTTTTGTGACTTGACAGCTTTCCCATTCTCTTTCATTGTGATGCATACTGCGTGAGGAGCTACCATCAAAATGGCCACCTCTTTGCTAACTGATATGTCTCACCTCCAACAAAATCATACCTCAAGGTCTCCCCCTCCCTAGATCCCTTTGTTAAAAAAATCTTTTTATCCTTAAATTGTATTTTTTAATTCTGCATTTTATCACTCAAAGTAAAAAAGATTCTAAATCTATAATCCTTTTTTGCCATAATAAAATTCAACATATTAATTTTTAAGGCAATATTATTGCAAAGCTTTTCTTTCCCCCCAAATTAAAAGAAATGAAACTCTTATTACAAATAAATATAATCAAAGTGTAGTCATGCAAAACATGAGCCCCCTTTAAATTGCCCTAATGATTGTTAAAGGATAAAGATGCTTTTTGAGTTTAAGGATCTTCAGTGATAACGCTAAGCAGCTTTCTAGCCAGCTCACTGTGGAATGATGGAAAAAATTTTCAAACTCATAGATTGAGATTACTGACATGTAACCACAGGCAAGTCCCTTTACCTCTCAGATCCTTCAACTCCAAAAAGGATATAATACATTATCTACTTCCAGGAGAGTTGTGAGAAAAAAATCTCTGTCTCTCTACTTCAGTGTCTCTCTGTTTCAGAGTTCTTTGTGAGCCAGTTGAACCAGTGGGCTTGGAGTCAAATATGACCTCAGATATGTACTATCTGTGTGACCCTGGACAAGCCACTTAATCTCTCTCTGTATTAGTTTCCTCATTTGTAAAATGGGGATAATAACAGCACCTACTTCTCAGGGATATTATGACGATCACATGAGTTGATATTCCTAAAGAACTTATTGCAGTCCTAGCACATAGTAGGTTTTTTCCTTTCCTTTTGTAAAATCTAAGGGTTCATATAAATATGAGTTATTATTATTGTTATTATTCTTGTCAAAGAAAAAAAGTGAATGAAGAATGACTGTCTTAGAAACTTGGCTGATAAGTCAGTAAATCCTGGACAGAGACTGCAAATGGACAGTGAGCTTGGCCCAGAATTGAACAGGAAAATGAGAAGAAGCTAGATTTGATTTGAGAAACTGCACAGTTCTTTTAATTACTCTAGGTTTCTCCTCAAAACAAAGGTCTGACTTTTTAGTGTGGTGTTTAGCCAGAGATATAGAAAGGCCCTAAATTGTGGAATGTCATGGTCTCTGAAGAACTAAAGTCAAGTTTTCTCAATAAGTAGTGGGGAGGTATCTGGTCAATGTGAACAGTTATCAATTTCATACAAATGGGAAGTTGCATGGGAGAAGCAGAGTACAGGATGTTACCAGAGAATGCATGTCAAAAGGAAAAGAAATGGACTGGTAATATAGAGAGAGTGAGGAATGCTCTTGCCTTAAATTGTTTTCCCTGGAAACCAAAAGATCTAGAGAATATTCCAAGAATCTTGAGTGTACCCTCCCTACACTCCCAGGATGTATGTATGGGAGGCTATAAGCCAGATGGATCCACATCAATGGAGGAAGTCCCCACAATCAACCCCACCAATCAACCCAAGTATTAAAATGGATATTATTAGCATCTATCATCATTATTTTCATGTAGTTTTATTTGTATAGCAAATCAGAAACTTGTAATATGTAGATCCAACTCAATGCAATTACATCTCTCTCTCTTTTCTTCCTAGATTTCTAAGCTCAGAACCACCAATTCACTTCCCTTCCTAGTCTTGGCAGGTTAGATTTTTAATAGTGCCATAATTCATGAAAAGAAATAATACAAGAGTCCTGATTCCACAGAATGGGACAAGATAAAAGAAGATGACACAATGTCAACATTGAGAAGGGTCTTGGAAATTACCTTTTCTCACTTCTTCATCTTATATGATAAATTTATTTTCTGAAGCCCAGAAGTTTGTCACACAGCTAGTAAAAGGTCCTCCTTCCAAGCAAAAATTCCTCATGTCTCCTCTGATACCCATTCTACTTTACCCCATCTGCCTCCTACAGGTTACAAAAAAACTGCATATAATTCTGATGAAACTGCATCTAAGGGAATCTTAATAACATGTGTGTGTCTTATTGAATTTGAGCTTTGTTTATTTTTGAGATCTTACTCAAAAAGAAATTATTACTTTGTTCTTCAAATGAAAATGTACTGTCAGCATTGAGTTGTCTGAAGAGACTTCTATTTTTAAAATGCCCCATTAGATCAAGTTTCCTAATTTGTCAAAAGAGAATAATAATTCCTGCCCTCCCTTGCTCTGGCTACCTCACAGGACCTGTGCCTACATGTTCTTTGTGGGACAGTCTTGTGTTCTTAATTAGATTGAAAGATTTTTGAGAACAATGATTTTTTCCTGGCTCCAAATAGAATGTACCTATTCCACATGCCCATCCCTCAAAAACTTGAAGAGACAACTATTTCAACCTTGATCTTCAAGTGAAACATCATGAATTCATTCTTTCAAACAATATTCATCCTGGTTGACCTCCACTAAATAGTTTCTACTTTACCTATATCCTTCTTAAAATACAATTACTGAGACCAAAAATAATATTCCAGATAGGACCTGACCAGGGTAGAGTAGAGACCATCATTTCCCTAGTCAATCAATTGACTAGCAATTATTAAGTGATTACTGTGTGCCAAGGCACATGCTAAGTTCTGAAAATACAAAGAAAGGCAAGGGAAAAAGTCCCTGCTTTCCAAAAGTTCACATTCTAATGGGGAAGTATAGCATGTAAATAACTGAATACAAACAAGATATATAGATGATAAGTTGGGGGTGATCTTAGAAAGAAGGAACTAAGATTAAGAAGGACAAGGAAAGGCTTTGCACAGCAGATGTGGCTTAAAGGAAATTTAGACAATAGACTTCTCTTAATGTAGCCTAACATCATAAGATCTTAGGATTCTAAGCATTAAGGTATCTTAGAGGGAAGTCATCAGCTCAAAGGAATATGAAACCCCAAAGGTCATAGAATCCAAACCCTTCTTTTATTGATGAGGAGACAGCAACTCAGGGGGGACTAATGATTTATCCAAGGTCACCCAGGGAGTAAGTAGGATGAAATTAGTAACCAAATGTGCTTTGTGGGGGTGCAATACATTCTGTAAGAAAAACAAAGGACTAAGATGCCAAATTAAAATGAGTTGTAGTCACTATCCCTGAGAGATTTCCTGATCGATAATAATTATAAAGAGCGATCTAAGATTCTCTCAGTTCTAAATCCTCTACCAAATAAGATATTACTGCTTGCTGAGTGCTTTCTGCATATTAAGTAATAGGTTTGCCATTTCATTTTACTGTCAAAAAAAATTGAGTCTCAAAGGTTAAGTGACTTTTCCAAATCCATGAAGTTAATTAATATTGAATCCAGAACTTGAACCCAAGTCCTCTGATGTTTTTAGATTGTGCCCCTAAGCTGTAAGATACTATTGCATCCTGACTAAAGTAATGTATTATAAGAAAAATCACTCCATCCAGATTTTTAAAAACCTCTTTTGAGAGTTTATTCTTATTCTTTCTCTCTGACAGTCACCTGCTCCTTAAGGTTTATGACTCATCCAGCAGACAACAAAGATACTTAAAGATGAGAAATGGAATTGGATTTTTATCATTTTTGATGTTTCAAGCTGCTGATTAACTCATATTTCAGGGTGGGGTGACTGTTGGGTTATAAATATCTTTGAAAGTTTATAAAAAGAAGTGGTCTAGATTTTCTTGTCATTAGAGAAAGTAGGGTACAGGGGAGTTAGGAAGATTCAGCCTCCTGAATTCAAATACAGCTTCTGATACTTACTATCTGTGTGATCCTTGGCAATTCACTTAACTCATTGCCTCAGTTTCCTCATCTATAAAATGAACTAGAGAAGGAAATGGCAAACTACTCCTATGTCTTTGCTACAAAAACTCTAAGTGGGATCATGGAGAGCTGGACATTACTGAAACAAACAACAATAGAGAAGGTGTTGGTTTTGAGTACTTAACCATTCACCTTAATCTTCAACAGAAACCTACACTTCTGGGATCATTAAATCTATTCACGTGGGGTATAACCCAATAAACACTAGACCAGGGTTGAGAAGACCAATGTTCTAATCCAGGGTCAATCACCACTTAATAGCTGTGTGATGATAGATAAGTCACCTAATTTCGATGAGCCTCAATTTACAATTTATCAAATGGAAACAATACTTATACTCTCTATCTTGCAGGGTTATTGTGAGGAAAATGCTTTGTCAATCTCAAAGTGCTTTCCAAATGTGTGCCTGAAACGTGAATATTATTTTATATTCTCTCACTCTCAAAGCTTTAAAAAAAACATTTTAAAATGCTAAATATAGAAAGAAGGTAACTTAAACTTCCAGAATCAGTCATCTAGTCCATTCTCTTACATATGGAGAAATTGAGGTTTAATGAAAATTACACGATATGCCAAAGATCTCCCAGTAGCAGAACCAGAATTTGGACCTAAGTGCTCTGAATCCAAAATCAGCGATTTTTCTACTGTGCCAAAAAGAATTCCATAAAAAGAAATCCAACTGTGTTGGCTTTTTAAAGCTTGTGACATGTAAGTAGCTGTGTGACTTTGAGTAAATCAGCTTCTTGTAGACTCAGTTTCTTCATCTATAAAGTGGGGACAATGACACCTACAAAACCTCCCTCAGGTTGTTATTGGTAATGATGATGGCCCTTGTTGGTGATGATAATAGTCCTTTGTTTTTGAAGAGGACCAATAATATCACATGGACTCAAATGAGATTAGTCTTATGCTATATAAATGTTAGATACAATTATGAGAGGGATGTTAGCTCCTTGAGGGAGTATATTGAATTTAGCTTAGAATCTATCATTTTCTTCCCCATTTTCTCTAATGCTCAGGTAATTGGAAAATCTTGGGGCAACCAGCTATGGTGGTGTGAACCTCTAACCCTGCAACTTTAGAGGAAAAGGGTGGAGGATCACTTGAGCTCTGGAGTTTTGAGCTCAGTAGGCGAGAGCAGATTAAGTGCTCATTTTAGGTTTCTCACCAGTATTGTGGGCCTCAAGAGCAGAGGGCTACCAGGCTGCCCAAGGAGAGCTGTACTTGTTTGATTTGCTGGGGGTGAGGAGAGAAGGATTGGGTTAAAGGTCCCATGAGGATCAGTATTTGAATCAGTCTGTAAGTACCTAGTGCAAGATAGGTTGATTGAATCTCAAACAAACAAATAAAAATCCCAAGAGTGCCATACAGCTTCCCAGATTTAGTAATTTGTTTCTCTCAACTGGGACATAAGGGGAAAGTAGGGGAAGGTAAAGAATTTGGGCAAGTAACTTTATGGGGATTATTTTTTCATTCAAACTAAAACTGTCTTACAAGGATTAGCATAGACTATGCCTAAGACCTTTCTAAGATGCTGCAAGATGATTCAAAGTATGAACAAAATAAACAGTCTGAGAAAGGACTGAGGAATCTTATGGGAAAATAATTTTTCCTCCATTCTATCACTGAATTTACCTTATATTTCTTAAGGCAGCTAAATTGTATCATGGACAGAGTACTAGTCTTGGAATGAGGAAGATTCACCTTCATAAATTCAAATTTGGTCTTGTGTGATTCTGAGGAGGTTACTTAACTGTGTTTGCCTCAGTTACCTCATCTGTAAAATGAGCTGAAGGAGGAAATGGCAAAGTATTCCAGTATCTTTACCAAGAAAACACCAAATGGGGTCATGAAGAGTCAAGATATGACTGAACAACAAACACAATCTTATTTGATATCCCTGTTAGAATAGCTCTGTTAGTATCTCCTATTGTCCCTTTTATGAGTTCTCTGTCCTGTCAAACATGTTTACAATTTGAATGATGATGATAGTATACCACTTAGCAAAAAGGCTTTCTCAATCTTCTTTAAATGTAGTGCTTTCCCTCTGAAGGATTTTTCTGAATCTCTTTTATATATAATTTTTGTTTCTTGTCTCCTCATTAGATTGTGACTTCCTTGAAAACATATACTTTATGGGGCTTTTTTTATTTTTTATTTTTAATTTTCCTTGTATTCTCAACATTTAGCAACAGTACTTACTTACTAATAATGCTTTTTGACTTGATTTCTGACTCAGATTGCTGGATGAAGCACCTAGTGGATGGATTGCTAGATCTGGAGTCAGGAAGATCTGAGTTTAAAGGTGAACTCAGATGTATGATTCTAGTCAAGTCACTTAATTACTATGTGCTTCAGTTTGGTCAACTGTAATATAAAAATAATGATGCCATCTATCTTCCAAGGTGGTTGTGAGGATCCAATGAGATAATATCCATAAAACAGCATAGAAAGTGCTTAATAAATGTTTGGTTTTTTACCTTCATTCTCTGTTATGGCTTTATTATCTCTGAGATCCTTAGTGATCTCTGAGAATTCATGAAGAAGAAAGGTGCTAGGAGACTAGAGGTCAACAAATAAAGTCCCAATTTTCAAAACTGAAGAAATAGCTGATTCCAGAGACTATAGATGATTAAACTTGATTTTGATCTTTGTCAGAATTCTACAATTGATTCTCAGATAGCTTGTGAGCATTAAAAGAATAACAGAATTTGGCAATCACTATGAAGCAGCATTGGTTCACTAAGAACAAGAAGAATTTGATGTGTGTGTGTGTGTGTGTGTGTGTGTGTGTGTGTGTGTGTGTGTGTGTCAGAATTAGCTTGACATTTTGAGGAAATGCTTGATATCAGTCTCAGTTATTGGTTTGGTATAGCTTTTAAAAAAAGAAAATAAAGTGCAATCTAGGATCCTCTACTTTTATGTATATTGTTTTTGGTAGTAGTGGTGGTTGATTTTTTTTTTTTTAATATTTTCAAGCTCCTGGGCTATTTTCTTAATTGGTTCAATCCTGACTTCAATTTTGAAGGTTTGTCAAACAGATAATATTTTAGAGGCTATGTAATATGATGGAAAGAAGGCCTGCATTTTAATCCTTTCTTTAAGGCTTAGTAGCTGTGTGATCCTGTAAGAGTCATTTAACCTTTGTGCCTTGGTTTTTAAAATAGGGATAATAATATTTACAGCATAGGGTTGTTGTGATAGACTTTCTTTGTAAACCTTAAATATCATTAGAGGTGTGAGTTGGTTTTTTTTTTTTTATTTGCAAAACATATGTATGGGTAATTTTTCAACATTGACCCTTGCAAAGCCTTCTGTTCCAAATTTTTCCCTCTTTTCCCCCACCCCTCCCCTAGATAGCAGGAAGTCTAATACATGTTAATTATGTTAAAATAGATAACAAATTGAATATATGTATGCATATTTATACAGTTATCTTGCTATGCAAGAAAAATCAGATCTACAAGAAAAAAAACAAAACCTGAGAATGAAAACAAAATGCAAGCAAACATCAATAGAGTGTGAAAATGCTATGTTGTGGTCCGCACTTAGATCCCACAGGCCTCTCTCTAGGTGTATATGGCTTTCTTTATCACTAAACAATTGGAACTGGTTTGAAACATTTCATTGTTGAAGAGAACCATGTCCATCAGAATTGATTATCATATGGTATTGTTGTTGCCGTATATAATGATCTCCTGGTTCTGTTCATTTCACTCAGCATCAGTTCATGCAAGTCTCTCCAGGCCTCTCTGAAATCATCTTGTTGGTTGTTTCTTACAGAACAATAATATTCTATAACATTTATATACTATAATTTATTCAGCCACTCTCCAATTGATGGGCATCCATTCAGTTTCCAGTTTCTAGCCACTACAAAAAGGGCTGCCACAAACATTCTTGCACATGTGGGTCCCTTTCCCTCCTCTAAGATCTCTTTGGGATATAGGCCCAATAGAAACACTGCTGGGTCAAAGGGTATGCACATTTAGATAACTTTTTGAGCATAGTTCCAAATTGCTCTCCAGAATGATTGGATCCGTTCACAGTTCCACCAACAATGTATCAGTGTCCAGGTTTTCCCATGTCCTCTCCAACATTCATCATTATCTTTTCCTTTCATCTTAGCCAATCTGACGGTGTGTAGTGGTGTCTCAGAGTTGTCTTAATTTGCATGAAGTGTGAGTTTTTGCTATTATTTCCTACAAGTTTCTTGATGCTCTGGAAGCAAGGTAAAAATCCTTTAGATTGTGAGCTCTAGGAAGCTAGGATCTTTTTGTATTTCTTTGAATCCCCAGTTCTTAGTATAATAGTAGGTGCTTATTAAATGTTTGTTGAGAGATAGCTAGATGGCAGCAGTGGATAGAACCTAGCCCTGGAATCAGGAGGAACTGAGTTCAAATTTGGTCTCATATACTTAATACTGCCTAGCTGTGTGACCCTGGTAAAGTCACTTAACCCCAATTGTCTTGTCAAAAAAAAAAAAAAAAAAAGAAGGAAAAGAAAAGAAAGGAAATGAAATATTTGTTGACTTGAAAATCAAAGAAGAAGGAACATTCACAATTACTTTCTAATCCTACCATCTCCTTGGAGAGTACCCTGATCATTTCTTTTGATGATTTCTTGGTCTCTGGGCATCCGGTGCTGCTATCAGCAAAATCTGCCCCAGATGGTTTATAGAACCAGGGAGAGACCAGGCTATGCTGGGTTGTTTGGGAAGAGATGAGGGAAGTAGGACAAAGGGACAAAGGTCATCAGTCTAATCAGCCTTCTTTAACCAGCCAGATGTTTGCTGTTTCTGTAGAACTGAAGAGCATGAAAAGGTAAGGTTAAAAGTTTTCTTATCAGCTCATTTTCTGTTTAAGAAGGTAGAGCTTAGAAAACTGAAATGATTACCCAGGGTCATATATGGAGGAATTGTAGAAACAAGACTTGAAGCCCAAATGCAATAGTATAACAAACACAGTAATAATTATAACTAGCATTTACATAGAACTTTAAGATGTGTAAATTATTTTACAAATATCTCATGTGATCCTTATAACAACCCTGTGAAGTAGGTGTTAATATTATCCTCATTTTATAGATGAGGAAATTGTGGCAGACAATTAATAAATATCTAAAGTTGGATTTGAACTCAAGGCTCAGTGTTCTATCTACTATGCTAAGTATCATTGTTATCCTCATTTTTTACAAATATATAGACTTTTCTCCAATATTGTCCGCTGCTCCCCCCATCATCTTTTTATTAATTTAAAAATTAATTTAATTTTAAATTTAAAATAATAATAATGATCATTTACATTTATGTAGAACTTTAAGGTATGCAAAATCTTATAAATATTATCTCACTTTATCTTCATAGCAATCCTATGAAATAGGTACCATTATTATCCCCATTTTACAAATGAAAACATGGAGGCTCAGCAAAATTCAGCAAAATACTAGTGTTACACAGCTCGTTATTGGCTAAAGCAGCAAGCACAAACCTTGCTTCCTCTGCCAGTCTGGTTCCAAAAGTGCTTATAGTGTTGAAGTTCACATTGAATATGTATTTGAGTTGTTGCTATAAGTCAGATGGGAAATATTATTAGTACTTGAGTGTCCCTTAGGAACCTCTAGAATGACTAGTATTAGTATGCAAAGTAGTTGGAGAAAAAAGGAGAGGAAATTTGTAGGCATATGGACTGCTCAGCCTATAAATAATATTTTTGAGAAATGTCTATTAGCATAAAAGATTTGTATATTTTGGGCTGGATATTTCACTTACGCATATTTCCTGTACACTCTTTATTCCTTTCCTTCCTTTCAATCTAGCTACTATTTTCCTGTGTATTCATGTTTATAATTGCTTATTTATAGTGAAGTGTCTTGTCATTGTCCTGTTGGAAACAATCTAATTCTTTTGAACTGAAAGCTTTGGCTAAATTATCCCAGAGATATTGACTCCTCTTTATCCAAAGGTGTCTGTTTCTTTCCTTTCTTCTTGCATTCCAGTAATTAATTCTGACACTGATGGGAGATCATCAGAGGGATGCTTTTTCCATTTTTTGACCTCTTTTGCAAAATAATACTGTCAGATACAAAGTGATAGGGGAAAAATCTGAACAATTGAAGGAAGATAGTAAAAGGTTCTCATTTATTCCTTACCAAAAGCTCAGTTTCAAACTCTGGGAAGGGTATCAGAGGCCCCGGTGTTTCTGAAGTCTTTAATCTCACTGCCACCTTTGCCTTTGTAAATAAGCTACTTTCTATCTTGGGAGCATTAGGGCAAAAAGTACTTGTGAGAATGGCCACCAGAAGCTGTTTCCTTTCCTTTGAAAGTCTCAATACCAAAAGATGGATGGAGAGGACCAGAGAGGGATTAGACTAGGAATGGATGCCATCTCATTGGTAACATTTTTATTTTTAATGGTGAGTTGAGAGGGTATCATTGTTTGATTTTTTTTCCAGTGGGGTATAAAGTGTTTGTAAGATAGAGTGGTTTTTGGAGGGGAAAGAGGACATGAAAATTTCCCAAGAGGGCAACTCTTGGGAGCTGATTGATGTTTCTGGGACTGAGACAAATGAATTGTTGCACTGAGTGGTTGGGAGGATCTTTCTTCACAGGTCAGTGGGAATTTCCCTCCAGATCATCTTGGGAAAAAAAAAAAGATAGCAAGCATGATTGAAGTGACTGAGCACAGGCTGAAAAGGAATAGAGCTGGTGTTGAATTTATGCCTTTTTTTTTTAAAGACAAAAAACTTCTAAAGAGAGAGATAAGTGCTTGACTGGATGAGTCTCTGTTGTTGTTGCTTGTGTGGTAAGTTTTTAAATCACCTGTAATAAGGAAGAAATTGCAAATGAGGATGCAGGAGTGGTTCTAGAAGTTTAGAGCTACACAGATCCATTTAAAGATTTTGGTGTGCCCTTGCATTTGGGATAATATAAAAACAGAACAGGTTGAAGCAGGAATATAACTACCTTGCCAGTGTTCATAAGGGAAGTTGTTTTATAGAACCAATGCTTGACTTGAATTCAAGTCTCAGTTCTGATATTTACTAGCTGCGTGATCTTGGAAAAGTCACAATTTCTCTGAGCCTCAGAGTTTCTTCTTACGCAAAGTAAGGAATTGCAGTAGATACTCCCTAAACTAAATAGTTTTCAAGTATGGCCCATACTTGTAAGAGATGCATGAGGCCAAATAATTTTCACAGTAATACATTTTAATCTATAATTTGGTTAAATATCAGTAGCCACAACCTATATATACAAAAATTCTTGGGAAGGAGGAGGGCTCTCAATAATTTTTAAGAGTGTAAAGCAGCTAGATGGCACAGTTGATGGAGTGCCAGAATTAGTCAGGAAGACAATCTGACCTCAGAAACATACGGTAGCCTATGTGATAGTAGGAAAATCACATAACCTTGTTTGTCTCAGTTTCCTTATCATAAAATGACCTTGGGGAAAAAATGGCAAATCATCCCATTATCTCTGCCAAGAAACCCCCAAATGGCTCTGACATCACTAAAAAGGACTGAACAAAAACAACACTATCACCAACAATGGAGTTGTGAACTGGTCTAACTATTCTGGAGAATAATTTGGAACTGTATCCAAAGATGTATAAAATTTCGCATCCTCTTTGATCCTACTTTGATCCTACTACTAGGTCTGTATCCCAAAGAGATCAAAGAAAAAGGAAAAAATGATCCATATGTACAAAAAATATTTATAGCAGCTTTTTGTGATGGCAAAGAATTAGAAATTAAGGAGATGCCCATCAATTGGGAAATGGCTCAACAAGTTATGGTATATGATTTTGATGGGATACTACTGTGCTGTAAGAAATGATGAGCAGGATAGTTTCAGAAAAGATAGGAAGACTTCCACAAAGTGATGCAAAGTGAAATAAGCAAAACCAGGAAAACACTGTACACAGTAACAGCAATATTGTTCAGTGATTAACTGTGAAAGACTTAGGTTTTCTGATCAAGACAATAATCTAAGACAATGTCAATTTGTCTCCAGAGAGAGAAGTGATGAAATCTGAATGCATATTGGAGAATACTTTTTTCTATTTTCTTTATTTTTATTGTTTTCTTTGGTTTGTGTTTTCTTTTGCAACAGAACAAGTATGGATATATGTTTTATGTGACTTCATATGTATAATCAATATAAAATTGTTTGCCTGCTCAAAGAGGGTTGAGGGATAAGAAGAAAGGAAAAATTTTGGAACTCAATTTTTTAAAATTTACATGTAATTGGGAAACATTTAACAAATAAAAGTAAGTAAATTTTTTTTTTTTAGATTTGAAAGGGATTCTGAGACTAAGTAGTTTAAGAAAAACTACCTGTTATAAGACAACCTTCTCAGTTAACCTGTGATCCTATGAATATCCATCCCTTAGACATTTCTATGCAGCTCCTTGCTGGGTAAGGCGTTTAAGAGGGGGGAAAGGCACAAAACATGTTGTTGCACTATATTTAAAGCTGTTTTGACTGATTTTCACATTAAGCTACTTAATAACTAGGTATTGTTTCTGTAATTTTTAAATCCTTATTTCAGTGCTAATTGCACATTGTACCAAGATGCTAATACTGGGAAAGGAGCCCTGGTGAAATCAGAGCTGTGAGTTTCTCCTTGTTATACCCACATCTCCAAGCTATATCATTGTTCTAGAACAGATGCTGGAATTTGGCAGGAAATGTAGCTAATGGAGTGTGTATTTGGGATTTTTCCTCCAGCCTTTAGAATATCACTCCCTTTCCTAATAAGCTTCGTAGATGGCAGACGTGAGTATCGCAAACAAAAGCTGGCTTTTTTTCTATGGCAATTTTTTCGTCCTGACGTTTTGTCTGAGGTATAGTCAGACAGACTATTGGCACAAAGTCTCCTTAGTTAGCCATAGGGCCTTTTATCTCTTGCCAGATGGGAGAAAAGGTTTATTTATGTTTTTCATCTTTAGCATTAGAATTATGGAACCTTAGAGCAGAAAGGACCCATAGAAAGAAAGTCTCTAGTCCAACTTTCTTATTCTGCAGATGAGGAAGCTGAGGTCCATAGAGGCCATGTGACTTTATTTATAGAGTCACACAGCTGACTGGTATATAACCAAGACTAGAACTGAGGCTTCCTCCTGCCCCAGGTTCTCTGATTTCAAATCTCATACAAGAATGCTTTCCAATTTTATGGAGCAAGAAGTCCTAAAAAGCTTTCCAATTCTGTGCTCTCCCTGGAAGAGGAATAATTTTTTTTCTTTCACTTTATGCTCAAAGATTTTATTTTGCATATATCAGGGCTGAGGGTATGGGCAGTGGTAAATACTGTTAAGTGATTACTGTCCTTGGATTATGGGAAAGTGTTTTCATTGTGTGGGTACTGAGAATACCCTTGAACCTCAGTTTCTTTTTTAACTTTGCATTTGGTATTTTTTTCAAATTTCCCTTTTTTACATGAATGCATATTTATAGAATAAAACAAGCATTTTCATAACATAATACAATAAAAAAGATGATTGTGAAACTGCAAATCTGCTAAGTACAACTTACTGTTTTCCTTTCCAATATACAAAAAAATTTTCATGTAAATTTCTTTATTTTCTTTTTTTTTATGCTCACCCTCCTCCTAGAAATGGCTACCTCCCCCTCCCCCTAGAGATGGCTGCCATTAGATACAAATGGTGGGGAGGGAGAAATACAGAGAGACAGAAACAGAAGACAAAGACATAGACGGAGACGGAGAAAGAGAGATGTTTGTATATATGTGGAATTATTCTATACATCCTTCTATTTGTCACTTGTTTCTCTGAATATAGATAGCATCTTTCTGCATATGAACCTCAGTTTCTTTATGGTAGTGACCAGATTTTAATAGTGTTAGTTATATTCTGGCTATCCATAGCTATAATTAGGGCAAGGTCCTTGAAACTGGGAACCAGGATTCCAACATCCAGAGGCATACTTTCTGTATCCTGAAGTCTAGCATCAGTTCCACTCAAGCTAAATATAAACCCTAATTTCCTTACCTAGTCCCACCTGCCAGACCCTCTCCCAGGGCATATCATCCCCATCTGCCATGCATTTTGATCTCCACTGCCCTCCTCTTATTCCTCTTCACCAGAATATCTCACATACCACTTTATTTTATCTGTCCTTCCACTCAGTTTCATGACTGATCCTAAATGTTGAGCATATCAGCATGAAAAAGTTCCAATGATTCAAGCTTCAAACTAAGGATCTATTCTGGATCAAAGGATCCATTAAAAGACCTTGAGTTCTCTGGCTACTGGAAAGCTGCCTCTACTCTTGAGTGCTTCCTAAACCAGATTAAATGGAATTAGGAAGTATTTAACAAAATAAGTAAAAATACAATAAAACATAGATAATGTTAGTAGGTGGTTTTCAAGGTCAATATATTGTAGGATTCTGATTGGTCCCTGGTCCTATGTAAGTTTGCCACCACAGCTATAAAGGACATAAATAGAAACAGTCTTCCTTGCCTTCTGACAACTGAGTAGTAGTGTGAGCTCCTAAAGGTCTTCCATCATTTCTCCTTGTCAACCTCAAGGACTGCCTTCTCTTCTTTCCTTTCTGATCTCAGGGGAAGCAATCTTTTTATTTATGATCTCAGTCCCTTCTCCCCTGCCTTTTCTTAGGACTTTGCCCTCTCTCTCTCTCTCTCTCTCTCTCTCTCTCTCTCTCTCTCTCTCTCTC